>JANUWF010000178.1:0-357381 GCA_026120185.1 Voacanga thouarsii
AATCCCGATAGAATAAGAAAAGTATAGTTGAATACAACTATTTCCACTTATCCTATTCCATCTAAAATACGTTTTTTTTATTTCCTGCAATTTTCATTAATAAATTATAATTTATTATTGTCCCATAATTAGGAGCCACCGAAGGGACTCGACCGGATACAATTAGACTAAGCTCTAGTAAATTATTTTGTCAATAAAAATAATTTATTAATTACGTTCCACTCTACTAAAAGAATGTAATCGCACTCTTAGTCTAATTGCAATTATTGGAGTCAATAATTATATCCATTAATTGATCGATCCAACAAGATACGATATTTTGCCATGTTGGTTTGGGAAGCTTTTACGAGAAGCTCGCTCTTTATTTGTGCACTCGCTTGCTTGTATTGTTACAAACTTCTTTTGACATTTAAAGTTTGTAGTAAAGCTCGGTGTTAGAGTTTGTGTTTCAATTGCAATGCAGGGAACCAAAGATAAGAGGCAAGTGTGGTCATGCATCGCACTTCACAACTTAGCAAATGTGATGGCACCAAATATAAAGGCTGCTAGAGCCCACAAGGCTATGAAGGCTCTTGGATACTCCTCACAACCCATAAAACCTCGTAGTCGAAGAATCTTTTGTACTTTTATGACCACAATTGGGAGCTTATTGAAGATGAGCAATACAAAGTTCTCCTAGATGCTATTATTGAGAGTGAGGAACACAAGGTATAAACTCTGTTTTATGTTTTCCATAGTGTTTCCTTCAAAATCTTTATTGCTTATTATGTGATCTTGCTACCAGTCTTGGACATCAGCTTGAAGAGAAAAATGTTAATGTTATGTTAAAAGCTTGTCATAAGCTGCCTATATTTTCTCTACTAGTTCAGGATTCATATTCCATCAGCTTTTTTCCTTACTCGTTTTTATTTGCGTTCTTTTTGTTGTTGTTGTTGTTGTTGTGGGTATTAAGAGAGACAGACAGGAAGAACAGAATTTTGTTTATTAGATAAGCCTCGAAGAAGATGAGCCAAATGCAAAGCTTGCAAGGGCTTACAAGACTATGAAGGCTCTTGGATATTCCCAACAAGTTGTAGAACCAATATTAAAGAACCTTTTGGATTTGTATGACCAAAATTGGCAGCTTATCGAAGATGAGCAATACAAAGTTCTTCTTGATGCTATTCTTGGGAATGAGGAATGCAAGGTTTGAATTCTCTTTGAATTTTCTGAGTATTTTCCTTCAATCAGTTGAGTGCTTATTATATTATCTTGCCTTTCTAGTCGTGGAAATGATTGCTCATTTCAGTGGGAGAGAAGAATGTTGATTCTACCTAGAAAAGTTTGCATTAAACAATCTGTGATGTGCGCTTGTACAACTAGTTTGAACTTCATATTCCATCCTGTTAGATCCTTATTAGTTTTTATTTGCATTTGTGTGTCTAGGAAGAAGAAAGAAAACTACGTAAGTCCCACCTATCAGATGAGGACATTGAAGATAGGAATCCAGGGAAAAGGTATAGCTTAAGAAGCCGTACACTTCGGACTTCCCGTCTCACTGGTCTTTCCAGATCCAATTTTCAATGAAGTCGCAAACAAGCTACTTGAATCTTGTGGAAAGCAAACGACAACAGAGTCCGGTCATCGTCATGGAGAAAACAAAATAGAAGCCAAGGTCCTTTCTCGCCCCAAAAAATCATCAAAAAGCAGAGACAGTCAATTCCCAAAATTATTATTCTGGATCGGAACTTACAGAGAAAATTCAACTATTCCCCGATGAGGATTTTGATGAATCCGATCCTCGATCACCCGAGAAACCGCTCGATGATGATGCTCGATGAGTGATGGTTCAATTGTCCCAAATATGGTAATTAGTAATGAAAAAGGGACTAGTACTGTTTTCCGGGAAGAGAATGTTGAGCACAAAAGTAATCCTTCTAAGCGGAAGAATTTTCCTGTAAAATAACCTCGCTGGTGCTAGTAGTGAGAAAGAGCAATCACCCGATGAACAATCGAATTTGGGTTCATCTTGCAGCTCATTCTTCCCGGTATTTTCCATATTTTGTCTCTCTCTTGTATTTCTTTGTTTTTTTCTCATTTCATGAATATCTACAGTAACGTAAATAATTTAGTTAACGATCATGCTCAAGAATTATTATTTTTAGGCTGGTTTGGAATTAAGAAAATGGAATAAAAGAAGTGGATAGAAAGTCTCATCCTTTATTGCCTTTGCTAGTTTCTAGAGGAAAGAAATGTGAAGATTTGGAGTGAATGCACAGACTAAAAACTTTTCTTCTAGAAATGGGAAGAAACAAGGAGAAAATGAGGAGAATTGAATAAGTGTTACTCAATATAAAATCAATTAATGCATACTAGGCCATATTTTAAATATATTAAGAGTACATTTATAATCTCGCTTATTAAAACAAAAATTTTTCCCCATTTATTTTCATTGAACTTCCAAACAGTACAAGAAAATACACTCATTTTCTCTTTGTTTCTCTTCTAAACTCCCTAACTAGGCCATAGTTGGGAGTTTATTGTTGAACATCTCTTTGGTTTCTCTACTTTGTGCTTCCTTGGGGATCTTGCTCTCTCAAGCTGTCGTACCCTCTGCAGGAGGCTGAGTTTGGACTCTATTACTTTAAATATTTAGAGAATATAGGTTTAGTGAGTAAACTTTGATGCTGCTCTTTAAAATAGATGCAAAATTTAGGTTTGATGAAGTAGCTTGATAGAAAGAGATTACATTCATATAATTACTTGCTCTTGTTTAGTATAGGATTTCTATGCGTTATGAAGTTTTCACATTCTCCTGAAGAAGTCTTGTATGTTCTGTTATATAAAACTTAGTGTTTTGTTTGATTGAGCAAATGCAATGGTGTGGTTCTGTGTAAAATGAGGAGCTACTCATTGCAATAAGTAGTCTGGACATCTCTAAGTGTGATTATTATTGTGTATATGTGCTTTGGTAGGATAGCCTACTTCTCTTTTTCCTTCGTCATTTACGTTTCAAGGATGAACTCTTTCTTCAATACTCTTTTCTTTGATCTATATTTATCTTTTGCCGATTCTGATTGAAATCTTTCATCCAAGAGAAATTTGCCGGCATAAGTTTCTTTAATGTTAAATCTGAACTGGAGTTAGTGGTTGATTCAGCAATTTTTAGTCTTGGTCTACCATTCTGTTAGTTTAGAATTTACAATAATTATGAAAACATCTGTGTTCTTGGATTGAACATACATGGATGATCCCTATTGCGTGGTCCATTCTACAAAAGTAGTCCTATTTTTTTCTTTCTTTCTTTTTTTTTTTTCATTTCCAGTAAATTGAAGGGATAGTTAACATGTCATTCACTCATCAAGAATATAAAATCTCTTCTCGCTCGAGTTGAAGGAGATTCCCAGTACTGAAGCTGTGTCTATGTAAACCAGCCTATGTATGCTCATTTTCTCGCTTGGAAGCAAGATATCATCAACTTTATTTGCCCAACATCTCGTGTGTGAAAATAGGCTATGGATTCTACTAAGGGTTTGCTTATACACGATTAGGAATGCTACAAATAGTCCTAATCTAAGAATAACAGAACAAATTTATGCAGATAATCTTTGAGGGCTTTGCCCATATATATGCCAATCAATGTGATAAATATAAGTTAAGAATGGAAAAATGACCTTATAAGTGGTGGTTTTGCACACCATGTGAGTGCTTGTAGTGCTATTTTTCTTGGCATGAATTGGGAAAAAAAAGAAAAAGCATACTAACAGAATTTCAATTTGTTTAGCATTAAAAGCATATTACTATAGCTTGAAGATGCCCTTTTCTTATTTGAATAAGAATTGAACCTATCTGTTGCCGAAACTGGTTGCGGATCTTTTGGGTCATAACAAGAATAGAAAGTGGGAAAAGAGAGACATTTAAGTGAGGGACTTTAGGATAAAGATACCATAAAGAAAAGAGAAACCTTATGAGCAAAGCATCGGATTTTTGGGGAAAAGGAAAAATTGTCGTATGGAATAGGATAGGAAACAGAACAAGAGAAAGATGGAACAGCAACAAGCAAAAAAGAAAGAAAAAGAAAAAGCTTCCAACTAATTGAAGTGACTAGAGGAATACTTTTTCTTTTTCATTTTCCTTTGGATGAAGCTATGATCTCTCGATGGCTGTGGTGGTTGTTCTTTGCTTCGAAGAACAAACTCATGCGCCACTCGTTGCCAATTGGCTGAATTTCAAAAAACATACAGGGTAATAACTAAAATATAAACATGAATGGTTTGGTATTTGTTGCCTAAAGTTGCTTTTAATTTGATGTTATATCTTCTGATAATTTGACAATTATAGCAATTGTGTTTTGTCTAGTTTATTTCCACTCGTTCAAACTTTTCTGTTTCCTCAAACATGCGCTTTTATATTTTTCCTTATGATTAATTTCATTTGTTTCTCAATCTACAGATTCCTCGGGTTTTTTAGTTGATGGTAATTCTTCCAAGGTCTATTCCCCTGATTCAAAAGAAGATTTCATAACATCCCCGAAGTGATACATCTAGAGACGGAGGATAAATGTAAGAAGCCGATTCCTTTTGGGGCATGGCATGTATTAAGTGCATTAGTCTCGATTGCGATTGTCGAAGTAACCAGAGAACTTCTTTGTCTCCCTCTTCTTGTCTTATTGCTCCCTAAATGTGCTGTTCAACATTGCAACTAGATGTATTTCAGCTTACAGGATTTATCGTAGTTGTATGTAATCAGTTAACTTGCACCGAAATTTGAAGACTTCGACACGTGATTGTTTCATAAAGTGTGGAGTTTTGTCTTGCTTTTGCAGGGAAACCTTCTTCTTTTTTTTTTATGGGGGGGGTGGGGGGGTGGAAGCAATATTTCCAGTGGCTCAGTCCTCCAAGATATTTTGTTTTCTCAAGTATCAGAGTCTGATAAATGTCACTTTTAACTGCTATTTTCCCTGTTTTTTGCTTCTGTAAAAGTTGAAGGATCTTAAGTCCTTGTAGTTCGATTTTTGCTTATTTCTATTGTGCAGAAGCTCAATATCTAAGTGGCGAAGATGTTGCTAGTCTTGAACTCCCTCATCTGGAATATAATTGTTTGGTTTCAGCTAAAGAGAAAAACTATTCCTCAGATTCATCACAATTAGATATTGTATCATCTTCCAATGGAGAGGCTAAGATTTCTATAGCCTATAAATCTTCACTTGCATCGAAGTTTTGCATTCCGAGTTTAGATGCAGTCTTAAGGCGAATGGAGGAAGATTTTCTGGAATCATATGGAATTAGGCAACCTGGTTTCTGTGTGATGAAGTTCATGAAAGATTTATGTGAACGCTTCTTAGCAGCGAGCACCATCACCACAGTATGATAAGAGAGTGGGACCTACGAAGGTACAATCAGATTTTGGTACACCGAAGAAATTTGTTTCTCAAGATGTTTTAAATGGAAGCATCAATCATGAAAAAAGGTTTTGCATTGCCCCTAACATTTCTTTGGAAGCTCTGAAGTTCGAAATCTTATTGAAGTTTTCCCCCGAATTACAAGGTTTCAATTGTCCAGATTTCACCTGCTGCAAGATAGATTTACCTCTGAATGGTGCATATGGAGAAAATTGTTTAAATCTTATGGCACTTACAAACCTGAATCCTTCAACTTCAAGCAGCATGATCATTGTTCAGAAGCAAAATTTTTCTCATGACATTCTGAGTTCCATTTATCACATTGAAGATATTACGAGAGGACAAGAAGGTCTGAAAGTGTCCTTAATAAATGAATTCAACAAGGAGCATCAGCCTCACTTTAAATACATTCCCAGAAACATCAGTTATCAAAATGCATATGTGAAATTTCCTCTTGCTAGAATATCAGATGACAACTCGCTGTTCCAATTACTTTGGGGATTGTTTGTCTTTAGAAATACCTTGTGCTTGTGCTTCGGAACTGGTGGAGATTTTGCTTATGTTCCAGGAGGGTTAGTTAAAGAAAAGTTTCTTGAAGACTCGCATTTCGATAAATCGAGCCATCAACTGAAAAACCTCTTTTATTGTGAAGATTGTCCATTAGAAAGGTCCAAGAATAAAAGATTATCTGGAAAGTGCAAGGGACATCCGTTCAGGAAATTCATAAAGGAGTGCTGGCATAAATCTGGTTGTCGCATGAACTGTGGTAACCGTGTCTGTTCAGTGTGGCAAAACAGTCAAGCTGTAGGTTTAAACTTATTGATTTAGAATATTCTGCGGTAGAAATATGGGATAAGACCCTAATATTTTTCTAATTTTGTTCCATTTATATTTTGGGTTTATCATCTTTAACAATATGTTTCATTTCATCTCGTCTAATTTCAGGTGTTTATGACACCTGAAGGAAAGGGGTGGGGTCTTAGGACCCTTGAAGACTTGCCTAAAGGTGTCTTTGTCTGTGAGTATGTTGGGGAAGTAGTGACCAACATGGAATTGTTTGATCGGAATATAAGAAACATTGTAGAAAAGCATACATATCCTATTTTATTGGATGCAGACTGGGGTACTAAGGGTGTCCTAAAGGATGAGGAGGCCCTGTGCTTGGACGCAACATTTTATGGAAATGTTGCAAGATTTATCAATCACAGGTTTGATGTAGTAGTCTTTTCCTGTGTTTTTCATTCTTTTTAATAGCTTTTTATGTATACTAGATAGTAGGGGTGTTCCTAATTGTTTGTAATTTAAAACAGAATGAGAGAGACTAAAATGATCAAAGGATCAATAGGAGCAAGAAAAAACAGCACAGTTTGCTGTGTAAAATCTCTTTACTTTATTTTGTCTAAAAATGTGTTTAAATATAGCAAAAATAGTAACTGAAGGAATGAGAAAAACAAGGCATTACATGGAGCACATTTCCATGATCAACATCTAAAAACTAGGCACTACATGGAACACATTTCCATGATCAACAACCTCCTAAAAATCAGCAAATCATTTGAAACAGTCAAACAACTTTAAAAAACATATGTAAAATTCCAGCTTGGACAATGTTGCAGCAGCTGAAGCACAACTTCAACACTAATATTAGGACTATATATAAGAAAATCGTCTACCCAATCTGGTTGGGAACTTTTAGTGCCATGTAACTGGTTTTTATTAATAAATTGGTAGAGGTGTAATTTCTCCTTATGAAAAAAAAAAAAAGTAGCACATACAGCTGGTAGATGGATTTGTGTTCCTTTTCTTCTCTTTTTTTATCCAGACTTCCTTGTCTTCTTATTTGAGTATAGGATAAATGGTTTTCATGGTCAAAGAAGAGGAGAGATAAAGGCTAAACTGCTAGCTGAATTAACTGCTTGTATTCTATGCCGGTGTAGGGTAAAGGTTCATTAAAATGAAAATAGGAATAAAGAAGCAAATCCTTAAAATGGTATTTAACAATAAGAGAACTCTAAAGAGCTCACTGAGATATAAGTCCAAATTCAGCAGCAAGAATAGACAACCCTAAGGGATATGATTTAATCCTCTATCCCTTGACTATTTCCCAATTTGTTTTCTACAAATTGTGTATTTAGTAAGATGAGGTCTTCATCTACTTATATGATTTGACATAGATGAAAGATTTCTGATCTATATGTTATCATCTTCTTTCTCTCTCTTTCTCAATTCTACTGTTTATTCAGATGTGATGATGCAAACTTGGTTGATATTCCAGTTGAAGTGGAGACTCCCGATCATCATTATTACCATGTATGCCTTATGTTAGTTTTTCCATTCCTGTAATGTGTAAATGAAAAGAAATTAATTTCCCAATATTCACTTGTTTTCATTTGTTGCAGGTTGCTTTTTTCACAAGAAGGAAGGTTAATGCTTTAGAAGAATTAACATGGGTTTGCATGCCCCATAACAAATATTGTTGTATTTTGAGATAAGTTGACCTTGAAACTGCTACACTTGAGGATGCAGTGGTTTCTTCAAATTAGAATGGGTCCTGGATGAATGGGGAATCTGGACTTGCTTCTTTTCTCTGTGCATCGATCCACTCTTTATTCAATAATGCTACTAAGGTTGAAGTGCATCTTACTTGATCATTTTACCGAGACTGAAAGGTGCCTGTTTGTACCTTGGATGCACTTACATTGAAACATCTTATCAGATTTTAGGAAACATATGGAGAAGTATAATTTCATAGGGTAGTAGCTCACGTCACAAATTGCATTTGAATGACCTTGTGCCGATTAATATTTTTCATTTAGATTTTTTTTTTTTTGAAAGGGATTTTTCTAAAGAAGCTATTATTAAAATGTTTGATATGTAATGCAGGACCATGCGATTGACTTTGATGATGATACTCATCCTGTGAAGGCTTTTCAGTGCTGCTGTGGTAGCCAATATTGCCGAGACATAAAACCTCTGAAAAGTTAGTATGACTTCTACCTCATATCATTCCAACATCCTATGGCATAAGTGTATTTTGTGTTCTATCTATAAGTTATAATTTTCTTATAGAATAATCAGGATAAGCCATGTGGTTCTAAGGTTGATTTGTGGCTGTCAACTAGTAGTTTGATTGAGGATAAAATGATCTCCATACATAAAATTGTCATGTTTCGTTATAATACAAGGAAGACTCTCATTGCCATCTCATAAATTATCAATTTTCATTTGCCATCTAGAGTTGGGTTAGTTCCAATTTTCTTGGCACCTAAATTGGTCATTTATTCTATGCACAAGCTTGTCACTTTACCGCTAGATGATTTTGCATTAACAATAAAACTAGGTCCAGGCATGAGATCTTTTTTATTTCAAAGTTTGGTGTATTTAAGCCTTTATGAAATGAAATCAATTCACCAAAAATTTATGGCGTCAAAAATATGTTCCTTAATTTACTGATATAGAACAATTTTAGATAAGTGCATTTTTTTCACTAATTTAGAAAAGTGCCTAATGCCACTCTACTGGATGAAATTTCTGTAGCACAATTATAGCAGCATATAATATCATTCCATTCAGCATTGGTATTATTTAACAAAATGGAGATATGGCATTATTTCATTGGTGCCTTTTCTCACTTTGCAACAGGGCGTAGAACCAATTGATACTATTCAAGAAGCGGTAGCAGCACAGAGGAAACTGAGGAAGAACTCTTCAAAAATGGTCTCTTTTTTGTATCCTGCTACTGTTTCTGTCTCTGATTCTGAAGTCTAATTTTGTTTCATGCATATTCTGAAGAAAATGAGCATCCTTTTCTGTGCTACAATTGGCATTTGGCTGAAACATAGTAGTTTTTGGAATAGGTAATTGAGGTTCTTAGCCTACACTGGAAGTGGGCTTTCTGCTTAAATCAAGTATTTATTTGTTAAACATAGAAAGACTTGATTTATAATTTAATTCGAAATAAATTATCTGCAATCTAAAATAAATTTGGGCAATTTATTTTGGAAGATCGTCTTAATTTTATTGAAGTTTGTCTTTGACTTTGGTAATAAAATTAAGGATATATTTTGATATATTAGATGGATCATCAATATTTATTTGTGGAATAGACCATACAAATAAAATATTAAAAGATTGTCGTACATAATACCTTAATCCTGAGCAAATAATTATTTATATTTACTAACTTGAAGTTCTTTGAGTTGCCAAAGAGTGAGATTAACTTAATAATCAATATCTCGGCATCTTGGGAATTAAAGTGAAATAAATATGAAATAATTGTTGTGCAATATGGAATCCGTCACCTTTAATAGGCAAGATCATTTCCTCATGAGTTCTTCTAAGGGACAGTTAAATCTAAGCTCAGTAATTCAATAGTGTCTATTGAATTCAATTTGTAAGTGTGACATAGTCACATGGTACTGTCAAATTGAAGATGAGAATTGAAGATTTGAATGAGGGGCACTGTGGTCATACTGCCTCATTCAAAGTATTATATTGATCGACGGGGGTAATTTGTTGGATCGATCAATTAATGGATATAATTATTGACTCCAGTAATTGCGATTAGACTAAGAGTGCAGTTACGTTCTTTTAGTGGAGTGGAACGTAATTAATAAATTATTTTTATTGACAAAATAATTTATTGGAGCTTAGTCTAATTGTATCCGGTCAGGTCCCTTCAGTGGCTCCTAATTATAGGACAATAATAAATTATAATTTATTAATAAAAATTGCAAGACATCAAAAATCGTATTTTAGATTGAATATGATATGTGAAAATAGTTGTATTCAACTATACTTTTCTTATTCTATCAGGATTCGTGTTTTGAGATAGAGTCCAATATACATATTAGGATATAACTCTATTTCAGATATACGTGAGAAACATCGTTGTTATTCTTTAAGTTTTTCTCTCAGTTTTTGTGTGAGTCCACCCTCAACAAAGAGAGAAACAAAATACAATTAGTAATTTTCTGGTCCAAGGAGATTACATTGAAGAAGATTTGGGGGTCTGGAGCATTACTAGAAGGCCAAAGACTTCAAGAATCGTATTGGTGGAGACGATATCTACGAAGGTATGATTCGTTTTACGTATTCTCGAGATTTAATCTGGTTGGCACCTAAGCATATCGATCCTATTAACTAACAATTGGTATCGGAGCCCGGTTTTGATATGTGTTTATGTGTTAAGATTAAATCTTTTATGCATATATTTAGTTGAGCGGTGTAGGAATAATGCATTTATATTCATGGTGAATGATTTGATTAATTCTGTTTAAAATAATTTTATGGCCATAGTTTTTGATTCGGTGAATATGTATAAGTTTTATCGAGTCTTGTAACAAAAGGGGTAGATTACGTCTCCATGTTTCCCTTTTGATTTTTCTTTTGATTTATTTTATTTTTATGTTATTAAGAATAAAAAAAAGAATTGTAATGTACTGGAGCTCGGCGAAGAACAGCAAAAAGGAATGTGATTGCACGAAGAAGTCGGTGGACAACAGTGGGCATGGTGGACAGTGGGCTGTCCAGCCCAGAGCGGTGGCAGACTAGGCTGCACAATGGGCTGCACAGATAAGGCCACTATTGGATTGTATGCCCTCTTAGACTAGGTTTCTGATGTAAAATCGAATTATTTAATAAAAGAATTTGTTTTCGGAATTTGTTTGTGCACAATTTTCGTTTGGAACAGACCCATTGTGTTTAAATAAGTGATCCATGTGAATGGTGGTCTTTCACAGTAAGGTATGGATCACGGGTTATTTAACACATAAACATTTGTTCTTAACCTATTGATGAGACTGGGAACCTCATCATGTTTAGGTTATTATGTTATGAATTCCAAATGGGGAATGGCTTACCTTTAGCCAGTGGGTAATCCACTCACTTCATGACATAAGCGTATTTCGAATACGTAGAACATGACCTGTAGTAGTGGTTTCTCAAAGTACTATATGATAGAAACCTAGACTACTACCGCTACAGCGTGGACTAGTACTCTACGACTTGAGTATGAGTTGGTGGTCTGGCGAAGCTGGAAGCATATACTTTGATTTGCTATAGTTGAGGTTCTATAGTAGGGCCAATATACTTGCATGTTGGGTATGTGTGACTAGTTAGTTAAGACAGACTTATACAAGATAGTTTCGCACTATATCGCCCCTTGTGGTTGTCCGAATGGTCTAAATTATCCAGGGCCCTGGGAAACATGACTTGGATGTTTGCTTTAGGGTAGCTCCCTTGGAAAGCGGAAACACTCCAGGAAGTCGTGGATCATTGGACTAGAAGCCTAAGGATGGTAGATGTCATTTAGAGGGGTGTTAGTACACTTCTTCCTCTCTAAATGTACGACGATGTGTAGAGGGGTATTTTAGTCATTTCACCCGTAGGTCGGAGACTTTGCTAACGCAAAGATTGTCCTTGGGGTCAATATTTCCTTATGGTGATATTAGGAAATATTTAAAATGTAAAATACAGCTATTTTTATAGCAAGGGTATTTTGGTCATTTTAGTAGCCAAGGCGGTGTGTCTTTTGGTCCCCAAGATAGACCGTGAGTCCTAATTAAATATGGGCTAAAGAATTGATCTTAATTTAAATGGAATTTATTTTATTTAAGTAGCCTCGATTTAATTATTGGGTTAGAATAAAATAAAGGTCCATGGAGAGAGAGAATTAATTAAATTAGTTTGGTGGGTTAATTAATTATTCGTGGCTTTGGCCCAGCTTTGAATAATTAAAGATTAACCTGGGACTAAACTAATATAGGCTTAATTAATTGGACTAGTTTATTTGGGCTGGAAAAATTAATTATTTATTAATTGGGCCAATTATTTGGTTTTAGTTAGAATAATTAATTAAGCCCAAAAGGTTAAACTAAGAGTCCAATGGCCCAATCCAGCTTTAACCTAGGGTTTTATTTAGGTTAAACAGAGATAAGTAAGGGACGGTATTTTTTCCCCGGGCTTCCTCTCTCGTAAAAAATACCGTACGTTTTTTCCTCCCTCTCCGTAAAATATTCTTTAGTCCCTAAGTTGTTCACCAAACGAGATTAGGCAGGCCATATATCGGAAGATCGAAAGTTAGGCGTTCATCTACATGCAAAGACGAAGTAGAAGGCTTGCGTGGATTGCACCGGAGGCTTCTACAAGCGCGCCTACCCTGGCTCAGTATATTCCAGCTTCAGCCGAGTGTGAGATCAACAAGAAGAGGTAAAAGAAAATATTTTTTTTCCCCTTTTTCTTCTTCACGCAGGTGTGCTGCGTTTTTGTTGTTCACGTGGCTGGTTTTTGGGCTATGTTTGGCTTGCAATTTTATCTTCAATTGGTATCAGAGCATGAAGATATTTGCACATATAGGAAGCCTGTATGCTAGTTAATAAAATCGGACAGTTATGTGTGATTAACTGTGATCCTTCGCTGGTTTTTTGGTATGGATAGATGGCTTGTTAAACCTCTCGGATGGAGGTATAGGTGAGATGTAATTCACTGTTTTTCCGAGAATAAATCGTGTAAACCCAATTTTAAAGGGTATAGGCGGTTGTTGGTTTTTGGTTTTATTGATTTTGGTTGAAATCAGAGGGCAAAAGCAAGTAAATCCATCGCAGAAAAAAAACCAGAAGAAAAACGCAGCAGAAGAAAATCGCACTGGAGAAGACGGCACTGTTCATCGGCTCGGCTCGCCGAGCCGAGCCGCCAGCAGCGTCTGTGTCTGGAACAAGGAGGACGGCTCGGCTTCGTGGCTTACCGGCTCGGCTGCATCGGATGGAATTGAATTGCAAAATTGCAATTCAATTCGCGAAATCCGGAAGTCTTCTCGCGGGTCAACACGCGGGTCAGCACCGGGGCGGGTCGCGGGCTTGGATGGTCCATGATGCGGTTGTTCCGGTGCGGCGGGTGTTGTGGACCGATGACCAGAATTGTTTTGTTCCTGTGCGGCGGGTGCAGTGAACCAATGGGAAATTTTTTTTTCCCCTTGTAATTTTCTTGCATTTTCTTTTTTGTTTTGGGGTCCATACCAGGCGAAGTTAATATTTTTGCAATATTTATATTCTTGGAATATATTTGCATGAAAAATATTAGTAAGGGATTTTAGGATTAAACAAGATCATTAATTAATTAATTAATGTGTTTAATTCTATTATTTGGGCACTTAGGTTTAAAAAATAGAAAAGCATGAAAACGTTTATTGTTTTCTAGCATGCTATTTTTTTTATGTACCTATGTGTGCTTTTCCTCAAAGACCAAAGTCTTTGGGAACCTTTTGTTTTGGCAAGGAAAAATATTTTTCTTTAAAAACTAAATGGTTATTTTAATTGGTACAAAAATTAATCCTTAAATATTTTCTCAAAGGATTTAATCCTTGACATAGAAAATATATTGGATTTAGATATTTTTGTAAATTAAAATGGAGAGCCATTTTGTTTTGTTTTGGACTAGAAAAATGATTTTGTCAAATAAACTTGAGACCAAAGTCTCTAGAAAGTTTTAATTGGAAATTTTTGAAATCATTAAGTTTTAACTTATATAAAATTAGTCCATGGAGGAAATCTCTCAAAGGATATAAGCCTTGACATAGAGATTTTATTGGACTTAGATATTTTATTTTTGAGTTAAGAAAAACTTAATGGAAATTTCAAAAGGATATTTTCCAGAAAACCTTAATTTTAAAAGATTAAGTGGGAGAGGGGTTCCAACGGCCCCACGGCTTCCATCACGGTCCTCATTAGAGATCGTGGATCCCCTCGCGTCACCCTGGGAGTGAACCCGTATAGGATGGGGATACCACAAGGATCTAGATCTAATGGAAGGATGTAATTAATAACCCGGGGCACGTACTATGATCGGCCAGCCCACGTTGGAGGTTATAGTGCGAGGTATGTCCATAGGAAATGAGAGGAAACGGCCATCCCACGATGGAGTTATTCTCTAGACCATTACCTAGAAGGGAAATTAATTTGTGGTGGTTAATACACTTAGCTTAGGAAACTGTTAATCTTCCCAAGAAGCTATGTCAGTTTTCCTAAGAGCCAAATTATTTTCAGTGCACAAATTTCATTTTGTTTTCACAAACTAATTTCTTTCTTTTATTTTCGATTTTCAGAAATGGTGGGAGGTTCTTTTAGTCCATTGGCCGTTATTCTCAGGGAGAATAAGTTAACGGGTCCAAACTATGTGGACTGGAAAAGGAACCTGGACATAATACTCACAGCCGAGGAGTATAAGTATGTCCTTTATGAAATACCAACTGATTTCATCTAGAGACTTAAAGTCGTAGGAATCGTATTGCCCGTAGAACAATCTGTGCGTATCTATTCCCTGCCTTTGCTTCTATAGCCTACACTTAGACACTATAGGTGGGCAACCACGACTTACTTAGTCTAATGCAAGTGGGAGATTATCGAAATATGCCCTCTTAGACTAGATTTCTGATATAAATATCGAATGTTTTAATTAAAGAATTTATTTTCAGAAATTATTTGTGAATTTATATTTTATTTGTTTACAATTACGTTTGGAAAAGACCCATTGTGTTTAAGTGGTCCATGTGAATGGTGGTCTTTCACAATAAGGTGTGGATCACAGGTTACTCAATACATAAACGTTCGTTCTTAACCGATTCATGAGAATGAGAATCTCATCATGTCTAGGTTATTATGTTATGAATTCTAAGTAGGGGATGGCTTACCTTTAGCCAATGAGTAGTCCACTCATTTCATGACATAAGTGTATTTCAAATACATAGAACAAGACCTGTAGTAGTGGTTTCTAAAAGTACTATATGGTAGAAACCTAGACTACTCAGCATGGACTAGTACTCTACGACTTGAGTATGAGTTGGAGATCTAACGAAGCTGGAAACATGTACTTTGATATGCTATAGTTGAGGTTCTATCATAGGACCAATATACTTGCATGTTGGGTATGTGTGACTAGTTAGTTAAGAAAGACTTGTACAAGATAGTTTCTATACTATATCGCCCCTTGTTATTGTCTGAATAATCTAAATATCCATGGCCTAGGGAAACATGACTTGGATATTTGCTTTAGGGTAGCTCCCTTGGAAAGCGAAAATAATCTAGGAAGTCATGGATCATTGGACTAGAAGCCTAAGGATGGTAGATGTCATTTAAAGAGGTGTTAGTACATTTCTTTCTCTCAAATGTACGGCGATGTATAGAGGGGTATTTTAGTCATTTCACCAGTTAGTCGGAGACTTTGCTAACGTAGCATTGTCCTTGAGGTCAATATTTTCTTATGGTAATATTAGGAAATATTTAAAATGTAAAATAATATTTATGTTGCAAGGGTATTTTGGTCATTTTAGTAGCCAAGGCGGTGTGTCTTTTGGTCCCCAGTATAGACCGTGAGTCCTAATTATATGCATGCTAAGGAATTGGTCTTAAATTAAATTAAGTGAAATTTATTTTATTTAAGTAGTCTGGTTTAATTATTGCGCTAAAATAAAATAAAGGTCTATAGAGTGAAAGAATTAATTAAATTAGTTTGGTGGGTTAATTAATTGCTCAAGGCTTTGGCCCAGTTTGAATAATTAAAGATTGACCTGGAACTAAACTAATGTAAGCTTGTTAATTGGACTAGTTTATTTGGGCTGGAAAATTAATTATTTATTGGGCCATTTATTTGGTTCTAATCAGAATAATTAATTTAACTCCAAAAGGCTAAACTAAGAGTCCAATGGGTCAATCCAGTTTAACCCAGGATTTTATTTAGGTTAAACAGGAGAATAGAGAAGTACGTTTGTTTTTTGATTGCCTCTTCTCTATGTCTAGAAAGAACGTTGTTTTTTTTCTTCCTTGTGTGAGAAAAAAACAAACTCCGCCTTTCTCTCTCCAAGAAAAATTCCTTAGCCCTGTGAGTTGTTCACCAAACGTGGATTAGGCAAGCCATATACTGGAAGATCGAGAGGTTGATGTTCATATACATACACAGAAGGAGTAGGAAGCTTGCAGGAATCGCACCAAAGGTTTCCACCAGCATGCTTACCCCAGTTCCATATATTCCAGTATAGCCAATTCTGAGAACGAGAAAAAAGGGTAAAAAAAAATTTCCCTCAGAGTCCCACTAGGCCGTGACGGGCGCTGGCTGAGGCCACCGGAATCGGCGCCGGCTCCGATCTGTGATTTTCTTATTCTTCAATTTACTCAGTTTTTTTTTTTTTTTGCTTCCATTACGTTCTTTGCTTCCCCCTTTAAACCTTCAATTTGTATCAGAAAAAGAAGGTTTTGTGAAAATATAGGAAGCAGGCATCTAGTTGAATAAAACTGGACACATATATGTGATTAAACTGTGATCCTTCGCTGTTTTTGGTATGGATAGATTCTCTATTAAACCTTAATTAATGGGTGTAGACGGTTGTTGGTTTGTTGATTTCATTGTATTTGGGTTGACAACAGAGAGCCAATGTAGCTAGAAGTTGGGCAGAAAAATAGAGGAAATTCGCAGAAGAAAATTGCAGTGAAAATAAAAGGAGAGCCCGGTCAGATCAAAACCATCATCGGTTGAGGCCGTCCGAACCAACGTCGGCTTGGGTCTGGGCTCCGACTTACACGCGGGCCGTGGGTCCGGATCTTGGGTCACCCATGAGTGTGTGTTCCAGTGCGGCGGGTGTTGCGGACCGCAGTGCAGTTGGGTGCTCAATCCAGTGCGGTGGGTGCAGTGGACCAAGGAGAAATTTTTTATTTTTCCTTGTAATTTTCTTGCATTTTCTTTTTTGTTTTGGGATCCATACCAGGCGAAGTTAATATTTTTGCATGAAAAATATCTATAAGGGATTTTAGGATTAAACAAGACCATTAATTAATTAATTAATGTGTTTAATTCTATTATCTGGGCATTTAGGTTTAAAATTAGAAAAGCATGAAAACGTCTACTATTTTCTAGCATGCTATTTATTTTTTAAGTATCTATGTGCACATTTTCTCAAAGACCAAAGTCTTGGGGAATATTTTTGACAAGAAAACATTTTTCTAGAAATTAAATAGTTATTTTAACTTGAACAAAAATTAATCCTTAGATATTTTCTCAAAGGATTTAATCCTTGACATAGAAAATATATTGGATTTAGATATTTTTGTAAGTTAAAATAAAAAGCCATTTTGTTTTATTTTTGCACAAGAAAAATTGTTTTGTCAAATAAACTTGAGACCAAAGTCTATAGAAAGTTTTAATTGGCAAAATTTTTGAAATCATTAATTTTTAACTTAAATAAAATTTGTCCATGGAAAAATCTCTCAAAGGATATATACCTTGACATAGAGATTTTAAGGGATTTAGACATTTTATTTTTGAGTTATGGGAAAACTTAATGGAAATTTTCGTTAGAATATTTTTCAGAAAACCCTTATTCTAAAAGACTAAGTGGGAGAGGTATTCCAATGGCCCTATGGCTTCCATCACGATCCTCATTAGAGATCATGAGTCCCCTCGCGTCACCCTGGGAGTGAACTCGTATAGGATAGGGATATCACAATGATCTAGATCTAATGGGGGGGATGTAATTAATAACTCGGGACACGTATTATGATCGACCAGCCCATGTTGGAGGTTATAGTGTGAGGTATGTCCATAGAAAATGAGAGGAAAAGGCCATTCCCTCGATGGAGTTATCCTCTAGATTATTACCTAGAAGGAAAATTAATTTGTGGTGGTTAATACACGTAGCTTAGGAAACTGTTAATCTCCCTAAGAAGCTATGTTAGTTTCCCTAAGAGCCAAATTAATTATTATCAGTTTTGATATAAGGATAAAGTGCACAAATTTCTTTTATTTTCACAAACTAAATCTTTCTTTTATTTTTGATTTTTCAGAAATGGTGGAAGGTTCTTTTAGTCCTTTGGCCGTTATTCTCTGAGAGAATAAGCTAACGGGACCAAAATATGTGGACTGGAAGATTGGACATAATACTCACAATGAAAGAGTATGAGTATGTCCTTTACGAGACCTACCTTGTTATCGGGGAAGGTTCCACTGCCGAAGAGCGAGGGGCTGAGAAGACATAGAAGAAGGCTGACAAAATGGCACATTATTATATATTAGCCTCCATGTTTAATATGCTCTAGTCAAAACATGAGCACATGCCCACTGCATATGATATAAGTCAATCATTAGCCACGATGTTCGCGGATAAAAGCCGGCCCGCAGGGCAAGAGGCTCTTTGAACTATCATAAACACTAAGATGGCTGAGAGTGCATTAGTGAGAGAGCATATGCTCAAGATGATTGCTACTTTCGAGGAGGCAGAAATCTTAGGAGCTATCATTGACCTCGAGAGCTAAGTGGACATAGTTCTTGAGTCTATACTGGGTTCCTTTACTCAGTTTAAGTTGAATTACAACATGAACAAGTTAAACATGAGTTTAACTGAGTTGATGAAGGAACACCAAATGGCAGAGAAGGTCGTGAAACCACAATCTAAGGCTATGATTGCTAAGGCTTCATCTTTTAGAACTGGGCCCAAGCCTAGAAAGTTCAAGAAGAAGAAGGGAAACACAACGTCCCAGCCCAAAGATAAACCCAAGGGCAAGTGCTTCAAATGTGGACTGAAGGGACTCTGGAAAAAAGAATGTCTAGATCTTCAAGCCAAGAAAAACCCCACAGGTAATGTTTTCTATCTAGAGTCTATATCAATGGTTGGATCAACTTCCACTTGGATTGTCAATTCAGGAGCCACTGATCACATCTGTAACTTCTTGTAGGGGTTCAGAAAGATTAGAATACTCAAGAAGGGCAAACATGGAGTACGTGTGGGAAATGGAGCACAAGTCTGGGCCCTTGCAGTGAGAGAGCTGGGTCTTATTTTTTTATTGTAATAGAATAGTGGTTTTGAAAGCTATTTTATATGTACTTGGATTTTGACAGAATTTGATTTCAGTTGCGAAACTAATAAATCAAGGATATTCTGTATCTTTCCATTCTAGTATTACTATCAGTAGAGATGGAGAAATTTTTTATACTGGGCACACGTATGAAAATCTATTCTTCTTAAACCCTATTAACAATCAATTAAATAACACTCAATCTGAACCTTAAATAAAGAAGAGAAAGACCAATAACAATGACTCATATTAAGCATCTAAGGTTGGGTCATATCAACTCAACCAGGATTCAGAGGTTAATCTATGATGGGCCTTTAGGCTTATTGAGATTGAAAAATTGGCCTCAGTGTAAATCCTGCCTAATAGGAAAGATGACCAAAAGGTCATTTACCCTTAAGGTGGATAGAGCCAAGGAGATATTGAGTCTTGTTAACACTGATATATGTGGTCCTTTGTCTACATCACCTAGAGGGGGTTTTGAGTATTCATCACTTTCACAGATGATTGTACAAGGTTTGGTTTTATTTACCTGATGAGACGCAAGTCTGACTCTTTTTGATAAGGTTAAGGAGTTTAAGGCTGAAGTGGAGCGTCGAACCAATAAACTGATCAAGACCTTACGATTGGATCATAGTAGAGAGTACCAACTTGGTGAATTCAAGGACTACATGGTACATGATGGGATAGCATCCCAACTCTCTACGTCGGGGACACCCCAGCAAAACGAAGTAGCTGAGAGAAGGAAAAGGACATTGATGGAAATGGTCCGAAACATGATGTCTCCTACTACTCTTCTAGTGTCTTTTTGGGGATATGCCCTAGAAACAGCAGCATACATTCTGAACTTAGTGCCTTCCAAGGCAGTACCTAAGACTCCCTATGAGATGTGGACTGGGTATAAGCCAAGTCTGAATCATCTTAGGATGTGGGGTTGTCCAGCTTATGTACTGGTCAAGAGAGATAAGTTGGAACCAAGATCAGAATTATGCTATTTTGTTGGGTATCCAAAAGAGACAAAGGGTGGTTACTTTTATCATCCTAAGTAGCAAAAAGTACTGATAAGTATCAATGCTAGTTACTTAGAGGATGATCAGAGTACTTCCACAAAAAGTTCAACTAGGTTGGAACTTAAGGAGGAGTTATTTTCGAAATCAACTTCTTCTAACCTGATTGTGGAACAAGAAGGGGCACAACCTCAAGAGCCTGTACAATTGGAGTCTCGTCGTAGTAGGAGAGTGTCTAGGTTTCCGAAGAGATGGACTGGACAAGCTTTTGAGCTAATCTCCGACCATCAGGAATAAAACCCTATGAGGAGGCTATTGCTGATGTCGATGCAAATCTACAGCATAAAGCAATGAAAGCCGAGATTGAGTCTATGTACTTCAATCAAGTTTGGGATCTTATAGCTTCACCTGAAGGGATAAAACTCATTGGGTGTAAGTGGGTATACAAGAAGAAAATAGGAGTGGATGGGAAGGTGAAAACCTTCAAAGCTAGGTTTGTGGCGAAAGGGTATATTCAGAAAGAGGGAATCAATTATGAGGAAACTTTTTCCCCGGCCATGCTTAAATTCATATGTATTGCCATCACATGTCATTATGATTACGAGATATGGCAAATAGATGTCAAGACGGCAATTTTAAATGGCCATCTTAGTGAAGACATTTATATGTTCCAATCGGAAGGCTTTATTGCTAAAGGTCAAGAACATATGGTTTGCAAGCTTAAGAAGTCCATCTATGGACTTAAGCAGGCATCAAGAGCATGGAACATTCATTTTGACAAGACTGTTAAGTCTTACAGTTTCACTCAAAACGAGGATGAACTATGCGTGTACAGGAAACTAGAAGGCATTAATGCGGTTTTTCTTGTCTTGTATGTAGATGACATTCTACTCATTGGAAATTATGTAGGATCATTATCATCTACAAAAGTTTGGCTGTCTAGTCAATTCAGTATGAAGGACTTAGGAGTAGTCAGTTACATTCCCAGGATTAGGCTAAGAAGCAGAGAATATTAGGATTATCCCAAGTGATAAACATTGACAAGATGCTGGCTAAGTACATCATGGACTCATGCAAGGGAGCTCTAATTCGTTGCAGACATTAGTTGTCATTTTTTCAAAGGACTGTCATAAGTCTCAAGAAGAAAAGGATAGAATGAGGAAGATTTCCTACGCTTCAACTATGGGAAGTCTCATGTATGCCATGCTATGTACTAGGCCAGATATCTGCTTTATCGTAGGCTTAGTTAGCATATATCAGTTAAACCCTGGGGAGGCCGTCAGAACCTGCGTCGGCTCCGTTCTGTGATTTTCTTCTTCTTCAATTTATTCAATTTTTTTTGCTTCCGCTGCGTGCTTCGCTTCCCCCTTTAAACCCTCAATGTCTACAAGGAATTAGAGCTCCTTTACATGAGTCCATCTAAACTTGGCCAGTATCTTGTCAATGTATATCACTTGGGATAATCCTAACATTCTCTACTTCCCATTTCTAAGAAGCTTAATCTGAGAATGTAACTGGCTGCTCCCAAGTCCTTCATACTGAATTGACTAGACAGCCAAACCTTAGTAGATGACAATGTTCGTACATCATTCCCAATGAGTAGAATGTCATCCACACATAGGACAAAAAAACTCCATTTATGCCTTCAAATTTTCTGTACATGCATGGTTCATCATCGTTTTCAATGAAACCATAAGACTTTACAGTCTCATTAAAATGAATGTTCTACACTCTAGATGCCTGCTGAAGTTCATAAATGGACTTCTTAAGCTTGCAAACTATATGTTCTTGGCCTTTAGTAATAAAACCTTCCGGTAGGGACATATAGATGTCTTCACTAAGATAGCTATTATGAAATACCGTCTTGACATCCATTTGTCATATCTCATAGTCTTAATGACATGCAATGGCAAGAAGGATATGAATGGACTTATGCATGGCTACCAGGGAAAGAGTTTCTTCATAATCAATTCCCTATTTCTGAGTATACACTCTGGCCACAAGACTTGCTTTGAAGGTTTCCACCTTCCCATCCACTCACCGTGTTCTCTTCTATACCCACTTATATCCAATGAATATTATCCTTTCAGGTGAAGCTAAAAGATCATGAACCTAATTGAAGTACGTAAACTCAATCTCGGCTTTCATTGCTTCATGCCATAGACTTGCATCGACATCAGTAATAGCCTCTTCGTATCTAGTAGAATCTTGTTCCTGATGGTCAGAGACCAGCTCGAAAGCCTCTCTAGTTCATCTTTCTAGAACCTTAGATACCTTCCAACTATGATGAGGCTCTGTTTCTACAGGTTCTTGAGGTTGTGTCTCTTCTTGTTCCATAATCGGGTCTAAAGAAGTTAATTCCGAAGATAACTTCTCCTCGAGTTCTAACCTTGTCAAACCTTTAGTGGAAGTACTTTGATCATCCTCTAAGTTTCTAGCATTAGTACTTACTAGAGTACTTTATCCTCATTGGGATGATAAAAGTAACCTTCTTTTGTCCCTTTTAGATACTTAACAAAATAGCTTAATTCCGATCTTGGTTCTAACTTATCTCTCTTGATCAGTACATAAGCTGAACATCCCTATACACTGAGATGATTCAGACTTGGTTTACGCCCAGTCCATATTTCATAGGGTGTCCTAGGTACTGACTTAGAAGGCAACAAGTTTAGAATATATGCTGCTGTTTCCAGGGCATATCCCTAAAAAGAGACCGAAAGAGTAGCATGAGACATCATGCTTCGAACCATTTCCATCAATATCCTATTCCTTTTCTTAGCTACTCCTTTCTACTTAGGTGTCCCCAACATAAAGAGGTGGGATACTAGCTCATGATGTATTATGTAATCCTTGAATTCATCAAGGAGGTACTCTCTACTATGATCCAATCGTAAGGTTTTGATCATTTTACCTATCCGACGTTCCACTTTAGCCTTAAACTCTTTGAACTTGTCAAAAGAGTCAGACTTACGCCTCATCAGGTAGACATAACCAAACCTTGTACAATCATTCATGAAAGTGATGAAGTACTCAAAACCCCTCTAGCTGGTGTAGACAAAGGACCACACATATCAGTGTAAACAAGGCCCAATATCTTCCTGGCTCTATCAGTCTTTTGGGCGAACGAACTTTTGGTCATTTTTCCCATAAGGCAGGATTCACATTGAGGCTAACTTTCCAATCTTAATGAGCCTAATAGCCCATCATGGATTAACCTGTGAATCTTAGTTAAGTTAATATGACCCAACCTTATATACCAAAGATATGAGTCATTGACATTGGCCTTTCTCTTCCCACAAAAAGGTTTAGATTGAGCATTATTTATTTGATTATTTGTAGGATTTAAGAAGAACAAGTTTCCATACATGTGCCCAGAACAAAGAACTTCTCCATTTCTATTGATAGTAATACCAGAATGAAAAGAAACAGAATATTCTTGATTTACAAGTTTTGCAACTGAAACCAAATTCTGTATAAATCTAGGTACATATAAAATATCCTTAAAAATAACTTCTCTATTATAATCAAAAGCAAGATCCAGTTCTCCCACTGTAAGAGCCTATACTTACACTCCATTTTCAACTCGTAGTCCATGCTTGCCCTTCTAGAGTCTTCTTATCTTTCTAAACCCCTGCAAGGAGTTACAGATATGATCAGTGGCTCTAGAATCAACAATCTAAGTAGAAGTTGATCTGACTATTGAAACTAACTCTAGATAGAGAATAATATCTGTAGGGTGTTTCTTGGTCTAAAGCTATGGACAATCCTTTTTCTAGTGTCCCTTTTGCCCGCACTTGAAGCAATTGCCCTTTGGCTTGTTAGGCTAGTTCTTAGGCCCAATTCTGGAAGCAGAAGCCTAAGCAATCATAGCCTTGGATTGTGGCTTCATGACCTTTCTGCACCACCTGAAGCTCTTTCATTAACTCAATTAAACTCATGTTATATTCTTCATATTGTAGTTTAACTTAAACTAAGTAAAAGAGCCCATCAGAGATTCCAGAACCATGTTCACTTGGCTCTCGGGGTCAATAATAGCCCCTATTTCTGCTTCCTTGAAAGTAGCAATCATTTTGAGCATATACTTCCTAACTAATGCTTTCTCAGCCGTCTTAGTATTTATAATCGTCCTAAGGGCTTTCAACCTTGCAGGTCAGCTCTTATCAGTGAACATCGTGGCTAGTGACTAGCTAATATCGTACGCAGTGGTCATGTGCTCATGTTTGAACTAGAGCACATTAGACATGGAGGCCAACATGTAGCAACGAGCCATCCCGTCATCCTTCTTCCATACTTTCTCAGCCTCACGCTCAACATTGGTAGAACATTCCCCAATAATAGGGCAGGTTTCATAAAGGACATATACTCCTCAGCTATGAGTATTATATCAAAGTTCCTTTTCTAATCCATGTAATTTGGAACCGTTAACTTATTCTCTCGGAGAATAATGGTCAAAGGACTACAAAAATCTCCACAAACCATTTTTGAAAAACTAAAAATGAAAGAAATCTCAGTTTACGAAAAAATAAAATAATTTGTGCACTTTACCCTCATATTAAATCCAATAATAGTTAACTATATCACTATTATTTTTAATATGATTAATTTGGCTCTTAGAAAAACTGACATAGCTTCTTAGGAAGATTAACAATTTCCTAAGCTAATGGTATTAACCACCATAAATTAATTTTCTTTCTAGGTAATGATCTAGAAGATAACTCCATTGATAGGATGACTGTTTCTTCTCATTTCCTATGGACATTCCCTGTATTATAACCTCCAACGTGGGCTGGCTGATCATAGCATATGTCCCGAGTTATTAATTATATCCATCCATTAGTTCTAAAATATTGTGGTATCCCCATCCTATACTGGTTCACTCCCAGGGTGACGTAACAGGACCCAAGATCTCTAATGAGGATAAGCCGTGGAGCCGTTAGAACCGCTTTCCCACTTAGTCTTTAAAAATAATGGTTTTTAAAGAAATTATCCCATTAAGTGATATGATCTTGAGTGGGCTTTTTCTTGGTGTTGTCGGTGGTTTAATTGGTTGTGAGTTCAGCTCAATCAATGGGACCAGAAACAGAGATTTTTCTTGAGACAAAAAGGAGAAAATGAAACTAACAACCTACCCTCTATCAAACCCTTGAAGAACTAGGCTTCAAAGACCCTCAGGAATAGTAGAAAGTTCTACTATAATCTCACCCCAATATCCTTGAAGCAACAAAGGCAAACAAGAACATAAGAATAGAGAAAATAGGCACCCAAATAATAGAATTCAAACAAACCTTAGAAGAGTAAAGCAACTTAGACCCATTCAAAGAAACCGCATTAGATTATCCAAAAGATTTATAGACTCATTCATAAGGAGGACTAAGCCATAAGTATGGTCTTGAATAAGATGAATAAGGAGGCTAAGGCCTCTCAAGACTCTCTCTTCAAATTTGAATAAAGTGTGTGAATTATCTTGTCAAATCACTAAAAGTTGTATTTATACTATCTTAACCCTAACTAAGTAATTCCTGAGATTCTAATACAATTTAAGGCTTTAACAGGTCTTTACAAACATTTGAAATGAAGGAAAACCGAAGAAAACATAAAAAATAATGGAGCCGGCGCCAGCTAGGGCTTCTACAGCCGGCGCCGGTTATGCGTTGTTCTTTAGGCCATCGGTGCAAGTTGAAGCCGACGCTGATTAGGCTGCTTGAGCCGGCACTTTTTGGTCAAATTTCATCAGTCTTTATTGTTGGCTTAAGTTCTTGTTGGGGTCTTTCTTCGATAGTCATCAAAATAAGCTCTTGGCTAGCTTCCTCAACCTTCCAACCCTCTTCCATCGTTGAGCAATTAAAACTCATCTTGAAGCTTCTTGGTCTTAGATCTTATCATCGGTCCTTGTCCTTCCTTGCACAGTCACGCCTCCCCCTCCTTGATCTTAACCTCCATGATAAAGCAGAGTCTCATCATCTCCCCCTCCTTGGAAAGGATTCGTCTCCGAATCATTGCTATCATCTACATCAAAGGGAGAAAGATCACTAACATTAAAAGTGGCGCTAACATGATACTCACCGGGTAAATCTATCTTTAGTAATGGTGGTAGGGGTGGGCCAATCTTGGATGGCTTTTACTTTCCCCTCATCAACCTCAATCCCTTTAGCACTCACAACATACCTAAGGAATGTAATCCTCTTAAAAAAAAAGGAGCACTTCTTAATGTTAGCATACAATCTTTCCATTCGGAGGGCAACAAGTACACTTTGAACATGATTCAAATGATTCACATATGATTTACTATAGATTAATATATCATCAATGTACACAATAACAAATTTTCCAATGAATTCCCTCAAAACATGGTGCATTCATCACATGAAAGTACTAGGAGCATTAGATAACCCAAATGCCATGACAAGCTACTCATACAACCCTTGTTTGGTTTTAAAAGCTATTTTCCATTCATCCCCTTCTCTTATTCTAATTTGGTGGTAACCGAATTTCAAATTAATTGTAGAGAAAATGCATGCAGCAAATAGCTCATCAAATAAGTCATCTAGCCTAGGAATGGGATAGCGATACTTTACTGTGATGTTCTTGATAGCACGTCAATCTACCCACATACACTATGTCCCATCCTTTTTGGGCACCAAGAGAACCAGGACCGCATATGGGCTTAGGCTCTTTGTCATATGCCCCTTCTCAAGTAATGCCTCTACTTACTTTTGCAATTCCTTAGACTCCTCGGGTTACTTCTATATGCCGATCGGTTGAGGATGACGGCTCCGGGCACAAAGTCGATTTGATACTTAATCCCTCTTATGGGTGGTAGTTCTTCTGGCACTTCTTTTGGAAAAACGTCTTCAAATTCTTGAGGAATAGCTGCAATTTCATTCGGTAAAGACAATGTAGAGTCATTAATAGAAACATAAGAACCTTTGGATAAAAGAAAAATATCCGGTTCCTTACCTTCTATAACCTTTATAACCTCACTTTCTTTTGCAAAGTAATTCACTCTTCTTTTACCTCCCCCTTCTTGTCCTTGCTCACTTCTATCCTTGATCATCAAAGGTACTTATTTGTCTATCCTCTCTCTCAATTCTTTTTCTTTCTTCTCTTGTTCTTGTTTTTGTTTGACATCTTCTGCTCCCTTCTTCTTTTCTTTCTCCTTCATGATTTTTTAATCTTTGTTCACCTCACTAGGGGCCATGGGGATGAGGGTAAACTTAGTTCCCTCCTTGAGTAGGGAATAAGTATTCTTCCTCCCATCATGCTTTACATGCCTATCGTATTACCAAGGCCTCCGTAGGAGCAAGTGACCCGCTTGCATGGGTACCACATCACATAGCACATCATCTTTGTACTTTCCCATCTCAAAAGACACCAAAATTTATTTTTTTTACTCTCAATTCCTCGCTATCGTTCAACCATTGCAATTTGTAGGGCTTAGGGTGTTTAATCCATTTCATGTCTAATTCTTCAACCAAGTTTGCACTAATTACTTTAGTGCAACTCCCACTATCCACAATAACACTACAAGGGGTCTTGTTGATTAGATACCTAGTGTAGAAAATATTCTCTCTTTGTTGGTGATCTTGATCTTCAATAGCTTGTGAATTCAATGACCTTCTTGTGACTCCCACTAAAGAGTATTCTTGACCAACGACTTCTCTTTTATCACTTTCCTCTTTCCTATTTCCCTCTTAGTCTCCTTGGTACCTTTTTTCCTCTTCTTCTTCGTCGATAGAAACCTCACCATAGGGATTAGAATACATCATTCTCTTGCTTGGACACTCATGGGAAGTATGTCCATATCCAAGGCACTTAAAACACTTGATATTCTTATTCCTTTGTGGCATGTCCATGTATTTTCTCTTGTCCTTGTTCCAACGTTCCCTAGGTTTCCAATCCTTTCTAGGCTTCCAATCCTCTCTAGGTTTCCAACCCTCCCTTGGTTTGTTGAAGTCCCTTGGAAATGGCTTAGGGGCTTCATCCTTTTTAATTGGCATCTTGCTAGTAGTGTTGGGGTTTGAAAGTGGTGGTTTAATAAATGCACTCCTCTTTAATTGCCTCTCAATCTTCATAGTGGCATGTACCATATCCTCCAATCGTCCGTAGGGGGTGCAACTCTACCAAATTAGCAACTTCCCTAGTTAATCCTCCCAAGAATCTTGCCCTTCTTGCCCTAGGATCCTCAGTAATTTGAGCTCTCATCAACAGTACTTCCATCTGTTTATGGTAATCTTCCACACTCTTGTTCCCTTACTTGAGTAATTGGAGCCTTTGGTAAAAGATCATTGTAGTAATGGTATGGTTCCCTAGGAAGATCTCCATCTTGCTTTCCCACTCGAAATATGCTTTGGGGTCTCTCTTGCCATAGAATGTGGGAATTTTTAATTTAATGTGGTTCAACTCCCTCTACTCATTATTTCCTTCTCTCCTACCTCCTCTATTACCCCATTCTTTATTGTATTCCCCAAAGGCTTCAACTTGTTCCCCCTCATACCATTCATCAACTCCCTCAAACTCTCTTTCTATCTCCCTTAGATTGTTCCCACCATTCCTTCCTTAACCCCTACATCCTTCTCTTCCATACCATATCTTTCCCCTCTCACAAGAGCTTGTTGGAATCCCCCAATAGAGTATTCATCCCACTCTTTCCCTTGTTGGGCATTTCACGAAGGAGTATGGGCATCACCATCCCTTATCCTAGGGCTTGGTACTTTAAATCGCTCTTGGTCTCTACTTTGTATAATAGTAGAGAATTGTCCAAGATGATTTATCAATTCTCTTGTCATATTTTGAAACTCACTTTGCATAGTCCTCATCATAGCTTGCAAGTCATCACGCAAAACCGTAGCATCAATTTATTTTTCTTAAGGTCTACTAGGTCCACTTAGGTTAGGCCAAGAGATCTCTTGGTCATGATGGGCCATGGTGGTGGAATATTTACTTATTTACACTTGCAAAACAAAAGAGATTAGAAAGAAAAATAGATCCTCATTTCGCTTCCTTGCGTGTTGGCTCTCAAAGGTTGGTCACTTCTCGCTCATGTTTGCTCTCATAGGCTCTTTTAGTAATAGGCTCACCCTCTTGCCTTTTTCTCAATACTCAAGCCTTCTGGTTCAATCTCAATTCTCCCTAATAGCTAAAGATGTAGTCTAACTTAGTGAATCACACAAATCAATGGATTTTTCCAACTAGGGGGTCTTAGGGGAATTTCAACAGACACTTGTTGGGCACCTCAAGTAAACAAGTTTTAATCAAGAATTTCAAGAAATGTGGACTCAATTAATACAAGAACAAACACTTAGATGCAAAAAGAAACACTTTTAACCAAGAAACAAACAAGAGTTAGCAAGAACAAAGAAACAAGAACAACTAGACTAGGATTATGAAGAACAAGATGATCACAAATGTGCACTAGTAAAGTTGAGTTCAATAAGTATGGAATTCAACAATAGAGTGATATATTAAGTCCCAATATCCCAAGGAATGAAAATTAGGAATCAAAGTTCCCAACTATAGCCAAAAGCATTCTCATGGAACATTTATCAAACACCTCGGCTGCAATCCCGTCACTTAAAAACAACCAACATTTTCACCTATATTCAAGCCAATTTTCACCACAAACACAAGAAAAATTTGTTCCCAAGGATTATATTAACATTAAGAATAAATTTTCCCAAAGAAAAATCAAGGTATAACAAAGATTTTAAGACCTTTTTAGAGCATCTTTTTGAGTTACGGGATTTCTCTTGTTTTTTTCCAACTATGTAGGGCTCCTTTACTTTCTTCCAAGCTTTGATTGGAATCAAAGCTTTTCTTGCTCTGATACCAAACTTTTTGATATGATCTTGAGTGGGCTTTTTCTTGATGTTGTGGGTGGTTTAGTTGGTTGTGAGTTCAGCTCAATCATTAGGACCAGAAACAGAGATTTTTCTTGAGACAAAAAGGAGAAAATGAAACTAACAACCTACCCTCTATCAAACCCTTGAAGAACTAGGCTTCAAAAACCCTCAGGAATAGTAGAAAGGTCTACTATAATCTCACCCCAATATCCTTGAAGAAACAAAGGCAAACAAGAACAAAAGAATAGAGAAAATAGGCACCCAAATAATAGAATTCAAACAAACCTTAGAAGAGCAAAGCAACTTAGACCCATTCAAAGAAACCACATTAGATTATCCAAAAGATTTATAGACTCATTCATAAGGAGGACTAAGCCTTAAGCATGGTCTTGAACAAGATGAACAAGGAGGCTAGGCCCTCTCAAGACTCTCTCTTCAAATTTGAATAAAGTGTGTGAATTGTCTTATCAAATCACTAAAAGTTGTATTTATACTACCCTAACCCTGACTAAGTAATTCCTGAAGTTCTAATACAATTTAGGGCTTTAATAGGCCTTTACAAATATTTGAAATGAAGGAAAACCAGAGAAAACATAAAAAATGCGGGGCAGCCGTCAGCTGCCCAGGCTGGAGCCGACGCCAGGGCTTCTATAGCCGGCACCAGTTGCGCGCTGTTCTTCGGGCCGTTGGTGTAGGTTGAAGACAGCGCCAGTTAGGCTACTCGGGCTGGCATCGACTGTCTACTGGAAGGCCACCTTTTGGTCAAATTTCGTCCGTCTTTATTGTCGATTTGAGTTCTTGTTGGTGTCCTTGGATAGTCATCAAAATGAGCTCTTGGCTAGCTTCCTCAACCTTCCAACCCTCTTCTATCCTCAAGCATGATTTTATGAGTAATTGAAACTTATCTTGAAGCTTCCTGGTCCTAGACCTTGTCATCGGTCCTTGTCCTTGCACGGTCACGTCTCTCCCTCCTTGATCTTGACCTCTATGATGAAGCAAAGTCTCATCATTAAGTATCCCTTAACTCTTTGTAATATATCTAAATCCATAAATCTCTATATCAACGTAAAATCCTTTAAGAGATTTTCTATGAATTTATTTTACACAGTTAAGAACTTAATGATTTTCAAAAATTTCCTTTTAAACTTTCTAAATACTTTGGTCTCAAGTTTAATTTAACAAAAATAATTTTCTAGTGAAAAAATAAAACAAATTGCCTTTTTTTTTAAATTTACAAAAATATCTAAATCCCAAATATTTTCTATGTCCAGAATTAAATTCTTTGAGAAAATATCCAAGGACTAATGTTTTGTCCAAGTTAAAAATAACCATTTTTAATTTGTAAAATGTTTTCTTGTCATAAATTTCCCAAAGCCATTGGCCTTTGAGAAAACGTGCCCATAGGGTACAAGAAAGAATTAAGCATGCTAGGAAATTGTCAACGTTTTCATACTTTTCTATTCTTTCAACCTATGTGTCTAAATAATAAAATTAAAGACATTAATTAATTAGGTAATGGTCTTGTTTAATTCTAAACTTCTTTTACTATTATTTTTCATTCAAAATATTTAAAGAATATAAGCTATTGCAATAAAAATATCTTCGTCTAGTATGGGACCAAAAAAAAAAAAAAAAAAAATCCTCTAGTCCAGTGCAGCTGCCACACTAGATCATGCCCTATGGGAAAACCCATAGACTACGATCTCAGGTGGGTGCCCGTGCAACAACTTCCGCGAGGAATGAAAATCAAGCTTCTATGAGGAAGATGGCATCCTCCCGTGCAGTGTTGAGCCAAGGCCATCTCGGGCCCGACTGTAGCTCTAAGTCGTGGTTAGCTTGGGCGGCTTCGGCTCCTCTCATATCAGCAGTGCCAGATCGGCTGAATAGCTCGGCTGCTACAATACTTCATCTTTTTCATTTTTCCTCCTCTGTATCAGATGTTTCTTTTCTGCGTTTTTTCCCTAGACCCACCAAAATTCATCCAAAACAATCGACAAACTCCTATGCCTTTAATTATAGGATAACACGAATACTTTGAAAGCCACAAAAATTAATTACAGACGTTCCTATATCTCAACCACGAGACGTATAGAGCATAAACTACCCATACTAGAAGACACGAAGGTTCATAGATTATGATCAAACAAGCATCTGACCATTTTTATTTACTAACATACATCCTATATTACCATATAAACCAGGCTTTGATACCAATTGAAGGTAAACACGACAAAAAAAAAAAAAAAAACACACACACACACACACACACAAAAGCATGCTATGAAACAAAAAACGCAGAGCAGTAGAAGAGCTTTCCTTTTGTTTGTTTTTTTTTTTTAATTACCTCTGCACTTTATTGATTTTCTAGGAGGTGCCAGTGATCCCATCTGAACCATTGCTGGTTCTGTGATCCTTTCTTCAAGCTGTTGACCTGCAAGCCGTCGGCTTCTTCTGGGCAGCAACGCAATGCTTCAAGTCTTTCGGAATAAAACTCATGCCTGAAAACTTAGTGAAGGTTAAGGAAGAAGAGGACGATCTTCCTTTTCTGACTGAATGTTATCAAGCATTAATCAAAAAGGTATCATGTCTCTGTTGTTGCTATTGAATAGCATAGAGACCACAGTCTATAGAGAGAGAAGAAGAAAAATAGGTAGAAGAAAAAATGTCGATCTGTGTAATTTACCACTGTCCTCTTGAATCCCAACTGCCTTGATAATAGGCTGTTATCCGGGCTTTCAAAATCAAATAGAGGTAGTAAAATCAAAGAAGCCCTAAGGCCCAAGTCATGTTAAGCCATCAACCAAACTAAACTTAACCTGTGGCCCAGTTCATTGGATTAAGTCTTTAATTCAATTTAATTATTTATAGAGTAATACAAGCCTAATAATTAAATTAATTAAATAACTAAAACGGACCAATATAAATCTCAAGCCTTGGCCCAGTTTATTGGGTTAGGCTTTTACTTCAATTTAATTATTCCTGGACTAATACAAGCCAAATAATTAAATTAATTAAATAACCCAAATGGGCCAATATATAATTCTCCCTTTTTGGACATTTTATTTTATTCTAGCCCAATAAATAAACCAGGCCACTCATATAAAATAAAATCTATTTTATACAAGACCAATCCCTCAATCTAAAACCATCAGGACTTATGGGCTATTCCGAAGGCCAAAAGACATATCGCCTTGACTACTGAAATGACCAAAATACCCCTTCCATAGAAATATTTGTATTTTGTATTTTAAATATTTTCTAATATCACCATGAGAAAATATTGACTACAAGGACAATGCTGCATTAGCAAAGTCTCTGACCAATAAGTGTAATGACTAAAATACCCCTCTACGCATCATCTTACATTTAGAGAAGAAGAGTATTCTAACTCCACTCTAAAAGACATCTACCATCCGTAGACCTTTAGTCCAACAATCCATGACTCTTGGAATATTTCCGCTTTCCAAATGAGCTACCCTAAAGCAAACATCTAACTCATGTTCCCCAAGGCCCTGGATATTTAGATTATTAGAACAGTCACAAAAGGTGATATAGCACAGAAGCTATCTTGTACAAGTCTGTCGTAACTAACTAGTCACATATACCCAACATACAAGTACATTGGCTCTACGATAGAACCTCAGTTATAGTATATCAAAGTACATGCTTCCAGCTTCATTAGACCACCAACTCATACTCAAGCGGTAGAGTATTGGTCAACGCTGTAGTAGTAATAGTCTGTGTTTCTTTTAACTAGTACTTTTAGAAACCACTATTACAGGTCCTGTCTACGTATTCGAAATACGCTTATTCTATAAAGTGAGTAGACTACTAATTGGCTAAAGGTAAGCCATTCCCCATTGAAAATTTATAACACAATAACCTAAACATGATGAGATTCCCATCCTCATCAATCGGTTAAGAATAAACCTTTATGTGTTAAGTAACCCGTAATCCATACCTTACTGTGAAAGACCACCATTCACATAGATCACTTACTTAAACACAATAGGTCTTTTCCAAACGTCAATCATTCACAAAATGTAAATTCATAAACAAATTTTGTGAACAAATTCTTTTATTAATAAATTCGATAATTACATAAGAAATTTAGTCTAGAGGGCATACATTCCAACACTTCTACCTCTAGAGCTGGACCCACCAATCTGCAAGTGAATGCCCTGGTGGTGGCATTGGAGAAGACAGACAACTAGGCTATAGTGGTGGAAGGTATGCTTCTTATTTTTTATCATAATGCTAAAGTATTGGTAGATCCTAGCTCTACGCATTCCTTTGTTGCTAATTCATTTCTTAGCTCTATGGGAATAAAAAGGGAAGAAACTTCATATGAAATTATTATCAGTACCCCACTAGGAAAGTAAATGAATAGTGAGAAAATATATAGGAATTGTAAGATCATAGTGGGAGATTAAATATGGGAGGAGATTTGATATGTTTAACCATATAGGATTATGAGGCTATCTTGGGCATGGATTAGTTATCTCAACATCATGATCAAGTTGACTATAAATATAAGATAGTACATTTCCATTGGCCTGGGAGACCTACATCGGAATTTGTAGGTGAGGCTGGAAGGAAAAGTAATGCTTTTATATCGGGGCTCAAGGCCCGAAAGATGATGAGAAAAGGGTGTACTGGGTAGTTGGCTTATGTGATTAATAAGCCAGGAGAGGTTAAGAAACCCAAAGATGTTCTTGTTGTGAATGAATATTTAGATATTTTTCCAGTAGAATTGAAGGTGTTATCGCCGGAGAGAGAGGTAGAGTTTTCCACTGATTTTCACCATCGACAGAACCAATTTCAATGACTCCTTATAGAATGGCATCTACAAAATTGGAAGAGCTCAAGAAACAACTACAGGAATTAATGGAGTAAGGGTTCATTCGACCAAGTACTTTACCGTGGGGAGCATCTGTGTTGTTCGTTAAGAAGAAAGATGGGTCTTTACGGATGTGTATAGATTATCGAGGGTTAAATGCAGCAGTGGTAAAGAATAAATATCTGTTGCCCATGGTTGATGAATTGTTTGACCAGTTGCAGGGAGCAGGATGTTTTTCAAAATTATACTTAAGGCAATAATATTATCACGTTCAGATCCGGGAACAAGACATACCAAAAACTGCATTTAATATATGATATGGGCATTTTAAGTTTGTAGTAATGTCCTTTGGTGATACTAATGCTCCTGCTATTTTCATGGACTAGATGCACCGAATGTTTCAGCCTTACATAGATAATTTTTTGGTTATATTCATAGCTGGTGTACTCCAAAGACCCCCAAGAACATGAACAACACCTTCATAAAGTATTGGGGAAGTTAAGAGAGGCCAGATTGTATGTAAAATTCAGCAAGTGTGAGTTTTGGCTATAAGAAGTAGCATTCCTGGGACATGTGATATCCAAAGACGGGATTACAGTAGATCCTACAAAAGTCGAAGCGGTGACAAATTGGAAACGTCCCAAGACTCCAATCGAAATACGAAGTTTTCTAGGATTAACTGGATATTATCAGAGCTTTATTGAGGGATTCTCTAAGATAGCTTCACCTTTGACTCGACTCACACAAAAGAAACTTCCTTCTGTTTGGACTTAGAAGTGTGAGAAAAGTTTTCAAGAACTAAAGAAGAGGTTAAGCTCTGCTCCTGTTTTGGCATTACCGATGATGGACAAACCATATGAGCTATACATGGATGCCTTAAAGGAAGGATTGAGAGGAGTATTAATGCAAAAAAGAAAGATGATAGCTTATATCTCTAGAAAATTGAAACCCCATGACGAGAATTATCCTACACGTGACTTGGAGTTGGCAGCTATTGTGTTTGCTCTAAAGAAGTGGAGACATTATTTGTATGGGGCTGAGTTTGAAGTCTTCACTGACTACAAAAGTTTGAAGTATGTTTTTATGCAGAAGGATTTGAACATGAGACAACGGCGGTGGATAGAATTTCTAGAAGAATTTCGGTGTCCAATTTTGTATCATCCTAGAAAGGCAAACATAGTAGTAGATGCCCTTAGTAGGAAGGCAAACTTATCAACTCTTCAGATGATACGAATTCTAGAATTGGAAATATTTGCAGTAGATGGAGAAATAAGGCTGAGTAATATTTCCATTCAACCTGCTTTCCTACAACAATTGAAAGAAGAATAAGATAAGGATGAAGAGTTACAAAGACTGGTGCAAAAAGAGGTAAATAAAGGAAGAGATGAGTTTCTAAGGGACAATGATGGAATTATATACTACTGGGGTCAGTATTGTATCCTGAAACCGTCCGCAATAAAACAAGATATTTTGACCAAAGCACATTGGAGTAAGTATACCATCCATCTAGGAGCTATAAAGATGCATCAGGACTTAAAATGATGTTATTGGTGGATTGGTATGAAGAACGATATTTCAGCCTTTGTAGCTCGATGCTTAACTTGTCAGCAAGTGAAAGCTGACCAACAACGACCTGGAAGGGTTATTGAAGTCGTTACCAACTCTATCATGGAAATGGAATGAAATTACTATGGATTTCATTACAGGATTACCCATAGCAGTAGGACAGTGAGACACTATATAGGTGATAGTAGATTGACTGACTAAGTCCGCACATTTCATCCCCATCAATCAACGGGATTCTTTAGAGAAGTTAAGTAAGATCTATATGGAGGAAGTAATCAGACGTCATGGAGCACCCTCTAGTATTGTGTCGGATCGAGATCCTAGTTATACTTCAAAGTTTTGGACTAAAATGTAGCAGAGGTATGGGACAACTTTAAAGTTCAGCACAGTAGCACACCCATAAACAGATGGACTGATTGAACGAGTGAGTGAATAAGGTTTTGGAAGATATGCTGCAGGCTTGCGCTCTGGATTTTGGAACTATGTGGATTGATAATTTAACATATGTAGAATTTGCATACAACAATAGCTATCAATAAACCATTGGAATGGCCCCGTTTGAAGCTTTATATGCAAGGAAATGTCAGTCCCCGTTATATTAGGAAAGTTTAGAATGAAGAACGAATAAGCAGGATGCTTTCGATCTTGAAAAGGTTTGATAGGCTGTGGAGATGATCAAAACTAAGTTGGAGGCAGCTCAGAGTAGACAAAAAAGTTATGTAGATCGACATAGGAGAGATTTGGAATTTGCGGAAGAAGATCGTGCATTGTTGAAGTTGACTCCACAACGACAACTGGGAATCAAAGGACAAGGGAAGAAGTTGGCACCTAGGTATGTAGGACCATTCCCTATTATCGAGAGGATTGGGAAGATGGCCTACAGTTGGAGTTACCCATAGAGCTTCAAGGTATTCACGACGTTTCATGTCTCTCTACTTCAGAAGTATGTGGCTGATCTTGCCCACATTTTAATAAAGAGCCCATTGAGATGACTCCAAGCTTGAAATATGAGGAAAGGCCAATTAAAATCTTGGAGTATGCTGAAAAGGAATTGTGGAATAAGAAAAATCCACTTGTAAAAGTGTTGTGGAATCATCATCCAGTGTAAGTTGCAACTTGGGAAACGGAAGCAAAGATGTTGGAAAAGTATCCAAAACTATTCCAAGTGTAAGTTAATTTCGAGGACGAAATTTTTGTAAGGATGTTTGAATATAATACCCTATATTTTATCTTTGAATGGCTGCTATTTGCAATAGGATGAGAATTTGTATCAATGGCCAGAACAAAAGTTGATCGGTGTAATGAGACGAATATTTTGGTATAATAATATTTTGTCGAGACCAGGATGTAATTATTAAATTTGTTCTACCTATACCCTAAATCTTTAGAAGGCTATTATTGTTAATAAAATAAGAATTTAAGAGCACACTGATAATGGAAATAGATCGGTACGATGAAATGCACGTTTTGGTATAAATTATGCTATCCGGGTTATCGAGTACATTTTTGTCATTTTGACTGCGCCCGCGACTTTGACCATGAATTTGACCAAATAGAGAAGGAATTAAAGAATTTAAGTATTACCAATGAATTCAGTAGAATTTTTGGAGTTGAATGGCAAGATAAAATATTTTTCCATTTCGGACCCGATTTTAGCCATTTCTAAATAAAATAGGAAACCGCGGTTAAAAATGGTGTGTGCCATTTTGTGATTGGTAGCCCATGGATGTGAACCCCACCTAAAGCCAACCCTAGAGTAAAGGGGTCGGGATACATATCATATTATTTTGCATGAATATATATGTTTTAAATGATTCTATGTGCTTTAGAGTTGTGGATTATAGGTTAAAATGCTTAGTTATGTTTATCGAGTAGGAAGGGTAAAATGGCAATTTTACTTGAGGTCAAAATAGGAAGAAAGCTTGAGGATTAAATAGGAAGAAAATGCGGGTGAGAAAATAACAACAAGAGTTAGTGCGGTTAAGTGGTTAGAATCTTGGAATTAATTTCTAAGGTCATGAGTTCAAATCCCATCCATCATTTAAGCTTTTGTCATGATTATCTTAACTAAGTTTGAATTTTTGTTTTCTTGCATTTCATGGAAATAGGAATGTTTTCTTAGGGGAGACATGAAGAGAATGTCCTAATCTTATCCTCATGTCCTAAAAAGAATTCTAGAGGAATTCTTGTCCTTTTTATTACCACTAGCTTGTCCTAACATCTTTATAATTCAAAACCATTAAATCCTTTCTTTTAAATTCCAAAAAAATTCTGTGATAACTCCTCCACCTTGAATTTCAAAAATCAGCTTTGGAGGTTGGGAAGTTGGCCGAAAGTAGGAGGAGAAATAGGAAGGGTTTCCAGGAGAAAATCAATCACCATGATAGCACCTTCAAACTCACCTTCGTGTTGTTCATCTTCTAGTAAAAGAAAATCTGGAAATTTTCCAGAATATTTGCAGACCGTTTCTTTGAAAATTCAGCCAGTAAACCCACTCATTTTCTGCCAGAAAAATGGTCATTTTATGTGGCTTGAAGGCTGGAAAATCTGTGCAATTTTTGGACTGCACAAACTGCACAAAACCAGGAAAAAATTCTGGTCATTTTTGCAGCTTTCAACCAAGTAAATGAAGCTGTTTTGATTCATCTTCAAGCCAGCAAAACTCCTCAATATTTCTCCAGCATTAAGGCTGGAAAACCACCTTAGAAAGACCTTCAAACTCCCTCAAGAGTCAGCTTCAAATTGGGTTGAAGGTGTGCAGAAATTCTGCACAGCCTTCGAAACTCTTGAAGCATGAAACCAGAATTTTCCAGCTTTGCTCCCTTCTAGCCTAGGCCGAAAATCACCTTCAACCTCTGTAAAATTGAACCTTGCTCAGCTGTAGACTGAACACCATTAACCCCACACTTACCTTGAGCATATGGACTCCATAGCCACACCACAAAACACTCCTAAGATCACTCCATTCAAACTCTTTTTAAACTTCAAATAATTTCAGCATTTTACTCCATTAAAATCACTCTTGTATTAGGCAAATAAACCAGAATTTCCTCTGCCATTTAAGACTGAATTTCAGACAGCCTTGGAGCAACATTAACCTTCAATTAATTCAGCCATACCACCATGTTCTGCCGGCACCATTGAAGACCATAGAAACATCTCTTGATCAAACACCATAGCTAACCTCTTACCTTAAACATCTCCACCATTTCCTCCATTTAAATTTCAAAAAAAAAAAAAATCTGATCATTCTCTCTCCTTCTTGCTGAAAACCAAAACCCTTATTCACTCCATACCATTCGGCCAGCCCTCTACCAAAATTCGTGCAGCACTTCTTCCCAATTCTCTCCATTTTCACCTAGAACACCAAGAACACACACTAACCTTCTTCAAGCCTAACCCTACTCTAAACACCTCCAATCACTCTCAAATACTCCAAATCACTTCCATTTAATCTCTAAACTTCATTTATGGTATTTATAACACAAAACCTCGCAAACAAGAATTTTCAAACGGATCAAAATTAGCTTTTCTTTGAAGGTCTCAAGAACATCAACAAGGTAAGTCAAGAACAACCTTCTTGATCATCTTCTTCCATTCGATTGTACTGTTCTAATGCTCTCTCTCTCTCTCTCTCTCTCTCTCTCTCTCTCTCTCTCTCTCTCTCTCTCTCTCTCTCCAACTGAAATGGTTGATCAACCATCAACCATGGCCGTTTTCCTGTTGGATCATTCAAGGCTCTCAATCGCGTGGACCTTCTTAATTCTTCATCGAAGTGTTCATCAAATCAAGTATTTTCCTTTAATCCTTCTTTTAATTCAGTATTCATGTCTCTTAGATATTGATAGGAAGAATGAAATATGGATAAGGGATTGAGTATATGCATGTGGATTAAGGGGACGGAGTTAGGACATGATGATTGTTGTATATGACTAGGATGTATGTGTTTTCCTTTCGAATCAATGTATGTTCCTCGTGCTTAATGAAATTTTATGGATGTTTGAAGCATGTTAGAGACCATGACACCAAAGGTGATTAGGTTTTTATGTTCTTATTTTTCCATGGAAACCATGATTGATGATTATGCTTAGTAGGATTTTGGCCACATGATGGTATGAGATAGTTCAAATGTATGTTCATGAATGGATTAATATATTGTTTGATGATGGAGAAGGTGTTCATGAATCCTTTCTAGCAATAGGAAAATCATGGTGAAAAAGTATTTTCTTGTTAAGGCTAGATTATTTTTATTAACAAATTTTATTACCTTGAATAGAATGCTGCTATATTTTCCCTATAAAATTCGAAACTCTAGGGAGGTTTGGAGTGGTTTATTAATTAAAATATTCATATTTTCTTTATCAAATAAATGAGATCTTTTATTAAAAAAAAATATATAGTAATAAATCCTTTACAATAAATAAAATATTATTAGAATCTATTTGTTATTTATTAATTAAAATTTAAAATAATTCATTCATTATTAATTTTATTTATTGCTAATTATTTATTATCTATTTAAAAATTAATTAAAAGTTATTTGTAATTAAATATTTATTTATAATAAAGCTATTTTTAAATCACCATTTATTAGTACTATTTAGGACTTAATATTCAAACCTTAGTTTATATATTAAAAATAACACTCAAGAATTATTAATTGGGTCTATAATTTATTAGCAATTATTTTAGAACCCCAAGTTCTTTTAACTTATCAACTAAAACTTATTTTATAAAATTCTTTATCACCTAGCCTTAAAGCATAGGACATTAGGGTCATGGCTAGTCATGGTTGTAACTAATTGAGCTAAGAAATTATTTATGTAAGGTAGGTATAGCCCGAATGTAACCTTATGTCTTGTGTTTACCCCAGGCGGGGTTAGGTCTGCCTTGGAAGACTTTTGAATTTGAGCAAGCAAAGGATCAGGTAAGCTCCTGCATAAAACTTGTTTATTGTAAAAGGTTACCATGGCAAGCTAAACACGAAGTATGTGAATACTGATTTGGTAAAGGCAATTAAGGACTGTTTCTTTTCTTGATTCGGCCAAACCAATTATTTGAAAATTTTCAAAGCAGTTTTACTCAAACACTGAACTATTTCTAAAACTGATTTTGGCATGGACTTTAGAAACCCTTAATTGCCATTTTCAAGTAAAGCTATGTTTTACCAATTTTCTCCCAAGTGGGACAATTATCGTTGAGTACTCAATAAGGGTAGGCTAGTAGCACTAGTTTTGAAGAGCAAGAGTGAGTCTTCTGGCAGGAGGCCACCTCTAGAAGATAAAACTCAACTTAGAGAAACGTCAGTACTACTTAGTCATGCCGGTCCGAGCTAGCAATTTTATTTCAGTCAAGTGACTGTGTTTTGCCGGAATGGACACCCGGTTGTTGTTTGGGTATAGAGAAAGAGGAGTATCTTGCCCGATAGACCGATCACCTACCTTTTGTCAGTCTGCACAAAGTGTCGGCATTCTGACCGGCACTGTGCACAAAGTGTGGCATACTGACCATTCGGTTATGGGGCCCAGCGTGTGGTAACCCATAATCCTTTCTTTTGAGTGGTTGATCTTACAAATTATGTATGGCTGGAAAAGCTGAAAACACCACTCTTATTTTTTACTAATGTTTAATGCTTGCTAATATTTCTCTTATAAAGTTTTCACATTTTGCATCCACGAACTGTTTTCACTGAACACTCAAAGCACACACGAACTTACTGAGATTTTTATCTCACCACCTTTTATGCCATGTTTTCAGGTCGATCCTGCTGTGGAGATGAATAGCTAGATTTGTTGCTTATGCTTTGAAGACTTTATGTTATTTTTCTTATGTGTTGTTTTGAGAGATGGTAGCGAACAATTTATTTTGGATTTGTTCATGTATTTTTGGGTTGTAACAAGTTCAATTTCAAGGTATTACTTTTATTTTCTTTTGTGTGACCTAGTTATAAAGACCCCTTGTCCTTTGGACGGGGCGACATCCCCGGCCCTGTCGGGCCTAGGTAGTGGGGTGTTACAATGGATACATGTCAATTTAAGAGAGGTTGCATGAAGGATTCATGCAAGATGCATGGAATTAAAGAATTATAAAATAAATGAAAAATGATAGGTAATTTCGTAATTGGAACACATCATTTGTGGGTCCTTTAGATTAAGGTCCTATGCATTTTGATTGGTCAATACATGGACCATGAGAAGGCGATTGAATGGCTGAAAATTGACCAAGAAACTGATAGCCATGCAAGAAGAAATGAAGAGAAATTTTTTAGGCAGAAAATAGTTGGTTGGTGTGTAAAAATTCCATTGGAACACACCTAAGTATATCCACCATTCACTTAATAAAAATAAGAGATGGATGATCAAAATATGATGATGAATGGTGGAGAGAAGGGGTTGTTATACAGCCTGAATTTCTGCAGCCAAGAGGGAAAAAAACTAAGAGAAAAGAAATTAAACAAGAGAGAAAAAGGCTAGTGTATGTTCTTGGTGTTCTAGGTGAGTTTTGAGAAGTTCTTGGAGCAAGTCACTTCAAATAGACTCAAATACAAGGTAAAATCTCACCTTATTAGAATTAAAGTTGTTTTTGGGTGAATGATGATTATGTTGATATGAATTTTAACATGAACATATGATTTTCATGTTTTGATTTTAGATCAAAGCTACGGTTTGTGACTTTTGTGTATGAACGTTATATATGCTCATGTGTGTGCCGACTGCCTAGGGGTTTGTGGATGATGTTTTGTGTGAAGGAGAACTGTATATTTATGGTAGTTTAAAGGGTTGTTTTCGGTTGAGAAGATGATGACCAATGTAGAGTAAAAATGGAATTTACATGGCTGGGAAAAATAGATTATACTAGCTTTTGATTAGAAAAGATGAATTTGTGTTAAATAAGTATGACTTTGGTGAGCTAATGGAATCTAAAAATCATAGAATTATAGACGATTTGAAGGGAAAAATGAATGAATTAATGGTTCTATGGTGTTAAAGGCTAAAGGAGAACAAAGGAAAGCATGAATAGTGGAATTGAAGTAAAACTACTGGGACTATTTTTTCCCTGTAACATGTCACAGGAACTAGGACTCTAGAAAGGTCTTATACAAAATTATAGTTAAGAGTATTATGGTCATTTTGGTATATCTTGGAGCCAAATCAGAGTTATGGATGAAAAGTTATGTACAAAACAAAATCACGTGTCAAGCAATGAAATTCTAGAAAAATAAGTTCAAAATGGATGAACTTAAGGATGATTAATTATGTGATTTTGGATGAAATGAATGAAAAATATGATGTAAATCCCTTGTATATGAAGGGATAAAGGATGTGAAAAAAGAAAAATGAAAGAATCAAATAAACGATGAAAAAATGACGCGAACGAAAGTTGAACGTTTTTCTTAACCGTCGGCTAACCATCTGCTAAACGTCGGTTGGATGTTAGCTAACCATCGGCTACTTTTCGGCCAAACATGATTTGATCCAAAAACGATGTTTGGTATAGGTTTATTGGTAAACAGCCAACCGTTCATTGAAAATAACAGAAATAGGGGACGAACGGCCGTGAACAAAAGAGTTAATTAGGACATGAGGTGAGTCGCTTTGATTTCTAAAACCTTTTGAAAGCTAGTGTGCTCCACTTTTTCATGAAATGCTATGTTTTATAACATTTGGAAATCCTTGAATATAGTTAAGGTTTAAACGAGTAAGAATTGTTTTGCGCCATTTGGGGCCCGAATGAACTTCATATTTGGCTTGGAATCCTTAATAGATGATTAAAGTATGAATTTTGTGAATTTAGTCCTTTTTGGATTAAATACTTGGGATTTTCAAAAAATGGTAAAATTTGGAATCGGATTCATAAATTGAATGGAATGCTTATTGGAACATTTTATGGAAATGTATTTGGAAACTTTGAATTTAATTCTCTTTTGGGATTTGAATTCTGGATTTCTTAAAATGAATTCCTTTTGGAATCGAGTATTTACAAAATGACCCAAATGTCCTTATTGGAATGTTTTATTAAAACCTTTGCAATCGGGTATTCAGTAGATGACCGAAATATCCTTATTGGAACTCTTGTGAATACTTTTCAAATCAAAAAAGGGTAAGATGACCCGAATAGCCTCGAAAAGTCTTTTGGAATCGGGTATGGGTAAAATGACTCGAATGCCCTTGGAAATAACTTTTGTGATTGAGTTCGGGCAAAATGACCCAAGTAGTTCTAAAAACTTATTTTGATGTGTGAAAAGAACTCTTTATCCTATTTTGACATGCTTTTGGAGAATGATCTCTCGTAATGAGATTGACTTTTGAAAATGACATTTTGATCCTGAAAATTATTTTATTGTCCTAATGTGCCTATGGAATGAATTGATTAGCCCTACGGAGCCTATGAGAATTATGATCTAATTTGTGAGTCAGTGGGATCAAATTCTGAAAATGTTATTTTGCCCCCAAAATATTTATTTTGGTAATCCTGTGGGATCAGATAACCCTCTGCCTGATCAGTCATAAGGGGTTGGTATTGGTAACATTGAGTACTCAGGAATGACTTTGATCTTTGTACTAGCCTATGTTAGAGTTAGACGACCCTAGTAACCTGGACTAGTTCTAAGGATTGTCTTACTCCAAACGGAGTAACAAGACATTAAGATGAGTCACCCTGGCTTATGGTGAGTAAGATTGGTATAGGGACCCCTGGCTTATGCTGAGTAAGGTTAGGATGGAGACACCTGGCTTATGCTGAGTAAGGTTGGTCTGGAGATCCCGGGCTTATGGTGAGTAAGGATGGAATGGGGACCCCTGGCTTATGGTGGAAAAAGTGTGCTGCGGTACACTAGGTATGCTGTAGTGTACCTGAGTAGTAGTACGTTGTGGTGTTCTTATTCCAGTGACGCACGATTAAGCACTGGAGCTGCAGTCTCAGTACAATGATACATGGCGCCGAAGGCAAGGACTGTGAGACTTGCATAAAGGCTGATCTTCTGTTGGAGAAGTGCCTGTGATTTGAAAATCAGCATACTATTTTGAAACTAAAACACCTTTTTCCAAAAATAATTAAGTTCTAAATAAACTCTTTCTTAGAGAGTTTTAGAATTGTTTCCAGTAAACAAATGATATGCTATTCCACAAAAGTTTTATGTAATCTATTTTTCATAAAGCACTAGCACACCCTGGACTCACTGAGTGATTCATCACTTGCACGTCTTTTATTTTACTTTCGTAGGATTTAAAGTTCAGCAGACCTACGAATAGAAGGACGATACCACAGTGCCAACAGTATAGGTCTGGGCAATTTCCCTTTCGATTATGTACTTTGCTACTGTTGTAGTTAGAGATGGCATGTGTGAAACTCTCTTATATATATATATATATATATATATATATATATATATATATATATCAATGTGTGTGTGTGTGTGTGTGTGTGGCCATTAATATGGGATATTGTATGAATCTGAACCTTACATATATTCACTCCTTTGGTTTTCATTATAAAGACCCCTTGTTCAAGTAACTAGACGGGGTGACACCCAGTATTGATATGCTTCCACTGTTATCTTTCATAGAGGTGTTACACAGAAGGCATAGGAAATTACCAAGAGTTAAACGGATAGCCAAGACAGCTAATCTCAATGTCCTAGCATCCCGTTTGGATTAAGATAATCCCCAGAACTAGCTAAGTTACTTGAGGTCGTCTACTTCTAACTAGAGCTAGTACAAAGATCAAAAGCCCTTGCTAAGTACTCAATGTCTTCTTTGGTTCACAAGATCAGTCCAATTCCATTGTCTCACAAGGCCAATCAATTATTCAATTTCCAAAGAAATATAAATAAAACATTTTCCGAGCCAAAACATTGTTTTCCAAAAGTTAATCTCATATCGAGAAATTGTTTTCCAAACTGTAGCAAAAAGGATAAAATGTCCTTTTTACTTTGAAAAATACCCAATTCCAAAAGGAGTTTTGTTATGGAATTCCATAATTCTATTCCTAAAAGAGGAATTAAATTTAAGACATTCCAATTATTATTTCATAAAACTCATAATTCCCATATTCCAAAATCCTTTCCATAAAAGTAAATAATATGCTTTTCCAAGATAAAAGGTAATTTCACCCCATAATTGATGAGAAGAAAACCTTTCAGGTATACATTTATACCTAGAAAATATTCATAATTCAAGTGGTTCACAATTCCACATAAAATTATCATTTCTTGAAGTCTAAAATAATTTCTATTTAGAAGAACCATATTTTCCTTAGAAAATATATAAGTTCATCAACTTTGTCTTAAAAAGTCTTTAGGAAAATTCATTGCCAATTATGAATAGTTCTGTTTATGAAAATTTACCATTTCCATTCAAGTCTAATATGGCTTGATATCATTTCTTCCTTAGAGCAACCAAAACAATTCATAAAGAAAATAAATAAAATTCACACTAGTATTTATTACTTTTAAAAATCAAAAGGACTCACCCTGTGACCAAGCTCGATGTAGTAATTTATATATCTCTTCTACCCTTTCGTGAAGCCTTTAGAGTAGATAACCTACATTCAGAGTCATTCTGGATCTCACTTTAGCATTTTAGATCCATAACCAACACATTTTTGTTAACAAAATATTAGCATAATGAAATCATTAGTTTCCACATTTATTCTTTCTTATAGAAATGCATTACTTGAGCTAATCCAAGCTCATATGTCCATATTTATTCCTTCTCCCATTTGGTTTACAAGATTTCCACATTTCTCTCTTGAATTTCTTATTAATCCATTAAAGCTAATGGAAACAATACATAAATTCCCTATTCTTAAAATTCTGCATTTCTCAAATCTTGGCACACTTGCTTGTATATATCATGACTTTTGATTCACAAGCCTAAATAATGTCAAACTAGTTCCAAAATGATCTCAACATATTCCTTTATGATTTACAATTCATGACACACCAATTTCCTTTCCTATTTCATTTAGTTTTGGCCATGAACTCTCAGCTTCTTAATCCTGTCACTGAAATGGCAGTCCTTAGTATTTATATTATAACTTTCTATTTAAAATACCAAATCATGTGAATTGTTCAAAAAAATGACCCAAAGACATTTAGCTACAAGTTTTAGGCCATAGGGTTCCAAGATAACAAACCATTTCGTTCAGTTTATTCGTTCTTCAAATCTGGTCGGGAATCCTTCAAAATAGAATTTCTCTTTAATTCCCTAGCTTCATACAATTAATTCTCTTTTCTTTCCCATACAACATACATACCGTTGGCACATCCTAATACCTTTTTCATCATTCACACATTTCATAAATCTCTTTAACTTTAGTCATGAACACCACAGCAACATCACAATAGAAACAATTGCTATCAAAACATCATTAAATCTTGCATGTTCTTAACATTTAAACTAGTTTTATTGTGTTTTCTTCTCCTGTCTTTTGCAGCTATGAACAACCCTTCAAACCACCTTCAAAACTTCTTCAAACATCATAAAAATCACCGTATATAGCTACCCAAGTTTACCACCACATAGCTCACACACAAACAACTTCATAGCATAGATCTCTATTAAATATAATCTATAATTCATACAAATTTCCCATGAAAATTCATACCAAATTAATCCTTGCAAACTACTGTACAATTTCAATTCTAAGAGTAGAGTATTTTATCTTGAATATAGAGATCTACAAGCTTGCAAATGTCCAAACTTCTTCATTTTCTTCAATGAATATGCTCTCTCTCTCTCTCTCTCTCTCTCTCTCTCTCTCTCTCTCTCTCTCCATTTTTATCAAATTTCCTCTAACTTTTCTTCCTTTTTATCTTATTTTTCCTTTCCTATTCCATTTATCCTCTTACTTTCAATTTTCCATTATTTCCATTGCCAATCTTGGTCAAATTGTGACCATTTTGGTCAAAATTTATTAAATGAAATATTGGTTATCCATCATGTGTAATTTTCCTATTTGCTAACTTTTTCCTTAATTATTTCCATAAGCTTGGTGAATAAGCTTTGTGAAATATAACTCTTGCATGAATATTTCATGCAACCAATAACATTTAACACTTGTTTCACCTACAAATCATATAGTGCCACATGTCCAAATTTTGGTTGTTCGTCCACAATTTTCTCAGGAATGAATTACAATTAAAATTCGTCTACACATTTTGCTAATCGCAATAGTGGGACTCAAAATTTTGAAATTCTTTCTCATTTTTTCTGTATTTGCGGCCAAAATTACGACAATACTTCTGAAAACTCAATTTACACCAAAATGTTCGACTCATTGTATTAATCAAGTTTAATACTGAGTTGCATACAAATTATCGTCCTAACAAAAGTAGTCACTTTCTGAAATGTAAAAGTACAAGATATTACAGTGTTTGATATGGTCAAACATTGTTGATGAGAAATAATTTCTTTTCTGAATGTATTAAATTTGATATAGTACTCCCATATATTGTCTGGTGTGTTGAGAATATAACATGTTATTATCTCGTATCTGCTTTGGGACAACTACTCATTCATCATGAAAATGTTTTATTTGAAAATTTCTCACAGTGCATACACAGGACTTACTGAGATTATATCTCACACCTCCTAATTCATGTTTTACAATATATTATACTTAGAAGTGAGAATGTTGAAATTTTATGGATTTTATTGGCTTTGAGATTTTACCTAGATATATATTTCTTATTTTTATGAGTTATTTTTTAGGACTATTTATTTAGAGTATTATTAAGAGATTACTTTGTATTTGGGATTTAATGTATTATTCGGAGCCTTGTAAGCTTTATTTTAGATTTCTTTCTTTAAGTCCCTATTCATTTTTTTATTTATTTTCGTTATAAAGACCCCTCATGTCATTTAGACGACATGACATCCACAATCATTTGGGTCCTATGATATTGGTGTGTTACACCTAACATACCTAAAAGTATACCTTATGTGGAGTTTGGCAATATAGGACCTGTGATCAATTCGATCTTTATAACAGAGCAAATGGCAAGGTCATATTTGGGTAGATAAACAATGGTCATGAGTACGCCTATGGATAGCTATGCTGCGGGCAACTCTTTATTTTCTTTGAAGGGGCTCCATTTTCATACCCTAGGATGCATTTGGCTGCCCTCATTCACTATGGGACAATCATTTCCTAGTGTTACAGGGCTACAGAATAATGGAGTTATGCCAAATAGTCTGGAAACCCAATTCCTTGTCAGTCAGGTACCATTTTGCCCCGGGGGCAACTCCTAAAGGGTAACATACATTGAAGCTATGCCAGACAAATCTCAAGTAGGATTCCAGGGGTAGCAACGACCTGCAGCGTCGAACAACTAGTCAGTGGCGGTCAGGGGCAACCATATTATCCAACTCAAATTGCACAAGCCATTGAGTCTCATCCTTGGCAACCTAGGCTATAAATGTGCAGGTCCCCATGCCAAAGGTGAGAAATTTCCTCCAAAATTCAATCCAAAAGTAGTTTTCAATTCTAGATCAATTTCTAGTTCTCATCTGTTAGGAAGCTTGTTGCTAGATGTTATTTGATATTAGTGATGCCTTATGATGATTATCAATTTGGTTTTTAGTCTAAGACATGATTAATCTAATTGTACGCTTAGTCCTTGGTCAATCAAGTTGGCTTAGGTTAACAATTGAATTAGAGATAAATATGCAGTAATTAGAAAAATTAGCAAAGATAGGGATTTGTAGTGCTTTGTGAAATCCTAAAACCAATTGCTTTAAGATAATTCAATATATGATAGGTTTCCTAATTTGATCTCAAAACATGTTCTTAAGACAAATTAGTTTTCTAATTGGTCTTAAATTTGTTTCTTATTCTTGCCTTTATTAGTTTCCTATTTCTTGTATGTTTTAGATTAGGATTTTAATTTGTTTGTTTCTTATTCTAGGTTTTTATGTGATTTTTAGGCAAAGCAAAGCAAAATTTTGACAAAATTTTTTATCTTTTTTAATAAAATTAATGGAGCTGCTTCTTTTCTTTTTTACTTTGGAAAATGATTTTATGTTTATTTGTTTAAGTTGGCTTTTAATAAACTTGAATTATTAGGTGGAATATATGTTAAGTCTTGAGAATTTAGTTTAATCTTGTTTATTTCTTTGTAGATAAGTGAAGCTTTTAACTTTGAGAAATTTATATAAGTGATGTGATGATGTATAAATATAGAACATATACTGATTTTTGTTGAAACTTGTCAAAGCTACTCCCAAATTTGGATTTAAGTAAATAGGATAAAGTAAAATGGACCATAAAATACACCTATGAAGGGAGAGATGAAAAAAAAGAGGTAGGATAGAGCATAACATATACTTACCAATAGAGGAAAAATAATGTGATGAAAAATAGAAAAGAGAATGAAAGAAAAGAAAATTTCTATTTCCATTTTTTACCTTCTCTTGGGAAAAAAAAAAATGTGTTGAGTGGAATAAAGGATTGAGATGGGGTGCAAAATCACTCAACTGGAATGAGTAAAAACAAATCCTAGTTTGCTACCCAATTTGTAGTAGTTTAGACAAGTACAAAGTATAATGACTTGAATTGACCCTATATTCCTAACTTATATGATTTATATTGTTTAAATATCATGATCAAAGAAAAGAGTAGAACACAATGAATAGATATGAACTTGTTCAAATTAACTTTAATAGCCTTAGGTATATCTTATCTAATATGTGAATTTGTCCAATAACTTCTTAAATGAATGAAGGTTGAGTTATTTTTTATTGTGAAAGGGAAGGATACCATCTTCACTATACTCTTTTGAAAGTTTAAGTTCATATTTTAATCTTGTTTTGAAAAGTTATTTTCTTGAGAACGTGAAAAAAGTTAAGTACGAAGTATTTGTTAAGCGTAAAAATATCATATTTTTATAACCCTTTTACTAGGCTTTTGTGTACTCTTTTATGTGATTGTGGATGGTTTTAACTTATTTTGTGTGCTTTTATTTTTCTAGATTACTTTGGTGAAAAATAAGTGAAATAAGGGCTAAAATAATGAACTTTTATATAAGGATGATTGCCTGATGATTCAGAAGCCTTGGAACATGATTTAAACAGGTTTTAAAAGGTGCTACAGTGCATGTGCACAGGATTATGCACAGACATGCATCAAACCATGCTAAACAAAGCAAGAAACAAAGTCCCAAAAGGCTGCATGGCATGTGGCACGGCCATGCTACGAGCCGTACCATACTAAACAAATTCAGCATGGTTAGAAGTCTTGCATGGCATGCAACATGCCTGTTCTTCAAGCTGTGCTACTCCCCTTACAATTTGCACGACCCAGGTTCTCATGCCAAAAATGAGAAATTTCCTCTAGAAGGTTGTACAACCAAGAGCATGGATGTGCAATATGTTGTGCTAATGTCTAGAAACTTTAGGAAATCTCCAAATTCAATCAAATGGTGATATGCAACTTCTAATTCAACCCTCGGTCATTTTAGGGCTATTTAAAAGACATTTGGACAACCTAATTCAATATCAATCAATCTATCAGAACTTTTCATCTTTCTTTCATCAAGAAGGCACCTAAGGAGGATTTCAAATGAGGAAAGAAATCTAGAACTAAGAAGAACTTGAGATTATGGATGAACCATCTTTTAAACATTCTCTTAATTCTTTATTATTTCTAATATATTATCTTTTATGTTTTTAAGTGGAAGACAATTAGATTTTGTCTTATTCTTAGGTCGCATTTTGAGTATTGATTTTTTATACTTTGAGGTTACTGGCATAACGATTCTATCTTTGATGTTCTTAATATTATCTTTTAAATATTTGTGTAATTTCAAAATTCTTTTTATCAATTGAATTGATTTCTCTTGTGTTTAGATTTGACATAGTTTAGAGGGCATGATTGAAAAGCTAAGTTAATTGATCTCTTAATTAATTTTCTATGCAGCATCTATTAATTTAATTAAGTTGTAGCTTATGGCTTAGTTAAGTTAACAGGGAGTTGCATAATTTAAGTTGCATGTAGTTAAAGCTTATTGCTATATGTTATTTGATATTGGTGATGGCTTGAGGTGCTTATCAATTTGGTTTTTAGTTTAAAATAGGATTAGTCTAATTGTATGCTTAGTTATTCATTAATTAAGTTGGCTTAGGTTAAGAATTGGATTAGGGATTCATTTGTAGCTCTTCACCAATTAATCTAAGTTGGCAATGATAGGGATTTGTGGCACTTAGCTAAATTCTAAAACAAATTCTCTAAAAATAATCCAATATATGATAAGTTTCTTAATTTTATCTCAAAGCATGTTCCTAAGATAAGTTAGTATCCTAATTGTCTTTGATTTGTTTTCTTGTTTTATTAGTTTCCTATTTCTTCTATGTTTTAGATTAGGTAGTTTCTTATTTAGGCAATAGGAGCATGTTCCTAAAATTCTTCTTTTTCTAAAAGAAACCTAGCCACCAAAACGTCCTACTAGCACCAGACTTCAGTGGATTTGAGAGTTTCTTTTCCTTGTGTGGATTACTGTTGGAGACAATCTTACTCTTGGAGAGTAGTTGGGCGATTGGACCTGGTTTGGCACAAGAAAGTTTTTGTTTTTCTGCCATGGAAGGTAATCTCCATTTCCTTCCTCTATTCCTACCTATTTTAATTGCAAACACGTGTTCCTTGGGCATGGATTTCATGGTTATTTTCGCTGCGTTCTTATTTGATAAGCATGATGAAATCCCAATTGTTCTTACCTTTGAACTCCTTTCATTCCTTGAAACCTTTCTTTAGTGCTCCTTTTCTTAAAACGATGAAAGAATTGTGTAAATTTGTGATTGTGTAATCCGTTGCCTAAACCCTAACCTTGGTATTTGGGGAATAGGAGCATTGAACAACATCTCGTATATGCATATGAAAATTAAAATACCTTTATCTAAGTAATTGAAGGATGTTTGTGTGTGTATGAATATATGTATAGATATATGCATAATTGTTCTTATGTCTAATTATGTTTGGGATCGGTTTAATGAACCTATGAAGCCCTTTTTTATGAGTGAGATGAGATTATTTTAGGTTAAGAAATTATGTGGCATATGAGAAGTGAAGTGAATTTGATTGTATGATTAAATACAAGAATTATTGTGGTCTAGGAGTTAATTCTTGAGAATTATTTTTTATTGACTCGAGTTCGAATCCTATGTCTTACAAAACGTTATTCTTTTTCCTTCTTTTCCTACATGGCTGAAAATCCCAACTTGTGCTTCCATTCTTGGATTTCTTCCAAAAAATTTAGGATTAAAGTTGTACTAGGATCATAGATATAAAACCAAAATTTCTATTATAAAAAGATCTTTTAATATCTAATATACATCATAATATTTTTTTATATATAAAAACAGTTTTGCACAAAAACTATACAACCAGCATTTCTCTTGTATTTGAATGGCTAGGAATCCTATACAATATAGGATTTTCGATTGGCTGAATGTGAGATGATTCAGCCTCCATTTAGGAGGAAAAACTCTCCTAGAACCTAGCTTAGAAATAATATTTCATATAATTATCCTTTACCAATACCATTGTGTTTCTGCTAAAACTCTTTATATGGTTATTAATTTAGTTCAGCCAGCCTTGATTGAGAATAGAATTCTTCCATTCCTATGAGTTTTGAAGCAAGAACTGTTGCAACTTTAATCCTCAAAACTACATTCTTTTTAGCTTGGGGGTTTTCCACCTAATTTGTGCGTTAATCATAGGGAATTTATGAAGTTAATGTAGCCTTTTGAGAGTAGTTTAGACTTACTCAAATACCAAAAGGAAACTAGAAACCATATTACGTAACTTGCATATTTTTTTTCCCTAGCCATAAAAAATTTTCCTCCAAAAGAACTCTTTTATTATCTTGAGAATTCTGGCTACCCCAAAAGTTGTTTCCTTTTTATATTTGGCCAATAGCAAGCATTCTGCACATGCTGAATTTTTTTTTACCCCTTCAAAACACAGCCAATTGAAGATAAACTTCTATCTTCTTAAAATCCTAATATCTTATCTTCCTATATCAAATAAAATATCACCTAACTACAACCCAAAGTGACTTCAACCATGCTACTTCATCAAACTACAGCAACTGACACACATACAAAAACTAAACACCCATTTTTTGGCCAGCATTCATACCATCACACGAAAACAAAATTGTGATTCAGCAAGCTTTGGTTAGCACAAATTCACACCTGCACAACCGAGAACTCCAACTGCAACCCAAGTCTCAGTCATAGCAGTTTGCATGAAACTAAAACTCTCACACACGTTGCCACCATCTGGATACCATATACATACAAGCAAAAATCAAGCAGCCGAATGACACATCTCTTCTTTGCACTGGAAAAAAAAAAGAAAAAAGAAAACTGAAGCAAGAACCCTCTCAATTCTCACTTCTTTTCAGACATAGAAATAGATTCACTCGGACACCTTCTCCTAAAAAACAATTGAAGCATTCTTCTCAGCAAATCCCCTCAAGGTAAATTAATCTTTCTGCTTCAGGATTCTTCATCTCTTTCTTTTTTCTTCTCTCTCTAGACCAAAACCAGGAAGGTGATCTCATTTCTTTTCCTCTTATAATCACGCAGAAACCCAAGGGGTTCTACACAATCCACTTCTTCTTCTCTAAAGGATTCGACCTGTTTAACAAAGAGTAATAAACTGAACTCATAGATCTACTATATTCCTAGGTAAGCTATATTACCTAAATGAAAGTTTTAGTTGGATGACATAGTTGTATGAGTATTAAAAATGTGAATGGGGTATGTAAGAATTCTTTGGGGATGTCATTATATTTTGCATTAGAAGGACTAATTATGCTCGTATTATCAAGCAATCTGACCATATATGCTATTCATGGATATTTTTTTATTTCTTATTATAAATAATATTTATTAGTACTATTAACATTATAAATAAAAAATATTACCTAATATTAAATTTATTATTTATTATTACCATAATTAATATCTATTAATTATTTAATTATTTATGTATTTACTTATTATATACATATCATTTATTTATTTACCGATGTGATTATTTAATTATTTACTTAATTAATATATTTATTTATTTATCTATCTACTTATTTATTTATTGTTCCTAACTTATTTATTATCTATTACTTATGATTTAAGATTTATTTATTATTTATCAATAATTAATTAATTTGTTGTTATTTAATTATTAAGTATTAATTACTATTTATTGGTTATTTATTAATGGATATTATTCATTACATATCTTCTATTTATTATATTTATCTATTTGTTTACTTGTTTAATCAATAGGTTCCTAAAGCATGCTGGGTAGACTATTGCTATGGTATATATGAATTATTTAGTACATGTTATTCTGGTGGTCATATTATTTAGCACATGATATCTTTTTATTGATTGAATATCTACTTGTTATTCATGTGCTTTGTTAGAGTCCCTCGCACACAAGAGTTAGGTCACAAGAGACGATCTTAGCAGTAGAGTTAAATACCTTTTTATCAAATATTTTCTATGCTTAGATGAATAGGGAGAATCTGAATTTGTGGATGCATTACTTTACTTGGAAGAGTAGAATTTGATTGAGGAATTGTAATTTTCTTGTTTAGACGGGAATGCGACTCAAGCGTAAGGAGCAATTCATTAGCTCAGGGTTTAAGCAAGATTGACAAGTAAGTCCTTGCATTAAATATTTGGTTTTAAAGCGCTGAATTGCAAGTCATTTATGAAATTTATGTAGTCCCAATGTTGTGATTATTTGGAATGCAAACTTGAATGTTTTATATTAACGATTTTTGTTCAACAAGGGTTTAAACAAAAAATCACTTTGATTATAAAACAATTTTACAACAATTTAATCAGAACTATGATTGCATGAACAAAGTGAGGAAAATATTTACATTGAGATTGGATCCTACATGACATTATAAAATCTTGAGTACTCAATAAGAGTAGGACACTAAGACTAACCTTTGAAGGGTAGGGCAAGTCTCTTAGAAGGAGACCACCTCTGGGAGATGGGCTCTATTGGGAAAAGCTGACGTTCTAGTAGGTCAAGCCAATTCGAGGTAGCACTTCAATCCAAGTAGATTGTTATTCTAGGGTGGACATCTGGTAAGTTAGGGTAAAAGATGAAAAAGTATCTGATCTAGTGGGTTATACCCACTTTATTATGATGTAGGGTTTTACAGTGTTTGCCATGATGCAGGGTCTTATGACAAGGCTATGATACAAGGTTTTATAGCCCCAATTATATTTTAGTGGCTTTTATATGTTATACATTTTATTGTGATTTTGGATTCAATATATCACTCACTGTTGTTTATGGGAAAAATGGCTGGCTTGCAATTAATTTTTAGGAAATGATTTCTAAGTACATTCATAAAACTTATTTTTGTATCTAACAAGAGGACACACAGGACTTAATGAGATATATTTCTCACACTCCTTTTTTTTTTTTTGTAATATTTCAGGATTTGCTAGCTTTGATAATGTTGAGCGCTATTAGAAGATAGCTATATTTAATTTCTTGATTTTGGTTCTTATTTTGTGAGTTGTTTTATTTCATGTGTCTTGAGGGACTTGTAGACAATGTTTTATCATGTAATGAGATTTTGAAGTTATTTCTATTTTAATTTATATAATTGCCTAATTATAAAGCCCAGGGTCCTCTAGACGGGGCGACATCCCTGCCCTTTTTAGGTACATGTATAGTGGGGTGCTACAAGTGATATCAGAGATAAGGTTTAGGAAATACGCATATAAATGATTGGATTTTCTTATTTCAGTGTTTAAATCTTATATTAACCCTAGTTGTTTTTAGTGAATAGGATGGCGAGAAGATTTGTGCCAATGGCAAGGGTTGGCCTTTTATGTGTGGACCTAATGCATCACCACCACTTGTACACCCTCCACCTAGCGAGTCTGAAATTGAGCTCGAGCTAGAGGAGCCGGAACAGGAAAATGAGCATGAGAGAGCCGAAGTGGAGGAGCCTACCCTTGACCTACCTGTACAGGAAGAAGATTCGACCGCAGATAGTGAAGATCTAAGAGACCTAGAATTTGAGGCACCCAGAAGCAAATACAAAGAGTTTATAGCACAATGTCAGAAGCGAGTTAGGCGAGTGAGATTGAGAGCAAGTCTTACAGAGGCAGAGAGTTCTAGGTGACACATTTGAAGATAAACTTCTATCTTCTTAAAATCCTGATATCTTATGTTCCTATATCAAATAAAATATCACCTAACTACAACCCATTGTGACTTCAACCAGGCTACAACATCAAATTATAGCAACCGACACACATACAAAAATTGAACACCCATTTTTTTACCAGCATTCAAACCATCACATGAAAACAAAATTGTGATTCAGCAAGCTTTAGTTAGCACAAATTCACACATGCACAACCGAGAACTCCAACTATAACCCAAGTCTCGGTCATAATAGTTTGCATGAAACTGAAACTCTTACACATGCTACTACCATTCGGATACTGTATACACACACACACACAATCTAGTAGCCGAAGGATACATCTCTTGTTTTTACCAAAAAAAAAAAAGAAAAGAAAAGAGAAACTAATGCCAAAACCCTCTCACTCTTCTTTTCGAACATAGAAACAATTTCACTCAAACCTTTCTCCTGAAAAACAACTGAAGCATTCTTCTAAGCAAATCTCCTCAAGGTAAATTGATCTTTTTGCTTCAAGATTCATCATCTCTTTCTCTTTTCTTATCTCTCTAGACTGAAACCAGGAGGCTGGTCTCATTTCTTTTCCTCTTGTAATCACGCAAAAACCCTAGGAGTTCTAGACGATCCATTTCTTCTTCTCTAAAGGATTTGACTTGATTAACAAAGAGTCATCAACCGAACTCATAGATCTGCTATATTCTAAGGTAAGGTATATTACCTAAATGAAAGTTTTAGTTGAATGACATAGTAGTATAGGTATTAAAAATGTGAATGTGGTATGTAAGAATTCTTTAGGGATGTCATTATATTTTTGGATTAAAAGAACTAATTATGCTTGTAATGTCAAGCAATCTGACCATATATGTTATTCATGTATATTATTTTTTTATTATTTATTATCACTAATATTTATTAGTACTATTAGAATTATAAATAAAAAATATTACCTACTATTAAATTTATTATTTATTATTACCTTAATTAATATCTATTTATTATTTAATTATTTGTGTATTTAATTATTATATATTTATCATTTATTATTTATCAACGTGATTATTAAATTATTTATGTAATTAATATATTTATTTATTGTTCATAAGTTATGATTTATGATTTAAGATTTATTTGTTTTTTATAATTAATTAATTAACTAATAGTTATTATTTAATTATTAAGTATTAATTGATATTTATTGGTTATTTATTAATGAATATTATTCATTATATATCTACTATTTATTATATTTATCTATTTGTTTACTTGTCTAATAAATAGGTTCTTGAAGCATACTTGGTAGACTATTGCTATGGTACATATGAATTATTTAGTACATGCTATTCCGGTGGTCATATTATTTCGCACATGATATCATTTTATTGATTGAATATCTACTTGTTATTCTTGTGCTTTGTCAGAGTCCCTTGTATGCAAGAGTTAGGCCATAAGAGAGCCTATTGGGAGTAGAGTTAAATACCTTTATATGAGATATTCTGATATGATCTTGACAAGCACCAGTTTGAGTTTTGAAGCTCAAATTTAAGAGACCCAATTCAAGACTAGAACCTTAGGTAAAACTAGCTATCTAGGACCCAAAATCTAATGAACTAAGCCAACTAAATCAACACCCAAGCACCCTAACCCAAGAAGGATCAACAACAAATGGGATGGAAACATTTAAGCAGCCAATTGAACTCCTAAAAGAACCATATATTTGCTAGAAATCTAAGACCACTTTAGAAAGAACAATGATCTATCCTAAGAATATTATAGACTAGATTCTTAGGTTGGACTAAATCCTAAGAGAAGTCTTAATTGATAAAGGAATCACCTAAGATGAACACCCTCAAGAACACTCTCTAGAGAGAACAAATGATTTCTCTATTCAAATATCCAAAAGTTGATTATTACAAGAGCTATAATTCCATATATATAGGCATCTAAACCTAGATAAGGTGAGATGAAATCTTAGCCATTCAAGACTTTTAAAGGTCTCAAATATCCCTATTACATAATAAAAATCGTGAGAATTTAATTGGGAACAAAACTAGAAAATTCAATAAAATAGGGCCATGCCCGAAGTGACCTGACGCTAGGTGTACTAGTGAACCCCGTGTCAGGTTGTTCTGGCTTCCGCACAGCCTACTTTTCTTGTCTTTTTCACTTCCTCTTGTGCTTCTTTAGCACTCTATTCTAATTGTTGTTCATATTTTTATCTTTTTGGCCCTTTTTTGATTCTCCATCACTTGACAACTTTCTTGATTCCTGATTTGTCTTCTTAAAGGTCTTCCAATCTTCTTTTTTGACACCAATTTCTTGACAATGTTCCTAACCATTAGCTTGGTGGCTTATGTTGCTTGAATCTTCCAATTCTTCATAATTTAAACTCTTCCTTAGCACCAGGGAATGTGATTTGAATCTCCATCCCCCTTCTTTAGCTTTGGCATGGCACTTGGGTGGATTCCTATCCCCCTTGTTGAAGAGGATTTTTCTTCGAATCGATAACTGCATTACAATTCAAACAATACATTTTGTGTGAAGGTAAAACTTTTGGCTTTGGCTCCTCACCAACTCCTTTGTTTTCTCTCTTCTCAAGCCAAGCTCTCAACCTCATTTTACCCCCACTCATTTTCTTTTGCTCAACCTCTTGCTTGGCTCTCTCTTGCATCACTTTACTTTGTGTGCGCCTCCTTCCATGCTCTCTTACTCTCTTCTCTTCTCCTTTTACCTCAAGTTCTTTTATTTCACACTCTTTTGTCTCTTCCCTCTTCTCTTTTAGCTGTCTCTCTTTTCTTTCATCTTCTCTTCTCTCTTACTCTTGTTTTTCCCTCTCTTTTTGTTCTTTTTTCTTTTTATCTTTCTTCTTCAAAATATTTTCATCTTTGACAATTTCACTTGGGGGCATAGGACAAAGTGTGAATTTCCTTCCATCATTACACAAAAAGTAAGTGTTTTTCTTTTCATGGTGAAATGCCTCTCTATCATATAGCCAAGGCCTTCCCAACAATATATTCCCAACATGCATGGGAAATAAATCACACATCACCTTATCTTTTTATCCCCCCATGACAAATGTAACCTTAACTTGTTTGTTCATATTTATTTCACCACAATTGTTCAACCATTGAAGCTTATAAGGTTTAGGATGTTTCAAGGTCTCCATTCCCAATTCCTCCACCAATGTAGCACTAATCACATTTTTACAACTCCTTCCATCAATAATCATGCTACATGGTTTCTTTTGGATTTGACACCTTGAATAGAAAATATTTTCTTTTTGTTGATCCTCCTTTCCTTCAACCACAAAAGCTTCAACAACTTCCCTCACAACACCAATCAACAAACATGGTCTCTCAAGTGCATTCCTGTCTCTTCCATTCATTCTAATTTCTCCACTAGATTTGTGTCACTTTGTGAAGTTGAACTAGATGCTTCATACTTATTAACTTCGCATGCTCTTATTTGCTCTTGCGCAACTTCTAGCCAACTCTTCGTTTTCTCCTCTTGTGGATATGAGCTTTCTCCCACTTCCTAAGTACTTGAAGCATTTTTGAGACCTTCATCTATGGCATGCATTTGCTCCCCCTCTACCTCATTCCTTGAATGCATTTGTTCTTCAACAAATTCTACTCTATTTTGCTCAACTTCTTCTTGCTCATTCTCCTCTAACACTTCTAATGGATATAACTCTTCATCTAGAAAGAATAAGCTATGGTAGAACTCCTTGTCACCCCATTTGTTGGACTCAATTAATCCACTTCTTATTCTTTATTATCACTAAGTTCCTTGTCAATCTCATCAACATTATTCTTAACTTCTTCATGCACTACTACATCATTTTGATTGAGCATTCCTTCGCATTTTGCCTCATTTTCTAGCTTCTCTTACTTCTCAAGGTTATGCAATTCATTTTGCTCACCCCTCTCAACTTTTTCTTTATTTCTTGTCCTTCTTGACTCCTTAATATCTATAACATTTTTCTTGACCACTTTGGTCTCAAGTCTAACTCTTTGCTTCTCAAATTTATGAATCTCACGTTGCTCCTTAGAGGACTTCCAATGACAATCAAATGATTTATGCCCCTAGCCATTACAATGCTCATAAGGAATTACACTACACTTTCCCAAATCAAAACTTCTTCCATGATCATTTAATCTTGGGCAATCACATATGCTATAACCATACTTCCAACAAGTAACACAACCATAATCTTGTTTTCTCGTCATTCCTCCTTTTGTAAAATTTCGCATTATACTTCCCTCACTATACTTAGAACAACCTAGACAATTATAGGATAAGTAAGCAAAACTTTCACATATTTTGCACTCATTAGGTTCAAACCGCTCCCTCATCAAATCTTTCATCTCTTCCTAAGAATCCACCATTTAATACCCACTTTTCCTTTCTTGTGCATTCATTTTCTTCCACCATTCTAAAGAATTTTAGAAAAACTCATTAGTGCCCATTTCACCTTGAAACTCCTGCTAGGCGCAAAGCATTTAAACAATTCTTCCATTCTTCTTTCCCATTCATAATACTACTTCAAATCTCTCTTCCCATGGAATGGAGGTACCAACTTTTCATTGTACTTCAACTCCCTATTATCCACATCCTTATTCCTTCTTTGTAATCTAACATTTGAATGTTTTTGTCACTACAGGAGAAATGTGTTTTAGTGACAAAAAAATTATTGTCACTAAATAGTAGAATTAGTGACAACACTTTAAGTTGTCAGTAAATGTCAAACTTGTAGTGACAACAAAAAAGGTTGTTACTAAATGATAACTTTTAGTGACAAGAGAAAATGTTTTCACTATTTTTTGTCACTGAAGGCTTTCCTGCCAATCTGATTTGAAAGCGGGAAATCTCTTTAATAACAACTCCAAAATTTTATAACTAAAAAGAAACTTTGTCACTAAATAGTGCACATATAGTGACAACAATTTTCTTGTGACTAAATAGTGTACTTATAGTGACAACATTTTTCTTGTCACTATTTATGTGAATTTAGTGACAAAAAATGTTGCCACTATTATGCATGTGTGTGTGTGTGTTTTTTTTTTTTTTAGAAATACTATTATGTGCATTTTAATTCATATAATTTTACTTATATAGAGAGCAGAGGGGTGATAAAAATAAATGTAGACATGTATATCTTTGGGAGAGAGTAAGAGAGAGAGAGAGCGAGAGAGAGGCAAAAGGAAAGAGAAAAATGGGGGGCAGAGAGAGAGAGAAAGAGAATGAGAAAGAAAAATAGGGAGAGATAGAGAGAGAAAAAGAAAAAGAAAGAAAAAGAGAGATATATGGAGAGAGAGAGAGAGAGAGAAAGAACTAAAACAAAGAGGAAGAGAGATAAAAGGAGGAAAAGATAAAGAGAAGAGGAAAAATGAGAAAATGGAGAAAGAGACATCGAAAGGGTGAGAAAGGGAGGAGAAAATGGGTGAGAGAATGGGAGAGAGGGGGAGAAGGGTAGAAGAGAAATAGAAAGAGAGAGATAAAAAGAAAATAAGGAGAGAGAGAGAGAGAGAGAGAGAGAAAGAAAGGGGGAGAGAGATAGAAAATGAGAGAGAAAAATGGTAAGGGGAGGGAGAGATAGAGTGTGTAAGAGATGGGGAGAGAGAAAATGAGAGATATATAGAGAGAAAGAATACTAAAATAAATGGGAAGAGAGATGAACAGAGGAAAAGAAAAAGATAAAAAGGAAGAATGAGAAAAAGGAAGAAAGAGAGACCGAGAGGGTGAGAAATGAAGGAGAAAATGGGTTAGAGAATGGGAGAGAGGGGAAGAAGGGTAGAAGAGAGAGAAAGAGAGTTATAAAAAGAGAAAAATGAGAGAGAGAGAGAGAGAGAGAGAGAAAGAAAGAGAGAGAGGTGGTATATTAATAAATAAATATATATTTATATTGATATATCTTAGAGGGGGTGAATAAGGTATATAGCAAACAATTTTAAACTTTAAAGATCTTTTGAAAATCTTAAAACAAGAACAAACAAGTGCATGTGCAACAAAAATCAGTTTGTCTGTGCAGCTTTAAATGAACAACCAAAGAACTTTCAAAAACTCCGCTAAATGATGAAATAAAAATCTATAATTAAGATAGGCAGATAAGGTATCAAAAATACTCTCACTCAATCAATATAAAAGTCTTTGATCAAATCAATAAATTCAATGAGGAGTATAATGCTTTCAAGTTGGATGAGCAGTAAAAACGCAGGCATGAATATCAGAATAAATGCAAGAGAATAGACTCAATGATTTAAAGTGGTTCGGTCCTCAAATGATCTATATCCACTACCTTAAGTTCTCACTTAAGGATTTCAACACTATCACTAAAACCTTTTTCCCAAATCAATGGTAGTAGGCTATATCAATCTTACAGAAGAGGATCACCACACTTGGTTTATATCCAACCTCTTAAAATACAATAATCAAGGCTCACCCCAATTGAATTTTACACCACAACCTTGATATTCACAAAATAAGGTTCAATGCAATGGGTTTTACTCCACAACCTTGAACATTAACCAAAACAAGGCTCACCCCAACTGGGTTTTACCTTCTCAACTTTGATACAAGTTAGAATGAAATAGAACTTACAGAAATATCTCATAAGTTTGAGCAGATAAGAACAAATAAGCTTCAACAGCCTTTCACCTTTTGAACAATGCAATTTCATCTTTGAAGCACAATGAAAATGAAGATTTTTTTTTTTTTTCTAAAGTGTAAGACTCTTCCTGAGAGAGATAGTAGAAAAATCTTATAGAAAATTAGGTTTAAATGGCTTTTATAGAAGTAAAAAATAGGACAGCAACGACTAGTTAAGGACTAGTTTCATAATGTCAAATTTTCTAAGGTTTTGGACTCAAGTTTTGGACGATGGTGCATCCAAAGGGTAAGTCCAAAATGGCACTTTTTCAGGCAGGATCGATTTGACACTGTTCACGAGATTTTTGACGAATCTTTTGGATGCAGAATCATCCAAACTACTCAATCTAAAATTATGAGATATAAAACTTCGAAATCTTTTCGTTTGTATGCTTTATGGTACAAATAAATTGAATCATAAGGTAAAGAGACATAGGAATTTACAAAAAATACCTTAATAATAATTCCTAATCTAAAGTTCTTCCACAAGGATTTCTTGGTATGCAATCTCTTAAGCTTGGTCTTCTACTTGATCACCTATTCTTGGATTCCATTGCTTAAGAGTTGCCTAGCAATCTGATTTGCATGCCTTGGAAGAATTGAAGTCAAACATGTTCTATCACACATAGATCACACAAGTTAGTCCACATCAATGTTTGTCATAAGTCAAAACATAGGAGAATGCCTTTAGGGCTAACAATCTCCCCCTTTTTGAGTGATGACAAACTTATGGGATTGTGATATAAAAACAATGATATGTTTAGTATGAACATATTAGACCGAGAGAAATAAGAATATTTTTCGCAGAAATGCGTTCTCTCATTATAAGACTCAAAAAGTGCTTATGAGTTTAAAATAAAGAAAATTAAAGCATATACTCACATGGCTCAATGAGCCTATGGCCCAACCTACCTCCATATCCTCCTTCCATCCATCAAAGGACTATTTCACAAAAGAATAACCACAATTTGTAGTAAAAAAAAAAAAATGTGTAGATATATACATGAGGAGGTATAGAAGATAAATCATAAGATGTAAAGCTTCCCTTTAGTGCGTGCATATATAAATCACAAGATATAAAGGTATGAAGTCCATTTTAAAAATAAGAATGGATTCCAGAATTTTGTACTTCCAAAACATACATCCAAAATGATGTAAAATGAGATAGAAGCTAATCTTTAAAAAAACTCATTTTTGGACGGTCTTTTGGAATGAATAAACATGGGTCCAAAACATCCCATATGTATATGCAGTGTGAAACCTCACCTAAAGCCAACCCTAGAGTAAGGGGGTCGGGATGCATATCATATTATTTTGCATGAATATATATGTTTTAAATGATTCTATGTGCTTTAGAGTTGTAGATTATAGGTTAAAATGCTTAGTTATGTTTATCGAGTAGGAAGGGTAAAATGGCAATTTTGTTTGAGGTCAAAATAGGAAGAAAGCTTGAGGATTAAATAGGAAGAAAATGTGGGTGAGAAAATAACAACAAGAGTTAGTGTGGTTAAGTGGTTAGAATCTTGGAATTAATTTCTAAGGTCATGAGTTCAAATCCCATCATTTAAGCTTTTGTCATGATTATCTTAACTAAGTTTGAATTTTTGTTTTCTTGCATTTCATGGAAATAGGAATGTTGTGTTAGGGGAGACATGAAGAGAATGTCCTAATCTTATCCTCATGTCCTAAAAAGAATTCTAGAAGAATTCTTGTCCTTTTTATTACCACTAGCTTGTCCTAACATCTTTATAATTCAAAACCACTAAATCATTTCTTTTAAATTCCAAAAAAAATCTGTGATAACTCCTCCACCTTAAATTTCGAAAATCAGCTTTGGAGGTTGGGAAGTTGGCCGAAAGTAGGAGGAGAAATAGGAAGGGTTTCCAAGAGAAAATCAATCACCATGATAGCACCTTCAAACTCACCTTCGTGTTGTTCATCTTCTAGTAAAAGAAAATCTGGAAATTTTCCAGAATATTTGCAGACCGTTTCTTTGAAAATTCAGCCAGTAAACCCACTCATTTTCTAATGCTCTCTCTCTCTCTCTCTCTCTCTCTCTCTCTCTCTCTTCCAACCGAAATGGTTGATCAACCATCAACCATGGCCATTTTCCCATTGGATCATTCAAGGCTCTCAATCGCGTGGACCTTCTTAATTCTTCATCGAAGTGTTCATCAAATCAAGTATTTTCCTTTAATCCTTCTTTTAATTCAGTATTCATGTCTCTTAGATATTGATAGGAAGAATGAAATATGGATAAGGGATTGAGTATATGCATGTGGATTAAGGGGATGGAGTTAGGACATGATGATTGTTGTATATGACTAGGATGTATGTGTTTTCCTTTTGAATCAATGTATGTTCTTCGTGCTTAATGAAATTTTATGGATGTTTGAAGCATGTTAGAGACCATGACACCAAAGGTGATTAGGTTTTTATGTTCGTATTTTTCCATGGAAACCATGATTGATGATTATGCTTAGTAGGATTTTGGCCACGTGATGGTATGAGATAGTTCAAGTGTATGTTCATGAATGGATTAATATATTGTTTGATGATGGAGAAGGTGTTCATGAATCCTTTCTAGCAATAGGAAAATCATGGTGAAAAAGTATTTTCTTGTTAAGGCTAGATTATTTTTATTAACAAAATTTATTACCTTGAATAGAATGCTGCTATATTTTCCCTATAAAATTCGAAACTCTGGGAGATTTGGAGTGGTTTATTAATTAAAATATTCATATTTTCTTTATCAAATAAATGAGATCTTTTATTAAAAATAATATATATAGTAATAAATCCTTTACAATAAATAAAATATTATTAGAATCTATTTGTTATTTATTAATTAAAATTTAAAATAATTAATTCATTATTAATTTTATTTATTTCTAATTATTTATTAACTATTTAAAAATTAATTAAAGGTTATTTGTAATTAAATATTTATTTATAATAAAGCTATTTTTAAATCACCATTTATTAGTACTATTTAGGACTTAATATTCAAACCTTAGTTTATTTATTAAAAATAACACTCAAGAATTATTAATTGGGTCTATAATTTATTAGCAATTATTTTAAAACCCCAAGTTCTTTTAACTTATCAACTAAAACTTATTTTATAAAATTCTTTATCACCTAGCCTTAAAGCTTAGGATATTAGGGTCATGGCTAGTCATGGTTGTAACTAGTTGAGCTAAGAAATTATTTATGTAAGGCAGGTATAGCCCGAATGTAACCTTATGTCTTGTGTTTACCCCAGGTGGGGTTAGGTCAGCATTGGAAGACTTTTGAATTTGAGCAAGCAAAGGATCAGGTAAGCTCCTGCATAAAACTTGTTCATTGTAAAAGGTTACCATAGCAAGCTAAACAGGAAGTATGTGAATACTGATTTGGTAAAGGCAATTAAGGACTGTTTCTTTTCTTGATTCGGCCAAACCAATTATTTGAAAATTTTCAAAGCAGTTTTACTCAAACACTGAACTATTTCTAAAACTGATTTTGGCATGGACTTTAGAAACCCTTAATTGCCATTTTCAAGTAAATCTATGTTTTACCAATTTTGTCCCAAGTGGGACAATTATCGTTGAGTACTCAATATGGGTAGGCTAGTAGTACTAGTTTTGAAGAGCAAGAGTGAGTCTTCTGGCAGGAGGCCACCTCCAGAAGATAAAACTCAACTTAGAGAAACGTCAGTACTACTTAGTCATGCCGGTCCAAGCTAGCAATTTTATTTCAGTCAAGTGACTGTGTTTTGCCGGAATGGACACCCGGTTGTTGTTTGGGTATAGAGAAGGGGGAGTATCTTGCCCGGTAGACCGATCACCTATCTTTTGTCAGACTGCACAAAGTGTCGGCTTTCTGACCGGCAGTGTGCACAAAGTGTGGCATACTGACCATCCGGTTATGGGGCCCAGCGTGTGGTAACCCATAATCCTTTTTTTTTGAGTGGTTGATTTTATAAATTATGTATGGCTGGAAAAGCCGAAAACACCACTCTTGTTTTTTACTAATGTTTAATGCTTGCCAATATTTCTCTTATAAAGTTTTCACATTTTGCATCCACGAACTGTTTTCACTAAACACTCAAAGCACACACGGACTTACTGAGATTTTTATCTCACCACCTTTTATGCCATGTTTCCAGGTCGATCCTGCTGTAGAGATGAATAGCTAGATTTGTTGCCTATGCTTTGAAGACTTTATGTTATTTTTCTTATGTGTTGTTTTGAGAGATGGTAGCGAACAATTTATTTTGGATTTGTTCATGTATTTTTTGGGTTGTAACAAGTTCAATTTCAAGGTATTACTTTTATTTTCTTTTGTGTGACCTAATTATAAAGACCCCTTGTCCTTTGGGCGGGGCGACATCCCCAGCCCTGTTGGGCCTAGGTAGTGGAGTGTTACAAGTGGTATCAGAGACTAGGTTTAGGCAATCAGTTGATTTTCTGGATTTTTATTCCTTAAGCATTTTGATCTAGTTCTAATCCTTGTGTTTTGTTTATAGGATGGTCAAGAGAGTTGCATCGGCTGTCAGAGACTGGCCCGTTGGTTGCAGGGATCCACCTGCCCATTACCTGTAGCGGATCCACCCTCGTCTGATTCAGAGGTTGAGCCTGAGGGAGGTTGGTTTTTGAGTGAAGACGAGATGGAGCATGAGCCACCTATGCTACATGACCCAGTTGATGGGGTAGAGATGGAGGTTGATGGGGGCGTAGGTGAGTACGATGGGGATGATGAGGGTGAGATTGATGAGCTTGTTAGTGAGGGCGAGGAAAATGAGGAGATGGCTGAGTTGAGTGAAAGGGAGGCAGTTGAGTTTGGGGATGAGAGTGATGATGAAAGTGAGGAAGAGATAGATGGGATAGAGGAGGAGGATGAGGATGCGATTGAGTCTCCTTGGACCCCAAAGATAGGTGAGTTTGATAGGACTTTTACTTGCTATGACCTTAACGAGTCCAGTGATGAGGGTTATAGGTTGAGGGTTGGAGATACCCCAACAGTAGGGGAATTTAGGCAGGCCGCTATAGGAATGGAAGATAAGGGGAAAAGGAAGCTAAAAGAGAGACCTAAGAGGAGCGGACTTCGATATGGGCTGGGTGTAGATGCTAAGTTAAGGAGAGAAGGATTGTTTGACCTGTTCGACTCGGAGGACGAGAGGCCTGCACCTAAGGGTGCGATTAGATTAGCTTTGGATGAGTTTTATGAGGCAACTATGAGAGCTAAGAAGGGCAATAAGGATGACTTAGGTCAGCCAAGTGAGAGTGTGGGTTATGTAGGGAAACCCGATAGCTCCGTGGGGTGGCTCGTGGAACCAGCCTCTAACGATCCAGATGCCTCTACTGACCCTAGCAGTGAGTAGAGTGTAGAAGATTAGCAATATTTGCTCATTCTCTCTCTTTTGGGATTTGCATTTTTTTTTGTTCATTTATTTTTTTCAAAGAAGCATGTTGCTTGTAGGGTTCGATTGTTTTGCTGAATAAAAGGGTATCGCGTGTGATAACCCTTCTTTATGAAAGTATTATTTTTTATGAGAAATATGATTTTATTTATTGCTTGGTTTTCCCCTAAATAATATCATCGAATTTTCTTTCCAAAAAAAAAAAAAATTGCATCTGATTTTCCTTTACATAAACCTAAATGTGAATGCATGCTCAAAATGTTTTAAACTTGAATGCATACACTTATTTATCTGGGCATGGTTGAGAATAGCACCCAAGCACCGTGTAGCCATATCAAGCAGAAGAGTTCCGGAAGTAGAACCTGTGCACCGGGAATTGAGACAACTCAAATGCCGTCACCCAATCAGGGGGATGAGAATGAGCCAGATTTGGAATTGGGGTCAAAAGAACCTATTGGAGTGACAATGGGGCAAGCATTCAACAAGATGACCAAGATTCTTCAAACTTTAACTGAACAGAGGAATCCAAAGGGAGAGGACGAAGCTTTGGAGCAGTTTCTAAAAATTCCAACCGCCCATTTTCTTAGGAGAAGCCGAGTAGGATCAGAAAGCTGAACAATGGATAGAGCAGATGGAAGATATCTTTGCTATACTTTAGTACATTGAGAAGCGAATGGTGAAGTTTGCAGCATTCTGAATGAGGAGCCGAGCTCAGGCATAGTGGCAACGGGTTCAGGACGACTGGGAACTAATTGTCCAAGATTGGACATGGGCCAATTTCGTGGAAGCATTCAAAGCCGAATATATCCCTCAGTGGATAGTTGAGAGGCGGGAGGATGAGTTTCAGAATCTAAAGCAGGGAGGTATGACGGTAGCTCAGTGCGTAGCACGGTTCACCCAATTGTCAAAGTACTGTAAGAGACTGGTGGACACCAAGTAGAACAAAATAAGGTAGTTTGTCAAGGGGCTAAGGCAGGAGTTAAGAAGGGCATTGGCACCTTCTCCACCAACAACCTACTCGGGGACTGTGAACGTAGCCACCCGAACTGAGAATGAAGACCGCAATCGAATGGCACCAAGACCTTTCTTACTGCCAAGACAACCATCGAGGCCTTTGCAAAAGCAGCAGTCCGTCAACCGCCTTACCAACCAGCAGTGGCAGAACTGAGGAAAGTAAGCCTGATCAGCACTGGTTGGTCTTGCGTAGGATCTTCCATTATGCCGGCACTTGAAAAAAAGGGTCATGTAGAGAACAATTGTTGGTCAAAGGGTGTTGAGAGGGAAAGCTAACATTGTAGCTGGTGCCCTAAGCAGAAAAGTCAGAATGGCCAGGCTAAGAATGCAGGAGGTTCGAGTGGTTCAAGATGTGTTGGATAGAAGGGCGGAAGTGCAAGAGGAGAGAATTAGGGTTAGCAACCTGAAGTTGATGCCAGATCTAAGGCAGGACATTATTGAGGCCCAACAAATTAATGACGAATTTCAGCTTTTCAAGGACAAGGAGCTTAAACGGCAAGGCAGTGAATTCCGACAGAACGGAGCAGGAGTGTTGTACTTTCGAGATCATTTGTGTGTACCCGAAGAGCACCAGTTGAAGGACAAAATTTTAGAAGAGGCACATAAGAGCAAGTACGCCATTCACCCGGGAGAGGTAAAAATGTATTAGGATCTGAAAAAGGCTTATTGGTGGCCTGGAATGAAGAGGAACGTGGTTAAGTATGTCCCAACGTGTCTCACCTGTCAGAAAGTCAAACCGAAGCACAAAAATGTGGCAGGATTATTGCAACCATTGTCAGTACCGGAATGGAAAAAGGAAGAGGTGACCATAGACTTCGTTACCGGACTCCCTATGGCAAGGACCCAAAAGGACGCCATATGGGTAGGGGTGGATCAATTGACCAAGTTGGCGCATTTCATACCCGTGAATGTAAGGGATTCAATGGAAAAGTTGGCTCAGACCTATGTGCGGGAAATAGTTAGACTGCATGGAGTGCCTTTAAGTATTGTGTCCGACTGAGACCTAAGATTTACATACCATTTTTTGGGGTAAGTTCCAAGAATCAATGGGTTCTAGTCTGAAGTTCAGTATGACGGCGCATCCGCAAACCGATGGACAGTTAGAAAAGGGTATTTAGATTAGGATATGTTGAGAGCCTGTATATTGGATTTCGGGGATAAGTGGATTGAAAGTGTGTCGTATGCCGAGTTATCATACAATAACAGTTATCAAGCTTCGATTGGAATGGCTCCGTATGAAGCTCTATATGGACGAAAGTGTCAAGTACCGCTATACTGGAGTTGGTCAGAGGATGGACATATAAGCAAATCGGGAGAAGTCTATGTTCAGGAAATGTCGGACAAGGTAAAGTTAATTAGGGAAACGTTGAAAGCGGCCTAGAGTCAACAAAAGAGTTATGTAGACAATAGGCGGAGAATGTTAGAATTTCAGGTGGGAGACAGTGTGTTCCTAAAACTGACACCAAGCAGGGGAATCCTGAAGCACCCGAAAGGGGGAAAGCTGAATCCGAGATATTTGGGTCCGTTTCCAATAAAAGAGAAAATTGAGCCGGTGGCATACCGATTGGAGTTGCCAAATGGGTTGACGGGAATTCACGACGTATTCCATGTATCGCAGTTGAAGAAGTACAATGCCGATCCCGGACATGTGTTGAACGATGAGCAGTTAGTGCCACAACCTGACCTGAGCTATGTGGAGAAACCCGTAAGGATATTGGACCGAAGTATCAAGACTCTCTGGAACAAGCAGATTCCGATGGTAAAGGTGCAGTGGGAGCATCATGGCACGCAAGATGCCACATGGGAAACAGAAGAATGGGTGAAGCGAAAGTATCCCGATCTGAGATAAAGGTGCGCCTGAATTTCGGGACGAAATTCTCCTAAGGAGGGGAGGATGTGAAACCCCACCTAAAGCCAACCCTAGAGTAAGGGGGTCGGGATGCATATCATATTATTTTGCATGAATATATATGTTTTAAATGATTCTATGTGCTTTAGAGTTGTGGATTATAGGTTAAAATGCTTAGTTATGTTTATCGAGTAGGAAGGGTAAAATAGTAATTTTGCTTGAGGTCAAAATAGGAAGAAAGCTTGAGGATTAAATAGGAAGAAAATGTGGGTGAGAAAATAACAACAAGAGTTAGTGTGGTTAAGTAGTTAGAATCTTGGAATTAATTTCTAAGGTCATGAGTTCAAATCCCATCATTTAAGCTTTTGTCATGATTATCTTAACTAAGTTTGGATTTTTGTTTTCTTGCATTTCATGGAAATAGGAATGTTGTGTTAAGGGAGATATGAAGAGAATGTCCTAATCTTATCCTCATATCCTAAAAAGAATTCTAGAGGAATTCTTGTCCTTTTTATTACCACTAGCTTGTCCTAACATCTTTATAATTCAAACCATTAAATCCTTTCTTTTAAATTCCAAAAATATTCTGTGATAACTCCTCCACCTTGAATTTCGAAAATCAGCTTTGGAGGTTGGGAAGTTGGCCGAAAGTAGGAGGAGAAATAGGAAGGGTTTCTAAGAGAAAATCAATCACCATGATAGCACCTTCAAACTCACCTTCGTGTTGTTCATCTTCTAGTAAAAGAAAATCTGGAAATTTTCCAGAATATTTGCAGACCGTTTCTTTGAAAATTCAGCCAGTAAACCCACTCATTTTCTAATGCTCTCTCTCTTCCAACCGAAATGGTTGATCAACCATCAACCATGGCCGTTTTCCCGTTGGATCATTTAAGGCTCTCAATCGCGTGGACCTTCTTAATTCTTCATCGAAGTGTTCATCAAATCAAGTATTTTCCTTTAATCACTCTTTTAATTCAGTATTCATGTCTCTTAGATATTGATAGGAAGAATGAAATATGGATAAGGGATTGAGTATATGCATGTGGATTAAGGGGACGGAGTTAGGACATGATGATTGTTGTATATTACTAGGATGTATGTGTTTTCCTTTCGAATCAATGTATGTTCTTCGTGCATAATGAAATTTTATGGATGTTTGAAGCATGCTAGAGACCATGACAGCAAAGGTGATTAGGTTTTTATGTTCGTATTTTTCCATGGAAACCATGATCGATGATTATGCTTAGTAGGATTTTGGCCACGTGATTAATGAGATAGTTCAAGTGTATGTTCATGAATGGATTAATATATTGTTTGATGATGGAGAAGGTGTTCATGAATCCTTTCTAGCAATAGGAAAATCATGGTGAAAAAGTATTTTCTTGTTAAGGCTAGATTATTTTTATTAACAAAATTTATTACCTTGAATAGAATGCTGCTATATTTTCCATATAAAATTCGAAACTCTGGGAGATTTGGAGTGGTTTATTAATTAAAATATTCATATTTTCTTTATCAAATAAATGAGATCTTTTATTAAAAATAATATATATAGTAATAAATCCTTTACAATAAATAAAATACTATTAGAATCTATTTGTTATTTATTAATTAAAATTTAAAATAATTCATTCATTATTAATTTTATTTATTACTAATTATTTATTATCTATTTAAAAATTAATTAAAGGTTATTTGTAATTAAATATTTATTTATAATAAAGCTATTTTTAAATCACCATTTATTAGTACTATTTAGGACTTAATATTCAAACCTTAGTTTATTTATTAAAAATAACACTCAAGAATTATTAATTGGGTCTATAATTTATTAGCAATTATTTTAGAACCGCAAGTTCTTTTAACTTATCAACTAAAACTTATTTTATAAAATTCTTTATCACCTAGCCTTAAAGCTTAGGACATTAGGGTCATGGCTAGTCATGGTTGTAACTAGTTGAGCTAAGAAATTATTTATGTAAGACAGGTATAGCCCGAATGTAACCTTATGTCTTGTGTTTACCCTAGGCGGGGTTAGGTCAGCCTTGGAAGACTTTTGAATTTGAGCAAGCAAAGGATCAGGTAAGCTCCTGCATAAAACTTGTTTATTGTAAAAGGTTACCATGGCAAGCTAAACACAAAATATGTGAATACTGATTTGGTAAAGGCAATTAAGGACTGTTTCTTTTCTTGATTCGGCCAAACCAATTATTTGAAAATTTTCAAAGCAGTTTTACTCAAACACTGAACTATTTCTAAAACTGATTTTGGCATGGACTTTAGAAACCCTTAATTGCTATTTTCAAGTAAAGCTATGTTTTACCAATTTTGTCCCAAGTGGGACAATTATCGTTGAGTACTCAATATGGGTAGGCTAGTAGTACTAGTTTTGAAGAGCAAGAGTGAGTCTTCTGGCAGGAGGCCACCTCCAGAAGATAAAACTCAACTTAGAGAAACGTCAGTACTACTTAGTCATGCCGGTCCGAGCTAGCAATTTTATTTCAGTCAAGTGACTGTGTTTTGCCGGAATGGACACCCGGTTGTTGTTTGGGTATAGAGAAGGAGGAGTATCTTGCCCAGTAGACAAATCACCTACCTTTTGTCAGTCTGCACAAAGTGTCGGTATTCTGACCGGAAGTGTGCACAAAGTGTGGCATACTGACCATCCGGTTATGGGGCCCAGCGTGTGGTAACCCATATTCCTTTTTTTTGAGTGGTTGAAAAGCCGAAAACACCACTCTTGTTTTTTACTAATGTTTAATGCTTGCCAATATTTCTCTTATAAAGTTTTCACATTTTGCATCTACGAACTATTTTCACTGAACACTCAAAGCACACACGGACTTACTAAGATTTTTATCTCACCACCTTTTATGCCATGTTTCCAGGTCGATCCTGCTGTAGAGATGAATAGCTAGATTTGTTGCCTATGCGTTGAAGACTTTATGTTATTTTTCTTATGTGTTGTTTTGAGAGATGGTAGCGAACAATTTATTTTGGATTTGTTCATGTATTTTTTGGGTTGTAACAAGTTCAGTTTCAAGGTATTACTTTTATTTTCTTTTGTGTGACCTAGTTATAAAGACCCCTTGTCCTTTGGACGGGCGACATCCCCAGCCCTGTTGGGCCTAGGTAGTGGAGTGTTACAAGCAGTGTAAAAAAAGTTTTTTTACAAGGATAGATCAAAGGTTTTCAATCCAACCCAATTTTCTCAAGGTATTTCAATATAAGGAATTTTCTGTGCAATCAAAGATAAGTTTTCATAAGTATAGATATCCTTATCATCTAAATATTTAAACAAAGTGACCAAACAACAAATCATCCAACTTATTCAAAATCATTTAGAATGCACAATGAACTCATACACACACTTCAAACTCTTTAGTCCATAACAGCAACAACAACTCAATATAGTCTCTATTAAATCACCATAAATAGTCATAATTCATCTTTAGCCATATGAATTTATAATCCTCATAAGTAGTCACAATCATAATCCATACTTATAAAGGTAAAGACCCGTGAAAGAGATATGATGAAAGAACAAAAAAATAAATAAATAAAATGCATAGCACAATGTTTGATCAACTCAAATCCAAAAAATGTATTTCACAGAATCACAAGCTTGTAGAGAAATTTTCAGTTTCCATATCATAATCTCCTCCCACGTCATCTCCTCTTAGTCCATAGCACAATCTCCATAACCGCATCAAATTCACAATCCCCCAACAATATATTTCTTAAGTCATCAATTCAAAATCAATTCACAATCCCTATTTTCTCCCTCTTTGTCATCAATCAAAACAATAGTAATAACAATAAGTAGCAGAGAAGCAACTAGCAGTACTTTGACAATAATATCAGGAGAATGTCCAGAATAGGGCCAACAATAAACAATATTGACAATAACAATAAGCAGTAGGCAACTAGCAGTATTAGTCAATAAGAAGGAGCAGTAAACTAGTAAGAATATCAGTCCAAGACCAAGATAAAGGAGTTCATAAAATATAGTGAAGAGAGTAGGAAATTTTGCAAGAATAAAATTGTGTCACCAAGAATAAAAGTTAGCAGAAGAGGTTGTCATTCAGTAGTTGTTAAGTGCCATATCTCATGAAATAAGGATAGTCATAGGCTTAGCATTAGCACCCTTCTTTGAATGTTGTCCAACAATTTTGCTGGACTTTTGTTTTACCATGACATGCTTCAGTTTTCGGCCAGATAGGCTGTCAAATATAGCTGGTTTATCTTGCTTGAGAACTTCCTTGTTAATAGTGGATGCCGCAGTTGTGGGTTCCTTGGTGTGTAGAGATGGGACATTAATAATATCAATCTTTTTCTCATTTGCTTTCTCAATCCTTCTCTAGTTGATATCAGTTTCTTCCTATGATGAAGGGATGACAAGTTTATGGCTCTGGCATGAGTGGAGGAAATTGTTTAGTTGAATTGCTTGCAGCTTCATATTACTTTCCTTTCACAGTTGTCAATCTATTTCCCAAAATATTCAATTCACCTTTGACTTCTGCTCTCAGACTATTTTAGCTTGGTAGATAGCATATTTAGAACACCTAAAATACTCTGAATTTTTCACTTTCATGAGTAATCTGCTTCCCCCTTTACTTGACGTTTCCCTTTAAGTTTCAGTCTCAGCTTTTCATTTTATTCGTCCTGATGTAGCAAATTTTCTTTGGCCTTCACCAATTTTTCTATCTCTCTTTAAGTAATATTCATTGATTATCTACTCGAATTGACCCCATTTTCTTAGGTGAATCTATGCTGTAGATGTTTACCTTACAGTGCTCAGGGGTAACCGTACTCAAATCAACATTGAAGTACATGAATAGCTTGGTGAGAAGGTTTCCAAAGAATATTGATTTGTGTGATGTATTCCGAGATTGAGTCAGTAATTTCACAACTAAAAATCCAAAGCTAAATTATTTTCCTTCTGACAGAGCCAGCATCAACACCATTTGCAGAAAACATACAGCTGTCTTGTGGCCAAAACTCGGTATCCCCATGGTTGTAGCAATTTCCCCATTCCATTTAATCTTTTGGCATTTCAATCACTTGAATTTCTAAAGCTCTAAGCACCAGTAAATTTTATCTCAAATCAACTCAGTTCAAGAAAAGGTTCAGAATTTTGTAGGCAATTTGTTCATTTAGAAAGATTGTACTCCATGTCTCTGACATACAAAAATTCTATGTAACATACAGTGGTCAAACTCAAGGTTCATTTCTCCAATTCTAGACATATACCACTGCATAATAAACCAGTTTATTTTGTCATGTGTCCCTTTCTCAGATTCACATAGAATTCTCTAACGAATGGGGTGTACAAATTTTCATCAATTTGACAACACAGCCCCTTATCCAAGATTCTCAACATATTCAGAATGACAGAAAAGTTCAGAAACACTTTAGCAATGAAAGACCTTAGAATTAATCCGATAGCCCACAATCATAGTTCTATTTCTAAACACCCAATCATTGTACTCAAATTTACCCTCTTTGAGTTGAGAAATCAAGGTACCTGAATGTCCGTGCTTTCCTATTCCTGAGGTTGTTTTGATATTCTAGGTTGAGGACTTGGTTCATCAATGACCACTCATTTTTCCTTCTTTTTCATAGATATCAGTCTGGTCAGTAACTGATTTCCATTTCATTACCTTCTTCTTGGCTTGCTTCGCTTTTAGCTCAGTTTCCTTACTAGGTTTTGAGGATTTTGCCCATGGCAAACATGATTGAAAGTTTTGATTCTTCTAGTTTTTATTGAGAAAATGAAGTCCAGAGGAAAAAGAAATGTCTAAGAGAAATGATAGCTTTTCAAATTTTTGAAGGGAGAAGAAGATTTAAATGGATTTGAATTCTTTTTTGGGTTTACGAGGTATTGAAGAATACAAGTACAAGTTAGTACATTTGAGAAAGGTGATTTCTGAAAATAAGTAATAATATTTTAATAAGAAAAGAGAATGTGTTGCGGCAGAGGTGGGAATTTTTGAATTAAAAGATTTGAACATTTTGGACGCAGATTGTTCGTCCAATTTCCCGGTCCAAAATACATTTTAAGTACTCCATCTAATATCTCCATCAAAATCAAAAGACCTTCCAGAATTCTGCAAGAATAAATAATCAATCTCTAGCAAAATCGTTGATACAGAATCTGGTCATTTTCAAATCTCTCCTCAGATGATTGAGTCATTCTTCAACCAGTAGTTTGTGAATATATCTTTTGAGTAGTTCCTTGGCATACTTGTCTTAATTTAGGAAGATATCATCTATGGTTTGCTTTCTTTGAAACCCGAGGAAGAAGTTAAATTCTCTCATCATGCTCATTTCAAACTCTTGTTGTATTGCCTTGGCAGATTTCTTGCATGAGGAATCATTAGTAGCTCCAATAATAATATCAACAACATATATTCGCACAATTAAGATATCATCAGAATTTTCAAATTTGATAAATCATGTGGTATCCATTAAGCTTCTTGAAGAACCTCTTGAAAGAAGAAGATCACTAAAACATGATTTGGAAAACGTTCATGAATAAAACTTGGAGGTTGCTTCACATAAATTTCTTTTTTCAATAAAACCATTTAAGAGAGCACTTTTGACGTCCATTTGGTAAAGCATAAAGTTTTTGAATGATGCAAGGACAAGTAGCATTCTAATAGATTCCAATTAAGCAACGGGACTAAAAGTTTCATCATAATCAAAGTCCTCTTCTTGATTGAATCCTTAGGCAACTAATCTGATTTTACTTCTAATAATAATGACGTGCTTATCAAATTTATTTTTGAAAAACCATTTGGTATCAATTACGAGATGGTCAAGTGGTTTAGGGATAAGCTTTCAAACTTGATTCTTTTCAAATTGGTTTATTTTTTCTTGCTTGGTCATAATAAAAAAAATTCATCATATGAAGCTACATCAATTTAATTAGGTTCAGTGCTAGAAAGTAAAGCAAAATTATCAACAAAATACCGTTTGATTTTAACTTCGCAGCTAGGATCACCTAACGATATGTTATTTTAGATGGACAGTTTTGGATTTCCAATCTTTTGGCAGATTCTGATCAGTGTGTTCGACACTTCTTTGCTCACTTTCTTTAACTTGTTACTCTTCTAATTCCTCTTCTATGGCATGGTTGTCAAATAATGGAGCTTCATGATATTTAATGCCATTTTTCTTTTAGCTACCTACATACTCATCGTCTTCTCTAGAGGAATATATTTTAGATACATAAAAAATTTACAAGCATGGATTCTTCCGCACATAGAGTTCTTTTATAGAACACTCTAAATACACTCTTTTGACAGAAGAGATAAGTCCAAGTATATCTCGAAAAATCATCTACTAAAACATAAGCATACCTCTTACCATTTAGGCTAGTGCTCCTCATTGGTTCAAACAAATCCATATGTATTAGCTCAAGAGGTTTTGATGTTGAAATCATTTTCTTGGATTTGAAATATGTCTCGGTTTATTTTCTAAAAAGGTAATCATCACACAGTTTATTTTTGTCAACAGTCATTTTGGGCAGTCATTTCTCAAGTTCTTTTGATGACAATCTATTTAGCAAATCAATAAAGACATGGACTAACATTCTATGCTAAAAGTAGCCATCAATATCATATATGGAGAGGCACTTTACATAATAAGCAATAGGATCATCAAGATATAATACATAGACATTATCAATGCAATTTACAACAAAAATAATTTCATCACAAGAAGTATCAATGATAGATCATGAACTTTTTTCAAAATTAACCTTGCCACAATTTTCACATAAAAGACTAAAATTAAGCAAGTTGCGCTTCAATTCATCAATCAATAACACTTTCACGATAATGATGGAGAATCCCTTACCAACATTACCTATATTGAGTATTTCCCTTTTTCTTATCTCCAAATATGAGAAATCCATCATTTACAGCTATAAGGTCATCCATTAGTACAATATTTCCATCATGTGTCTTGAGCATCCACTATCCAATACCATTTTATGGAGCTCAATATTTGCAACTGGTGTACCTATTCATGAGGTGGAAGAATAGCATTTGGTACCCACATTTTCTTGGGTCTTTGGGGGTTAGTGATAGTTCTTTTAACTCTTCAAACAGTTTTCATACTACATTCAGCTCATTCCTAATGTGACACCTAAAACCATTGTGTCCATATTTACCATAATAAGAACAACATATATAATCAACATTTGAGTTTCTAGCTTTCACAAAATGAGGTTTGTGATTTTCTGCCTTATGCATATGTCTAGAACCTAGACCACTTCTATTTCCAGCTATACGCTGCATTCTAAGCAATCTATTAAGATTGTCATGTCCATTAGTAAATTTCTCAATACACATGGTAGGATCATCGACTTTCTTTTCACATTATCAAAGTCACAAAGCATAATTTCAAGCTAAAAGACTTTATCACATAAGCATTTATTTTCAAGTGTTAAATAATTTAAAGAAGTAGAAATGACTTCTTTTTCAATATTTAGACAACATATAGAATCAAGTAAGTCTTTGTTCTCCCTTATCAGCTTATCATTTTTGTCTAGCAAGGAATCAAGTTTTGCTTTCATTTCTTTGTTTCTTCTAGATAGCTTTTTGAGTTCATAGAACATTTCAAAAAGTAGTTCACTAGGATCATCGACCTTTTCATAATCAGAATTATGTAAATCAGATATGAAATTAGTGGAAGTGGAGTTTACCTCATTTTCCATTGCCATGAAGCATATGTTTGCTTTCTTCTTGCCGGATCCATCATTCTCTTCAATCTCGTACTCTTCTTGGTCCCAAGTCCTAATTAGTCCTTTTCTTTTCTTCTTGTTGTGCTTGGCTTCCCTTTCTTTAGACATTGGGCAATCAACAATAAAATGCCCCATACTCTTATATTCATAGCATTAAGGATTAAAAGGTGAAGGTTATACCTTATTTTTAACAAATTTTCTGCCCTTTTTGAAGTTGCTCTTCCTGAACATTTTTCTAAATTTTCTAACTACCATGGCCAGCTCTTCGGCGGCCTTAAAAGCTGTTGATTATCATGTTCATCATACTCTTGAAACTTTTTTAGTTTCATTTTATGGGTTAATAGAGAGCCAATAAGCTTTTAGTACGTACACTGTTTAGATTTTTTTTATTCCTTAGCCAAGGTTTTTGGCTGCCAACTTTTTGGTAGAGCATCAAGCAATTTTCTATTTTGCTCCCCGAGGGGGTAGATCTTTCCATAAGCCTTTAGATCATTCATGATTTTTGTGAAATGAGTGAACAAATCAGTGGTGTTTTCACACAGCTTCATAGTGAACAACTCATAATCTCGAACTATCATTCCCAACTTTGATTACTTAAATTAATTAGTCCCCTCATAGGTGACTTCAAGTAATCTCCACATATCAAAGGCTGAATTCCAATCACTAACACGATTGTATTCATTTACATCAAGAGCACAACACAATATATTCATTGCCTGAAAATTCAGAGTGATTTTTAAAATATCCTAATTGTTATATTTATCACTCTGTTTGGGCACTTTTTTACCTTCAACAAATTTCAACGAGATAAATGGTCCATACTGAATCAAATTCTACAGCTTAAAGTTGATTGAACAAAACATAAATTTTTATTCTATTTTTCCAGAATGTATAATTGCTTCCACCGAACAAAGGAGGTCTAATTGTGGAAGATCCTTAAATGTAAGGTAGAGCAATAGTCTTTGCCACACTGTTAAGCTAAAAATAATGTAGACTAATGCTCTGATACCAATTAATATACCTTAGAGGGGGGGGGTGAAAAAGGTATATGGAAAACAATTTCAAACTTTAAAGATCTTCTGAAAAGCATAAAACAAGAACAAACAAGTGCCTGTGCAACAAAAATCAAATTATTCGTGCAGCTTTAAATGAACTAGCAAAGAACTTTCAAAAACTCCGCTAAATGATGAAATGAAAATCTATAATTAAGATAGGCAGATAAGGCATCAAAAACAATCTCACTCAATCAATATAAAAGTCTTTGATCAAATCAATAAATTCAATGAGTATAATGCTTTCAAGTTAGATGAGCAGCAAAAACGCAGGCATGAATATCAGAATAAATGCAAGAGAATAGACTGAATGATTTACAGTGGTTCGAACCTCAAATAATCTACATCCACTTCCTTAAGTTCTCATTTAAAGATTTCAACACCATCACTAAAACCTTTTTCCCAAATTCATAGTGGTAGGCTATACCAATCTTACATAAGAGGATAGCCACACTTGGTTTTATACTCAACCACTTAAAACACAATAATCAAGGCTCACCCCAACTAGATTTTACATCACAACCTTGATATATTCACAAAGCAAGGTACACTCCAATGGGTTTTACTCCACAACATTGAACATTAACTAAAAACAAGGCTCACCCCAGCGAGTTTTACACCACAACCTTGATACACAATAAATCAAGGCTTACCCCAACAGGGTTTTACCTTCTCAACTTTGATACAAGTTAGAATGAAAGAGAACTTAAAGAAATAGCTCACAAGTTTGAGCAGATATGAACAAATAAGCTCCAACAGCCTTTCACCTTTTAAACAATTCAATTTCACCTTTGAAGCACAATGAAAAGGAAGATTTTTTTTTTTTCTAAACTATAAGACTATTTCTGAGAGAGATTACATAAAAATATTATAGAAAATCGAGTTTAAATGGCTTTTATAGAAGTGAAAAGTAGGACAGCAACGACTAGTATCATACGGTCAGATTTTTCTGGGTTTTGGACACAAGTTTTGGAGGATAGTGCATCCAAAAGGTATGTCAAAAATGGCACTTTTTCAGGCAGAATCGATTTAACACTGTTCACAGGATTTTGGATGCAGAATCATCCAAACTATTCAATCCAAAATTTTGAGATATAAAACTTTGTAATCTTTTCGTTTGTGGGCTTCAATGTAGAAATAAATTGAATCATAAGGTAAAGTGACATAGGAATTTACAAGAAATACCTTAATAATGATTCATAGTCTAAAGTTTTCCATAAGGACTTCTAGGTATGCAATCTCTTAAACATGGTCTTCAACTTGATCACCCATTCTTAGATTCTACTACTCAGGAGTTGCTTAGCAATCTTAATTGCACACCTTAAAAGAACTGAAGTCAAAAATGTCTATCACATATAGATCACACAAGTTAGTCCATATCAATGTTTGTCATAAGTCAAAACAAAGGAAAATGCCCTTAGGGCTAACATATATATATATACATGTATGGTATATAGATACATGTATATATATTTATATATAAGTATATTTATAGATAAGTATATATAGGTATATATAAGTATATATAAGTAAATATATATATATATACATACATATATATATATATATATATATATATATATATGTATGTGGTATTTATATATAGGTATATATGGATACCTATATATTTGTATATAAGTATGTATGAAGGTATGTATATATGTAGATACATATACATACAGATATATACATGCATATGTATATATATATATATATATATATGAATGTTTTTGGTATTTATATATAGGTATATACGTATACCTATATATTTGTATATATGTATGTATATATAAAGGCATGTATATATCTAGATACGTATAAATATATATATATATATATATATATATACATACATACCATATACTATGTATATATATACTGCATCAATATATATTTATATATATGCATGTAAATATCTGTATATATATGTTTCTATACGTATACATACCTATACACACACATATATATGTACAAATATATAGTTATACATATATACCTATCTTTAAATATCACATACATAGTATATATGTGATATATTGGTATGTGATATTTAAAGATAGGTATATACGTATAACTATATATTTGTGCATATATACACATGTATATAGGTATCTATATGTATAGAAACATATATATATATATATAGATATTTACATGCGTATATAAATATATATATATATGCAATATATATATACTAGTATATGGTATGTATGTGTGTGTGTGTATATATATATATATATTTATTTATTTATTATGTACATATATTTGTATATATATGTATATATGTGGTATATATATAGATATATATATATATAGATATATACATATACATATACGTATGTATGTATATGGTACATGGTACATACATACATACATATATATATAAATATATATATATGTATATGTGTGGTGTATATATATGCGTGTGTCATATATTGTGACACACATATATGTATGATATATAGGTATGTATATATATATATATATATATATAGACAATATATTCGAACATATATAGGTGTGTATATATAGACATATATTTATGTAGTTTGTATATGCATTGTATGTGGTATGTATACATGTGTGTGTGTGTATGTGTCTGTATGTATATATATGTATATATATGGTGTATATGTGTGCGAGGTTATATATATATATATATATATATATATATATGTATGTATGTGTATATACATATAGATACATATATGTATATATATCGTCTAGCGGTCATCTAGTGCCTCATAACAAGTTAAATCTATACTATAACTGCAAGCAGCTTTCTTTTTAGCCTGTTGTTTAGTATTTAGAGTGCTTTTCCTTTTACATGCTCCAGGAGGGTTACAAAAACATTCATTCCTGGGAGATTCTGACTCTGTAGGAAAGGGGACCAGAGCTAAATTTGGTTTTGGTTTTAGGGAGGGGGTGACTGTATATCAGGATCCATACACGAGAAAGTAGATAGTTATTTTCATCCTAGGATAGCTCTGAAAAACTTACCGTCTAATCTTTCTGTTGAAGATTTTATTTCTAGGCTTGAGAAACTAGAAATAATAGGAGAAAACCCTCTAAAATATTAGGAAAAAATATAAGGTTTTCTCTAAATGTGATATTATAAATCCTGATCTAACTATTAAAGCACAGGATTTAAAATACTCCAACTTTAAGCAGCAAGAATGCAAGATGCATGTGGATCAATTACTGAGTCTTGGAGCAATCCAACGATCAGATTCCAGACATAGATATCCAGTCTTTATTGTAAATAAAGGATCAGAACAGAAGTGGGGACATACTCGAATGGCCTTCAATTACAAACGTCTTAATGACAATTGTAATGATGATGGGTATAAAATTCCAGACAAGGACCAACTCATTAACAAAATCCAAGGATCTTCATGTTATAGTAAGTTTGACATTAAGTCAGGATTTTGGCAAGTAAGAATGCACCCAGACTCAGTAAGCTGGACTGCATTTTCTTGTCCTGAAGGACACTTTGAATGTTTGATAATGCCATTTGGTTTAAAAATAGCACCTTAAGTTTTCCAAGGGAAAATGGATAACATTTTTGGACCTTACTCCAATTTTACTTGTGTTTACATTGACGATATTCTTGTTTTTAGCAAAACAGAAAATGAACACCATGCACATTTACATACAATCTTTTCCTTATTTGAAAAACATGGATTGATTGTTTCCAAGAAGAAAATGGCTCTTTTTAAGAAAAATATTGATTTTCTTGGAGCTGAAATTGGCCAAGGTAGGATTAAACTTCAACCTGCTATTTCTGCAAAAATTTTGACATTTCCAGATAAAATGGAAGATCTCAAAACTTTGCGAAGTTTTCTTAGACTTCTTAACTATGCCAGATCATATTTAAAAAATATTGGAAAACTTACTGGCCCTCTTTATAACAAAACCTCTCCAAAAGGACAAAGACATTTTAACTAAGAAGATATTCAATTGGTTAGAAAAATTAAGAAAATGTGCAAAGCATTACCTGAACTAACTCTTCCATTAGATTCAGACTATTTAATTGCTGAAACTGATGGATATGAAACAGGATGGGGCGGTGTGTTATTGCGAAAGAAAAAAAAATACTCCCCTAAAAATACATAACTTATCTATAGGTACTCTTCAGGAAAATTCAGAGAAAAGGGTCACTTGACCTCTTTGGATTATGAAATTCTTGCAGTACTTTACTGTTTAGAAAGTTTTAGATTCTGTTTACTAGGCAGGCCTAAAATAACTATCAGAACTGATTGTGAAGCAACAGTTAAATTTGTAGAGTAATCAAAAATTGCCCCTAAAGGGTTATCTTATAAAAGATGGCTTAAATTTACTGATTATTTATTACAACAAGGACTTAAAATAAATTAGGAACACATTAAGAGTCCCAATAATATTGCTGCTAATATTCTTTCCCGTCTGATTGTCTGAATAGCAGGAATGGCTAACAGAGGTAAGAAGAAAGCCTCGACACTCAAAAATATGAAGTTCGGCACTCATGAGCTTGTGATTCATCAAAATCCCAAGACTCAATTCACTTCAGAATCAAGAAAGCACTTGGATAAAGTCCAGTGTTGTCTTATTGACAACATATGGAACTTGGTCACCCCTTTTGACCGATCCAACTCAAAATTTATTTTAATTTTCTATTTAACTAATTATTTCCTTAGAATTTTCAAAAAACCCCAAGGAAAGAAATTTTCTTGCTATGCTCTTTTTACAATGGGACATGCAAGAGTTTACTCAGATTGGGCAAAAATTAAGCCCTATGCTCTCAAAGGTACCTCTTACAAAGGATTCTATGACTTGTTAGAAGCATTGGAAACTACCAGACAGCGTGTGGGTCCAAACTTCTTCATTTCTCAAAATTTGAAAAACAGACCCTATGGTTCGATATGCTAGCAGGGAAGAACATATGCTCAAACTGTTACTTTTTCATCTTTTACTGAGGCCCCTACTCACTGGACATCTTCTTCATCTGAGCTAATTTCTACATCTAGTTCTTCAATGGAAATAGTAAGCGGAAAATACTTAAGCCTTGGCAACCCATCTTTTGGGGAATCTGCCAAAAATCCAATTAAGGTTTGGGAAAAGCTCCCATCTCCTTTAGTTGGACAAATCAAGGTTCTTATAGAATACATTAGTATTCCTACAATGATAGCTCATTTCGACTTCCTCAGAGAAGATCATAGGAATTCAATTCCTGAACTTGTTGGCATCTCTTTCTTCTATGAAGTAGAGTATGCCCAGAAAAGACCATGCAAAGGCCGTTTTAGCCAATACAAAGTACAGACTCCTAGAATTGATCCAGTCCTTTCTTATTGTAGATGTCAATTGGTTTATTCTATTAGAAAAGCCAATATTAATATTAGTATGTTTCCTATTTTACATTTTGCTAGAGTAGAAATCACTCCTTACTCCTTGATGACATTCGGGTTACTCAATTCTCTAATCATTGATTATGTAACCTATACTATGGACCTTCCTCATCCTTTAAATTCGATTTTAAGAAAACTTTTTCAAAAATTTGAAGGACCAGTCCATCTGTTTTTTGAAAGTTCTTCTCCAGAGTGGATTTCAAAATAGATATAGCCAGCAAAATATTATGTTTGGATTAGCACACTGGAAACAGGACTTCTTCCTAAATTAGACTTTGATCCAGAATAGGAAGCTGGTACTCCTATGGAATATCAACTTAAACATTGGCATGCCAAGATGATCAGCTCACAACGGAATGTTTCAACTAGTATTTATGTCTAGCAGGAGAAACTATGACAGAAAAATGCTACTGGCCTTAAAGAATTTAGGACATAATTTTTTTCCATTCCAATACTTAACAGTAGACCCTAGGCTGGTTCTACATTATGAAGAAAAATATCCCAAAGGGATATGGCATCCAGGTCTAAATCAAACATGACTAGCCAAGCTGAGACAGATAAGGCTCCATCAACTCCACCATCATAAAGGAATCTAGCTAGCTGGATTTCTTCCTTTTACAAAAGCAGCCAACATACTTTTGACTAAAGTAGCACTATTATTCCCTTTGCAGAAAAAATAGGGGAAACTTTCAATTATAAGAGGAAAAGAATCACATAGCTGTCCTCTATCTTACTTTAGTAAGCGTGAGCAATGACGTCTTACTCCACTTCCGGACTTCAAACATTTCAATTGAAATCCGTAGAACCTAAGTCCTTCTCTATATAAGGACCTTACTCTTTCAGATGGCATAAGAAGAAGCAACACAACAACCTCAAATCCTTCTCCCTTACACATCCTTATGTATCTAGGCTAAGTTACTTGTAGAGAGAAAAGGTCTCTAAGATCTTCAACACTTATACTCATACTTCTTATGATATAAATAAAAACATGCGTTCCTTTTCAAACACTTCTCTTGTCTTGGGCATATACAAGGTTTAAATTGAAAGATCAAAAGATGTAAGGCTAGAAGCTTGGGAAAAAGTACCACCAGTGCCAAGAAAGAGCCAATGGAAAAAGTACCATCCGATCGACGCTAACAAGGTAAGATCTTTTTGATTAAATTTTAATACCTAAAAATTTAGTAGAACTGATAAGAAAAGAAACTTAGTTTTTATTTATACATAACAAGTTTGATTACATGAATAGAAGGAAGAAAGAAACCTAATCTCTCTACTCTTTTAATATCATATGTTTTGATAATTTATGTTTAAAAAACATACAAGTAAATCCTCGGCTTTACGAACTAGGCTTAAGAGAATTTATAGTTGATTCTCTAAATTTTGAGTTCACAAACATGATTGCTTTTTGTGAAGGCATGATTTGGACTCCCACTTGTGCATACTATTATCTAGGACAGTTGAAAAACTTAACTAGTATAGAAGCTTGTGATCAAGAATTAATTTCTTTACAAATCCAAGCCAAAACCTATATAAATAAACTTAATCACTTTCCAGAAGAATTCCTAAGGAAGAATCCCCCTTTTCATCCTTTTGTTCTTGACTATGTTTTCAACACTCCCAGAATAAATTGGGATATACTTGAATGTAGACTTACTGAACTCTTATTTTTAAGAAAAATAAAAATTGTTAAAACTCATAGAAGCTTGTTGTTTCAGAATTCTTGCTCTACTAATCAATCACCATGATTGGTATCTGTAGGAAGACTATGCAACTTTGGGGTAGGCTTCTAGGCCTATTTCTAGATCCACTGTATAGTAAGCGTATTTTTTCTTATGAATGCATGTTTATATGCTATACCCTACTTATACTAGTCAATACACATATTTCCTATCCTTATGGGTATAAAGGTTGGACACAGATAGCACCACCGGAAAAGCTAATGAGCTCGAGGAACATAGTTCCTTGCTGTCAGAAATAAAGCCACATATCTATTTGGTACCGAAAATTTGTGCCCCTTTCAAATAGTATCAAAGCATGGTTTGTTTTGGGAACTGTGTTCTTTTTCTATAAATATACCTCTTTAAATCATTGTAGATGTTTAATTCATGTCTGTTATGATCTATTACTTATTCTTTTCTGTTATGGATTATCACGGAATTGAATATTTGGATTTAGCCTTGGGTTCATCTAAAAAAATAATTATTTCGCTTGATAAAGCAAAATTTTATTGTTTCTTCAAACCCAGCAGTTTTAAGCATTCACTTCATGATGAAAACTTTCAGTTGAATTCAGTAACTGGTTTACTAATTACTCTTGGAAAATCTTTACAGGATAACCATGAAAGGTTTTATAGACTCACTGCCTCTATTTAGAGTTCAATGATCTCCAGAGATACACTAATCACTGAAATACTTGATAAGCTTTCTTATATCAAGAACTCTCAATCTAATATTTTGAAATGTCGAGAAAAAATTCAAGTTGATAATTTCCTTAAAAAATCTGTCTGACACTTATTTTCTACTCAGTTTTCAGATACTCTTAAGGAAGTTCTGAAATTTTAAAATATGTTGAGAAAAATTCAGGATCAAGTGACTGCTCATGAGATAAAAATAAACACTGAGCTTGTTAAGATCCAATGACTTATTAAATAAAATAATATATGAATAAAAATGATTTAGAAAATACACATTTTGAGGAGGCTGTTGAATACACTTCCAAATTAAAAGGAAATCTAGAATTTTCTATATATACCAATACTTCTGAGGCTGTTTCTAAAACTGATAAGTTTCTAGTCTAGCAAAATAATGTCATCATTGCTTTGCTTAGTTCTTTGCATAATAGAATAACAAAACTTGAAAGAGAAATTATCACAATGTCTGATTCTCTTAAGGGCCAAGAAACTATAGCTTGGAAGACTGCATTAGAAAAAATCAATGCAAATCTGGCAAAAGTCTCTACTGGCCAACAGGTTAGGCATAGGCCTAACAATACTAAATTTTTAACCTATAAAAATGAATAGATCTTTTTCAGGAACTTCAAAAACTCTGGCAGGAACCCAGAGAATAGAAACAATGGCTATGGATAATTTCCTAAGCCGCATTCTTAGGAGAGGATCTGATTCCAATTCAAGTACTTCTACTCAGACTATTAAAAATATGGTTGATGTCAACCAAGACTTATCAGTATTTTCTTATCAACAACTTAGATCTATGCAGGCCAGAACATTATATGGTGTCAACAGATTTAGTAGATCCACTTCCTTATTCAGACATCAGAGAACAGAGCCTTTACATATTCCTGATGGCCAAGAAATAAGGATGACCTTAATGACAAAAGAATCATCAAGGCTACTCTGCTCTAGAGAACATAATTATATCCATCCTGGATTAATAATTATTAGACTCAAAGGACTTACTATGAAAGGTAAAGGAGGTAAAGTGTTTTTTTAGTCCTTTATGACTCAAGATTTTCAAATCAAACAGATCAAATTATTGGTATGCTTGAAGTTGATTTGAATAATAACCTTGGTATTACTTATGTTTGTCCAAATTTTAATATGACTATTAAGGATTTTTGTAAACATATTAAAATTTTGGTTAAAACTGGTGGATATGGACAATTTGAGGGATCCAATATTCAACTTGATATGATTTTCTTGGGAAAAACTATGAATAACATGTCTATTTCTAATAAACTAAAAATAGATGATATTATTCATGTTTTAGCATCCAAAGGAATAAGATTTATTCCTCCAAGAATAATAGACTCTAACTCTCTTGTAGGTCTAGAATGGACTTTCAGGCTAAGAGAAGTACATGAATCTCTTTAACCAACTAAAAATATTACTTATACAAACAATGATGGTACTATAGGTGTTAGATTTGCAAACTATATCAATTCAGCACATCAAAATAAAGATGAGCTAGAAGATGAACAAGACACTTTCAACCCACCATTAGTTGATGGAAGGAGGAATATTTGATGACTTAGAGGAATTTCTATATTTACCTAAAGAAATAGGAAAATATTTCCCCCAACAAGAACTATATCAACAGGAGCAACTTGATCTAGAATCAGGAAAACTCCCAGAAGGATATAAACTTAGGTTTGGAATAAACAAGGAAGTTATAGCCTATAAGGTTCCAATCTTTATCCCAACTACCATTCCTATAACAGAATCCATATATTTAGTTTTTCAGCATTTTCTGTGTCGCAATATGAGTACATTTCTCCTTTAACTTACTGAGGATATGTTGGATTCGAATTCCAACATTATCAAAAGTTGGAGGAATGATCATAGCCTTCCATGCTTCATGGATTTCTTTGCCAAGTTGGTCTGGTAGTTTAGAGAAAAGTCTTTCTCCCATCTCAGGACTATAGTAGTTACTTGAAACAGCTGGTAGTGCCAAAAAGTCTAAACAAAATGGCCTAACATAATACCAATTGAGTTGTTCGAGTATAAAACCCTCAGAAACTCTTTATTTACGTAAAAGGCTAAAAAGCCTTATCTTGATATAAAGAAACATGTGAGGTGATTTAAGCCTTACATGTTACGCCTGTAACAAAATAGGACATATATCTTCTGTTTGCCTTGACAAGAGAAATTTATTTATTTGGTATATGTATAACTATATATTTGTATATATGTGTGTATATATATAGGCATGTATATATGTAGATACGTATAAATATATATATATATACATATATATATGTATATGTATGTGATATTTAAATATAGGTATATATGTATACCTATATATTTGTGCATATATATGTATGTATATATATACATATTTACATGCGTATATATAAATATATATTTATGCATTATATATATACATAGTATATGGTATGTATGTGTATGTGTGTGTGTGTGTGTGTGTGTATGTGTGCGTATCTATGTCTGTTTATATATCTTTGTGTGTGTGTGTGTACCTATATATTTATATATATGTATATAGATACCTATGTATACATACATATATATATATATATATAAAATATACATATATATACATACATACATATATGTATGTATGTATATATATGTATATATGTATATATATATATATGTGTGTGTGTGTGTGTGTGTGTGTGTGTGTGTGTGTTTGTGTATGTGTGTGGTTTATATATATGCGTGTGTCATATATTGTGACACACATATATGTATGATATATAGGTATGTATATATATAGAGACGTATATATACGAACATATATAGGTGTGTATATATAGACATATATTTATGTAGTTTGTATATCTATAGTATGTGGTATGTATATGTATGTGTGTGTGTGTGTGTGTGTGTATTTGTATGTATATATATGTATATATATGGTGTATATGTGTGCATGGTCATATATATCTATATATATATATATATATATATAAGTTTTTTTTAATAAATCTATACATTTCAAATCATTTAATAAAAATAATACTTTAATTAATAGTATAAAAATTTTTAAATTTATATAAATATAAAATTTTTTATTATATTGAATTATGTTGTTTCCTAAAAATTTTAATATAGTTATTGTATTTTCATATTATATTATTTTTTAAAAATTTTAAAAGTTATTACAAATAGTTTAAATGAAAAAAAAAACCGGATTATAGCACACAAAGTCGGCTTAGCTCAGTGGCTAAGTCACAGCCTAGCCCAAGAAGTTCAAGAAGAAAAATGCCGAGAACAATGCAGGGACCTAACCTAGGAGGTCTAAACCCAGGTCTGTCCAAGCCCGACTCCAAGCCAAAGGGTAAATGTTTTATGTATGGCAAGAAGGGTCACTTCAAGAAAGATTGTCCAAATTTCTTAGCCAAATCGTCTTCAGGTACTACTCTTTACTTAGAGTTTACATGGTTATATCATCATCCACTTGGATTGTTGATTCCAGAGCTGTTGACCATATTTGTAACTACTTATAGGGGTTCAAAAAGATAAGGCGACTTAGTAGAGGAGAGCCCGGACTAAGAGTGGGCATTGGAGTACAAATGTTGGCCGAAGTAGTGGGAGACTTAGAAGTCTTTTTTTATTGTAATAGGATTTTAGTTTTCAAAGATATGTTACATGTTTCTAGTTTTAAACATAATTTTATTTCAATTTCAGGGTTGATTAATCAATGATATTCTATTTCTTTCCATTCTGTTTTTTCAATCAGTAGAGATGGAAAATTTATTTGTTCTAGAAACATATATGATAATCTTTTCTATGTTAATCCTATTAGTCATCAAATAAATAATACTCAGATGGAACCTAATGGAAATAAATAATATGAAGAGAAATTCCACATCAAATAACTCATATTTATGGCACTTAAGATTGGAGCATATAAATTCTAAACGAATTCAAAGGTTAATCCAAAATAGGTCCTTGGATGCATTGAAATTGGAGGAATAGCCTCAGTATGAATCTTGTCTTATGGGTAAAAAAACCAAAAGGTCCTTCACTCAAAAGATAGAAAGGGCTAAGGAAATATTAGAATTAGTTCATTCTGATATTTGTGGTCCTACATCTACACCTACTAGATATGGTAATAAATATTTTACCACATTCACGGATGATCACATGCATTTTGGTTATGTTTACTTGATGAGATGTAAGTCTGGCTTGTAATACCCCGATTTAATCCCCCATTAGTACATGAGGAAAGTCATACATAGCATAGCATCTTATATTGTATTTAATAAATTTGAATTCTTTTTATGAAGTATATGTGATTTATATGTTTGATATTTCATGGATTTATTTATTTAGATATAGTTGTGTTGGATAAGATGGTAAAGCTTTTGTTCTTATGGAGTAGAATTTGATGGAAGAATAATGAAGTGAGTTGAGTAGACTCACTACCTGGTAGAAACCTAGACTACTACTACTACAGCGTGGGCTATTACTCTATGACTTGAGTATGAGTTGGTGGTCTGATGAACCTGGAAGCATATACTTTGATATGCTATAGTTGAGGTTCTATCGTAGAACCAATATATTTGTGTATTGGGTATATGTAACTAGTTAGTTAATACAGACTTGTACAAGATAGTTTCTACACAATATCGCCCCTTGTGGTTGTCTGAATGATCTAAAATGTCCAGGGCCCTAGGAAACATCACTTGAATGTTTGCTTTAGGGTAGCTCCCTTTGAAAGCAGAAACACTCCAAGAAGTCATGGATCATTGGACTAGAAGCCTAAGGATGGTAGATGTCATTTAGAGGGGTATTAGTACACTTCTTCCTCTCTGAATGTACGGCGATGTGTAGAGGGATATTTTAGTCATTTCACCTGTAGGTCGGAGACTTTGCTAATGCAACATTGTCCTTGGAAACAATATTTCCTTATGGTGATATTAAGAAATATTTAAAATGCAAAATATCGCTATTTATATAGTTGGGGTATTTTGGTCATTTTAGTAGCTAAGGCGATATGTCTTTTTGGTTCTTGAAATAACCCGTAAGTCCTAATTAATTTTGGGTTGAGGAATTGGTCTCAGTTAAAGAGGATTTTATTTTATTCAGGAAGTCTAATTTATTATTGGACTGGAATAAAAATAAAGTGAGGGAAATTTATTATCTGGTTTAATTGGTTAATTTATTATTCAGGGCTTAGGTCCAATTTGAATAATTAGAAAATTAACCTAGGCTTAACCTAGAGGGAAATAATTAATGCTTAATTATTTATTGGGGTATTTATATAAGCCCAAGAAATAAATAATTAAAGTTTAATTATTTTCATTTGGGCTCATTAATTATTTATTGGGTTATTTCTACAAGCCCAGGACATAAATAATTAATGTTTATTATTTTGGGCTTTTTGGGTCCAAGAAAAATAATAAATATTATTTTGGCCCAATAGCTTGGACCATAGGGTTTTCTTCCAGATACAGTTCAAAAGAGTTTAGGGATAAGCCAAACTTACTCTGTTGATAACATCCGTGTGTTTGAAATATCATATTCCGGAGGATATTGTTATCAGATATTAGAGACCTAGGTTTGGCTAACAAGAACTCACGCCTCTTGGAAAGAAAAAACCCTAATTTTTCCCTAAGCCTCTCACTCTCTCATGTGAGACTCTTTTTCTCTCGTGAGTCTCCTTTCTCTTGTTGTTCGTGGTGCTTTGCTAATCAATAGCAATAGAATCAAGAAGGATTGAGACCACTCCTCCTCACCCTTTGTTTCACAACAAGGATTGAGGCAGTGGAATATTGCGTGATCCGGAAAACTTGGCGTTCATGCAAACAAGGCAAAGTAGGAGATTGGCGGGATTCAAATCAGAAGCTTCATTAAGCAGACAAGAACGGGCTATTCCTATGGTTCAATCCATTCTTTCACATCCTAAGAGATTTAAGGCACGCAAAGGTATGGTCTAAACGCTTCCATGCTGCTATTAAGCCTAGTTTTTTTTTCCCTCTATTTTTTTTTTTGTTCCCGTGAGCATGCTCTCTATTTTCTTGCAAACCATCACAAATAAGGTCAAGTACGACAAGTAATGGTCTAAGTGTTGGGTCGTTCTTCATAGTAAGGTATAGACCATGGATACTTGTCATACAAGTAAAATTAAGTTCTTAGTCGTTTGATGGAATTGGGCATTTCATCAAGGTAAGACTATTATGGCATGAATGGTTTACCTTGTATCAGTGAGTAGTTCACTCACATCACTGGTATAAGCGTATTTTGAATACATAGAACTGGACCTATAGTAGTGGTCTCTTGTAAAGTACTGTGATTATAGAGACCGAACTATTATTGCTACAACGTAGACAGATACCTTCATACTTGAGTATGAGTTGGTGGTCTAGTGAAGTTAGGGTTTTATACTTTGATATATGTTAGGTGAGATTTCTTTTGTGAGATCAATATCCTTGTATGTTAGGTGTATTACTTTAGTTACTTAAGACAAACTCATGCAGTAAAGCTTCTACACTTCACTTAGTGAAATTAAATCACCCCTTGTGATTATCCAGGATATTTTAATGATCCAGGGACCTAGGAACATGACTCTAGAATGTGTGCTTTTGGATAGCTTCCAATCATGAGCAAGTACATTCAAGCGAGTCATGGATTATTAGATTGGAGATCTAAGGATAGTAGATATCTTTGAGATGGGTGTTAAAACATTTATCTTGTCTCATTGATGGGTGTTACGTAGAAGGGTATCTCTGTTTTTTCACCTGTAGGTCCGAGACATTGCTTTACCAATATTATTCTTGGAGTTAATATTTCCATATGGTTATAAATGGAAATATTTAAATGGTAAAATCCAACTATTTAATAGTAAGGGCATTTTGGTCATTTTAGTAGCCATGAATAATATGTCTCGTGGTTCCCAGGGTAGCCCAAGTTACCTTGGTGTTGTTTAGATACAATCTGGACTTGATGGATAATTATTCGGAAGAGAAATAAATTTTATTCTAAGAGTCCAATTAGAATTAATTAATTAGTCTTGTGTTTTGATAAAGCCCAAAAAAGATAATTTATTAACTAAGAGAAATGGGTCGGAATAAATTAATTAATTGGGCTAATATATGTTGACATACATTAAGAGTCTAATTAGAATTAATTAATTAATTAGTCATGGGTATTTAATGAAATCCAGAAAAGATAATTAATTAATTAAGAGGATTGGTCTAGTCTTGGATTGGTTTTGGAGTAAGTACCAAGCCTTTTAGGGCTTAATGTTTTCAGCCATTGGGGCTTAATTAAGCCTTAAGGCTAGCTGAAAATATGGGTGCAAGAGAGGGAGAAAAATAATGTGGTTTTTCTGAGTTCTCTCTCTCAAGTGTACCGTCTCTCCCTTTCTCTCTAGTTGATGTTTTTTATCTTCTTTCTCTCTTAGAGAGTATCTTGATCATCTAAAGAAGAAGCTTTCATCAAGCTAGCCCAAGAGCAAGGTAGAGTCATACTCCGGAAGATGAAGAGAGAAAGCTTGAAGATGCTTGATGCATAGGAGTAAAAGATTGGCGGGAATACCGATCGAACTGCAGGCACCTCCTTCTCCCCTTCCAACGCAAGTTCCAGTGCAGCCTGACCCCTCGTTTGTTAATCCGCGACCAATCAAGAAAAGTAACTACTCTCTCCTAGATGTGGCTCGAAAAACTGAAAATTTTTCCTCTACGCTTTCTTTGATGTTTTTCATTTTGATCCTTCAACTACTCTCCTAAACATTGCTCAATTTCAGCAAAATCAATAAAGGCAAAAGCTGTCATTTTTCCTTGTTGTGTTCAATAGTCCAAAACAATGTTCTCTTCTTCTAAACACCAAAACACTTAAACCTAACATATTTCTTTCATCAATCTTGCCTTCTATCAAACCCTAAACACCCCTACTGCACGAAAATTCCATCCTCCAACCCTCTCCAAGAATTCGGCCATCTCAACTCCAATCACCACCAAAATCAAAAACCAAACCCTAAAGTAAGCAACTCATCAAATTTTATTCAATTCTTATCCTTTTATTCTCCTAAATCATGGTAAAAAAAGGTGCTAATTTTCCCCTATCATTGGTGACTTTCAAACTAAGGAAACCAAGAAGAACCAATTAACTCTTATTTTCAAGTGAACTCAACCAAGCACCAAATGGGCCACCTTTGCTCTTATTTGGGTCACCAAAAAGGTATTAGAGACTTAAAATCTATTGATTTAAATAAGGTTGATTTTATAGTTGTGCTATTATGCATGAGGTTAGCATGAAAAGCATGAATAGATAATATTGATGCAATTAATGGTGCAATAATTGATCTAGGCATGTATGGAGTAAAATATGGTTATATATGGCTATGACGGACCTAGATCTATTTTATGTTGATTAAAGATAAGATCTTTTTATGCAAATAGGTTATTATATGGATTTAATGATAGTAGAACAGTGGAGATGTCATGTTGATAATTTAAACTGAGTATATGCATGCTTAATGATGAATAGCATATCAAGGGGAGGTATTAGACATAGATTAATGAATTAATCTATCTAGAAGCAATGGATGATTTAGGTTATTAATGAGATCATGGGCATTCATGATGCATGAAATGATAGTAGATTAATGTTTAGATTGCAATGATAGAATCATTGATTCTAGATAAGGAAGAAGTTTGAAGTGAGAGCAAGCATTGGCTTTGGTTGATTATTTAGATTATTCAAGTAAGTCCCCGCATAACTATTTTGCTAAATCGTACATGTTTGCAAGTCTTTTGTACAATGATATTGCAATGATGTCAATATGGTGATTGACATGATTATTGAAATGATGATAACATGTTATTGTTGAATTGTGATACTTGGATAGAGAACGTGGCTATTTTGATCTCTACATGATTTTGTCAAATCACCACTTTTAACTAAAAATGATTTTCCTTCTTTTATGACTAAAACGTTTTGAAAAGCTTGATGTGAAAACTACGTTTTTCAAAGCCAAGGTATTCAAAATTTGTGAAAAAAAAAAAGGGAAATGATTCTACACCTTATGGTGAGCGTTGAGTACTCAGCAGGGGTAGGCTAATGATACTAGTCTTGGAGAGTTAGGTGAGTCTTCTGGCAGGTGGCCACTTCCAGAAGGTGAACATTGCTCAAAGAGATGGCAGTACTATTTAGTCAGGCCTATCCGAGCTAGTATGTTGGTCCATACGGACTATATTTTTTTGGGTTAGACAACTGATGTGTTGGATGTAGAGATGAAGGAGTATCTCACCCTAGTGGGCGGATCACCCACTGCCCAGTGTTGAATAGTTACACTGGGAGCTGTCATGATGATAATCATGATATTACCTTGATATTGTTATTGGATCATTTCTAACCCTTCTTGGAACTATTGTATTGATAAGTAGATGGCTTATTGAAAATTAATTTGGATAAAATGTATATTGTTCCACTCAATGACTGTTTATTAATGAAAGTTGACTTGCAAATATATTTTATGGTTTTGTTAAACCTACATGCATAGAATATTTAATGTGACATTCCCATGCATGGGATTTACTGAGATGTCAATCTCACACTATTTCTATATCATGTTTTCAGAGGAGTACTTTTATTTAGCAAGTTGGATGAATAAGAGCTAGAAGTTTATTTCATTTTAATTTTAGCTTTGTGTTTCTTTTGAGAGATGATTGTTAGTATTCAATTTTTGACTTGTATAAGTTTTGATTCCCGTTGTAATAAAGATTTTTGCTTTATTTTGTTTAGTTAATTTCCTTTGTACCTCATTATAAAGACCCCAAGTCTACTAGATGGGGCAACATCCCCGCCCTTTTTGGGTATGTAGGTAGCGGGATGTTACATTACTCATTTGACAAATTCAAGGAGTTTAAGGTTGAGCTGGAGCGTCAAACAGGTAAACTAATCAAAAAGCTAAGATTGGATCGTGGTGAAGAGTATCTCCTTAGTAAATTCAAGGACTACTAAGCACAATATGGAATAGTATCTCAGCTAACTGTACCTGGAACTCCCCAGCAGAATAGAGTAGCTGAGAGAAGAAATAGAACATTGATGAAAATGGTTAGAAGTGCAATGAGTCATGCAACTCTTCCTATTTTCTTCTGGAGATATGCTCTGTAAATAGCAGCATGTCATTATAACAACAAGATATGGCAAATAGATGTCAAGACGGCATTTTAAATGGCCATCTTAGAGAAGACATCTATATGTCCTAACTATAAGGCTTTATTGCCAAAGGCCAAGAGCATATGGTTTATAACCTAAAGAAATCCATTTATGGACTTAAGCAGCTATCCAGAGCATAGAACATTTGTTTCGATGAGACTATAAAGTCTTATGATTTTATTTAAAATGATGATGAACCATATATCTATAGGAAACTAAAAGGCATAAACGTGATTTTTCTTATACTGTATGTAGATGACATTCTACTCATTGAAAATGATGTAGGGGCATTGTCATCTACTAAGGTTTAGCTATCTAGTCAATTTAGTATGAAGGACTTGGGAAAAGCCAGTTATATTCTTGGAATAAAGCTTCTTATAAAAACAGGAAGCAGAGAATGTTAGGTTTTTCCCAAGCTACATACATTAAAAAGATGTTGGCCAAGTTTAGCATGGTCTCATGCAAGGGGGCGTTGATCCCTTACAAACATGGGTTGTATTTTTCCTCAAAGGTCTGTCCAAAGTCTCAAGAAGAAAAAGATAGAATGAGTAGAATTCTCTATGCTTCAGCTACAGAAAGTCTCTTGTACGCCATATTATGTACTAAGCTAGATATCTGCTTTGTCATAGGCTTAGTTAGCTGATATTAGTCAAACCCCAGGAAGGTTCATTGGCAGGCTATGAAGCATATTCTCAAGTATCTTAAAGGTGCGAGAGATTACATGCTGGTTTACAGAGCTAATGACTTAGATCTTACAAAATACACAAACTTACATTTCCAGGCAGATAAGGATGAGAGAAAATCTACTAGTGGATATGTCTTCACCTTGTCTGGAAGAGCCATTTTATGGCGAAGTGTCAAGCAATCTTGCATTGTTGACTCTACCATGGAAGCTGAGTTTGTGGCAGTTTCAGAGGCACCCAAGGAAGCAGTTTGGCTCTGGAATTTCCTTTTAGAACTTGGGGTCGTGCCATAACTAGACAAATCGGTTGTGATGTATTGCAACAACACTAGTGCAGTCTCACAATCCAAAGAACCCAGGAACTACAAAAATGGGAAGCATATAGAGAGGAAGTACCACCTGATTTGGGAATTCATCCAGAGACGGAAAGTCGTGGTAGAATAGATTACCTCAAAGAATAATCTGGCAAATCCTTTTACTAAGCCTTTGGCGGAGAGAGTCTTTAGAAGACACTTAGACACCATAAGAGTGGGCACATATTGACTTACTTAGTCTTAGAGTACAAGTGGGAGATTGTTTGGATGTATGCCCTTTTAGACTAGGTTTTTAATGCAATTTTAACTTGTACTACTAAAATTATTCTTCTCAGAAATTATTTGTGGAATCTTCTTTATATTTGTGCACAATTTTATTATGAAAGACCTATTGTGTTTAAGTAAATAGTTCATGTGAAAGGAGGTCTTTCACGGTAAGGTATGGACTATCGGATACTTAATACATAAACTATTATTCTTAACTGAATGATGAGAATGGGGATATCATCATAGTAAGGCTATTGTGTTATAAGTTCTAAATAGGGAATGGCTTACTTTTAGCCAATGAGTAGTATTCTCATCTCATAACATAAGCGCATTTTGAATACGTAGAACAGGACCTGTAGTAGTAGTTTCTAAATATACTATATGATAGAAACCTAGACTACTATTGCTACATCGTGGACTTACACTCTACAACTTGAGTATGATTTGATGGTATGACGAAGCTGGAAGCGTATGCTTTGATATACTATAGTTGATGTTCTTTAGAATGACCAATATCTTTGTATATTGGGTATATGTAACTAGTTAGTTAAGAGAGACTTGTACAAGATAGTGTCTACACTATATTGCCCATTGTGGTTGTCCGAATGATCAAATTATCTAAGGCCATAGGGAACATGACTTGGATATTTGCTGTAGGGTAGCTCTCTTGGAAAGCGAAAATATTTCAAAAAGTCGTGGATCGTTGGACTAGAAGCCTAAGGATGGCAGATGTCTTTTAGATAGGTGTTAATATACTCTTTCCTCTCTAAATGCACGGCGATGTATAGAGGGGTATTTTTGTCATTTCACTTGTAGTTCAAAGATATGGCTAACACAATATTTTCCTTGGGGTCAACATTTTGTTATGGTAATATTAAAAAATATTTAAAATGCAAAATACAGTTATTTATATAGTAAGGGTATTTTGTTCATTTTAGTAGCAAAGCGACGTGTCTTTTTGGTCCTCAGAATAGCTCATAAGTCCTAATTAATTTTAGGTCGAGGAAATGGTACAACAACAAACTAAGCCTTAATCCCAAGTAACATGGGGTCGGCTATATGAACCAACGTCAAGCAACGTGTGGTCATCCACATGAATCCTCCTTCGCCACTTCCTTCTATCGAACGTCATACTCTCATCCAAATCTAAGAAAGACATATATCTCTCAATCACCTCTATCCAAGTCGTTTTAGACCTACCTCTACCTCTACTAACCTGTCCTGCCTTACTCTCTCCATCGTCCTAACAGGAGCATCCCTCGGTCTTCTCTGAACATGTTCAAACCAACGCAGGCAATTTTCTCTCATCTTTTCCTCAATAGATGCCACGCCCACTTTTTTCCTAATGGTTTCATTTCTGACTCTATCATTTCTAGTATATCCACACATCCACCGTAACATACGCATCTCGGCTACTCTCATTTTTTGAATATGACGCCTTTAAACTACCTAACATTCTGTGCCATATAACAAAGTAGGTCTTATGGCTATCCTGTAGAACTTTCCCCTTTAGAGGAGGAGAGTTGCGGTAAGGTTTCTGATGGCCAGCGAAAAATATAGTCACATACATCCATGACATACACTAATCGATTGACTTCGTGGGGGCGTTCCCTACTTAGCAACATGCTGCACTTCCTAGACCCAGGTGTAGTGATAAATATGCAAAGGTTGCTAGGTCTTTGCCCCAAAGAAACGCGCCATGTCGGTCCCTAGATACGGTGTCAAATATGCAAGGGTGTAGGGTAAAAAATACAGTCCATAGTGATAGGATCTGTCTACCTACATGGAACATAGGATGTTTGATCAGTAGCTTGACAGAACTAGTTGAGGTAATTCAGAGGAGAAAGATTAGCATTTTGTGTTTTCAGGAAACCAAGTAGGTAAGTGAGAAAGCAAGAGTAGTAGCTCCATGGGGTTATAAGCTTTGGTATTCAGGTAGAGTTAGGAATAGAACTGGAGTCGAGATTATTATTGATCATATGTTTATTGATGATGTGGTTGAAGTACAGAGCAAGAGTGATAGGATTTTGAGCATTAAGATCATGATTGGTGGCGAGATTACTAATGTTATTAGTACGTATGCGTCATAAGTGGGACTCAATGATTTGGTTAGGCAACTATTTTGGGATGATTTAGATGAGATTGTTCAGAGTGTACCGTGTGCATAAAAGCTTTTCATTAGTGGTGACCTAAATGGACATATAGGTACTAATCAGAGCGGGTTTGAGAGTGTTCATGGAGGTCAGCTTTTCGGAGTTAGAAATAGAGCAGGAACTGCTATTCTTGACTTTGCATTGGCCTATGATTTGACCACAGCAAACACCTGGTTTAAAAAGAGAGATTCTCACTTAGTGACCTTAAGAAACGGGTTAAATGCCAGTCAGATAGACTTCTTTATTATGAGGCGTGGGTTTCGTAGTGGTTGTATGGATTGTAAAGTTAATCTAGGCAAGAGAGTAGTTACACAACACGTACAGGCTGTTGGTTCTCGATTTTAATTTTCGGAAAAAAAGTAAGCAGCGAAATCTTCGGGTTGACCCTAGGATCAAGTGGTGGAAGCTTCAAGGAGATAAAAGAATAGCCTTTGTCAATAAGGTAGTTGAGGCAGATGACTAGTCTTCTGATATGGATTCGGATCCAGATACTACGTAGAGAAAGATGGTTCAATGTATTAGGACAGTAGCTAAGGAAGTACTTGGAGAATCTAAAGGAAAAGTACCTCTAAACAAGAACGTGTCGTGGTGGAACAACAAAGTGAAAGAAGCCGTGAGGAGTAAAAGAGAGTGCTATAGAAACTTAGGGAAGTGTAGGAGTGATGAGAATTTTGAGAAATACTAGGTCGCGCGAAGAAAAGCTAAAGAAGCTGTTAGAAAAGCAATATCCATAGTTTACAAGAATTTTTATGAAAAGTTGGATACCAAAGATGGTAAGAATAATATATATAGACTGGCGCATTATAAGGAGAAGAAGACGAGAGATATTGGTGTGGTGAAATGTGTAAAGGACGACAACCACAAAGTTTTAGTTAAGGACGAAGAAATAAAGGAGAGATGGAGGTCATATTTTGATAAGTTATTTAACGGGAGTCAAGTCCATGTTCCGAGTGTAAGTAGCCTGGTGATTTCGAATGTAGAGGTTAACTGTGCGTCTTAATTAAAAAAAGAAATTATTTCATTCAGGAAGTCTAATTTATTATGGACTAGAATAAAATTAAGGAATGAGAAAAATTAAATTTATTATCTAGTTTAATTGATTAATATATTATTCAGGGCCTAAGCACAGATTGAATAATTAGAAAATTAACCTGGGCCTAAACAGGTTAATAAAAGGCTTAAATAATTATTTTAGTTCATTTGGGTTCATGAATTATTTATTAGTTATTTTAATAGGCCCAGGAAATAAATAATTAATGGTTATTATTTTGGGCTCATTGGGTCCATGGAAAATAATAAATTATTTTAGGCCCAATAGCCTAGACTAAAGGATTTTTTTTAATTCATGGAATAGAATAGTTTAGGCAAAGTCAAACCTCTTCTGTTGATATCTTCTTGGAGTTTTGAAATATCAAAACCCATTGTTTTGGTTATCAGATATAGTGAATAGTCATAGGTCTCTGTGAGGAAAAAATGTACACAGAACACACAAAGAAAAAAGGCCTTGTTCTCCTCTCCCTCATTTGTTTTCTTTTCCTAGTGACTTCTTGATTTTGCTAATCAATAGCAAAGGATCAAGAAGAGCCTTTCCTCTCCTAAGTTGTTTCACCAACATAAATTGGGCGGTGAAATATTTTGAGAAGCAAAGGGCTTCACGTTCATGCCCCAGAGGAGTAGGCAGATTGCTGGTTTTCAACCGAAAGTTTCGACAGTCCCTAAGACATCATCTGTTGAGGGAGCTTTTCTAGTAATTTCATCGGCTTCTTCAAAGGTGAAGAGAACAACAAAGCACAGAGGTATTGTTTCCTGCTGTCCACTGTGCTCTGTGTTTGATTTTTGCCACTGATGGCACGTGCATGCATGGTTTCTGTTTGTTTTCAATGCTACAAGTGGTATTAGAGCGAGGTTACTTTGAAAGGCTTAGGATTGATGCATGCTAGTTAATAAAATTGGCAAGGTTATTGTTAATGAATGCCATAAGATCCTTCACTGTTTTGGTATGGGTAGTTTGTCTGTACACCTCACGGTTGAGGTTTTGGATCCTCTCTAAAAATTTTAATACTTTGTATAGCTATCGTGTAAACCCAATTTGAAATGGTATAGGCGGATGTGGTGTTTATTTTTTTATGAAAAATTTAACAAAAAGCCACCTTGGATCGTGCACGAAGAGAGGTTACAGAAGTCTGAAAAAAGTTATAGACGAAAATAGTTAAAAAAAAAAAAAAGAAGATGACCGAGCCGCCAGCCCAACTGAGCTACAGTTCGGTTTGCTTGGAGCTGAGGCAGGTGCCCAGGACAGCAATAGCAGGGCCCAGGCATACCTCGGCCCGATAGTGCATGAAGGATGCCGAGAGCATCCTGGGCAGGATGCTTCCTGGGTAAGAGATACGAGCAGGCCATAGGTCACGGGCACCCGCCCGTGGTTCATGGTCCATAGGTCATCCCATGGGCCTTGATCCAACGTGGCGAGTGCATTGGACCAAGTAGAAAAAATATATATATATATATATATATATATATATATACATATATATATATATTATTTTTGGTCCCATACCAAGCAAAATTATTATTTTTACAATAGTTAATATTCTTTGAATATTTTGCATGAAACATAATAGTAAAGGATTTTTAGGATTAAACAAGATCATTAATTAATTTAATTAATGTGTTTAATTCTATTATTTGGGCACTTAGGATTAAAAAGAGAAAAGTATGAAAACATTTACAATTTTCTAGCATGCTACTTATTTTAGTTCCTATGTGCACGTTTTTTTAAAGACCGAACTCTTTGGAAAATTTTATTTAACAAGGAAAAATATTTTTCTTTAATTAAATGGTTATTTTAACTTAAACAAAAATTAATCTTTAGTTAGTTTCTTAAAGGTTTTTTATCCTTGATATAGAAAATATTTTGGATTTAGAAATTTTTGTAAGTTAAAATGGAAAAACCATTTTAATTCATTCTAACAAAGGAAAATTTATTTTTGTCAAATAAAACCTTGTCATCAAAATCTCTAGGAAATTTTAAATGGAAAAATTTTGAAATTATTCAGTTTTTAACTTAAATAAAATTAATCCATGAGGAAAAATTTCTCAAATGATATAAACCTTGACATAAAATTTTTTATGGATTTAGATATTTTTTTAAGTTAAAAGAGAACTTAAATGAAATTTTCAAATGATATTTTTTTGAGAAAAACTTTATTAAAAAAACTAAGCAGGTAAGGGGTTCTCATGGCCCCACAACTTCCATCACGATCCTCATTAGAGATCGGGAGTCGTCTCGCATCACATTAGGAGTGAACCCGTATAGGATGGAAATAACACAAGGATATAAAATTAATGGAAGGATATAATTAATAACTCAGGATATAACACCCCACTACCTAGGCCCATCAGGGCCGGGGATGTCGCCCCATCCATAGGACAAGGGATCGTTATAACTAGGTCACATAAAATAAAATAGAAGAAATACTTTAAAATTAAACTTACTACAACCCAATAATACATGAACAAATTCAAAATAAATTGTCTACTACAATCTCTCAACACATCACATAAGGAAAACAACAAAGAGTCTTCAAAATCACAAGCAACAATCTAGCTAATGACCTTCATAGCAGAATCGACCTGAAAACATGGAATAAAAGGTGGTGAGATAAAAATCTTAGTAAGCCTGTGTGTGCTTTGAGTGTTTCAGGTAAAACAGTTCATGCATACAAGTTGTAAAAGTTTTATAAGAGAAAGTGCTGGCAAGCATTAAATAAATGTTAAAATAAAGAGTGATGTTTTGCTTTCTAAACCATACATGTGCACAATAAATATAACCACCAAAAGAGGTAGCCATGGGTTACCACACGTTGGGCCCCATGACAATATAATGGTCAGAATGCCACACGTTGAGCTGTTGACAAAAGATAGGTGTACGGCCTATTAGATGAGATACTCCTCCATCTCTACATCCAAACTTACCAGTTGTCCACTCCGGAACACACAATCCACTTGACAGAAACTTGCTAGCTCAAACCAGTATGACTTACCTAGCTAGCATCCTATCCGGGAAGGACTCACCCCTCAAAAGTGGCCACCTACCGAGAGACTTACCCTAACCCTTCAAAGACTAATCCTAGTAGTCTACTCTTATTGAGTACTCGACATTGTTCACCCCACTTGGGAGAAAATTGATCATACAATGTTTTACTTGGAAATAGCAATTAAGGGTTTCCAAAATTCTTGCCAAAGTTGGGTTTTAGAAAGAGTTCAACGTTTTGAGTAAAACTGCTTGTTCAATTTCCAAATGATTTTCTTGACTAAAATAAAAAGGAAAACAGTCATTAATTGCCTTTACAATGAATGATCACACACATTGAATTTGGCTTGCCATAATAATTTTTTGTCTTCAAATGACTACATGCAGGAGCTTACCTGATCCTTTGCTTGCTTGAATTCAAAAATCCTCCAAGGTAGACCTAACCCCACCTAGGGTAAACACAAGGCATAATGTTACATTCGAACTATACTTGCCTTACATAAATAATTCCTAGCTCAACTAGTTATAACCACGGCAAACCATGGCCTTAATATCCTAAGCTGTAAGGCTAGATGACAAAGGATTTTATAAAATAAATCTAGCTTGGTAAGTTAAAATAACTATGGGTTCTAAAATAATTACTAATAAGTTATAGGTTCAAATAATAAATTTTGAGTATTGTTACTAATAAATGAACTAGTGTTTAAATAATGAATAATACTAAGTCCTAAATAATATTAATAAATGGTAATTTTTAAATAGTATTATTATAAATAAATAATAAATTACACTTAATTTTTTAACTAATAATTAATAGATAATAAATAATCAGTAATAAATAAAATTAATAATAAATGAATTATATTAAATTTTTTATTAATAAATAACAAATAAATTTTAATATAAATAATATTTATGAATATAGGTAAAAGTTTTAACTATGGTCTACAAGGTCATTAATTAATTCTAATATTTTATTTATTACTAAATGTGTGTGTGTGTGTTATTTTTAACAAAAGATATTATTTATTTGACCAATAAAATATTAATATTTCATTTAATATTCCATTTTCAAATCTTCTAATACATTTTGAAACTCTAAAAGAAAATGTAATAATAATTCTAATTAAAATAATAAAATTTGTTAATAAAAATAACCTAGGATTAATAAGAAAATAATCTTCCATCATGATTTTCCTATTGCTAAACAAGATTCATGAACGCATTCCCAAACATCAACTAACAGGCTAAATCATTCATGAACATGTGCTTAATTCAACACATACTATCACATGACCAAATCCCTACTAGGCATAATCATCAATCATGGCTTCAATGGAAATAAGAACATAAAAATCCTATTCACCATAGCTATCATAACATCTAACATGCTTTAAACATCCATAACTCTCATAAGAGAAGATGAACATACATTGATTCCCAAGAAAATTCATATAGCTTAGTCATATACAACAATTCTCATGTCCTAACCCCATCACCTTCATCCACATGCATACACTCAATCCCTTATTCATAACCATTCCTCCCATCAACATCTAAGAGACATGAATTCATAATTAAAAAGGTGGATTAAGGGAAAAATACTTTATTGTTGATGACTTTGATGAAGCTAAAGAAGGCCCATGCACGATTGAGAGTCTTAAATTGTCCAAAGGAAGAAAAAAAAATAGCCATGGTTGATGATCAACCATTTCAGCTGAGAGAGAGAGAGAGAAAAAGAGAGCATTAGCATAGTACATTGAAGATTGAATGAAAGAGGGTGAACAAGAATGTTGTTCTTGATTTACCTTGATGATGTTCTTGAGACCTTCAAGAAAAAAAAAATGGTTTTGATTCGATGGAAAATTCTTATTTGCAAGATTTTGTATTACAAAGACCAAAAATGAACACTAGGGATTAAGTAGAAGTAATCTAGAGTATTTGAGAGTGATTGGAGGTGTTTAGGGTAGGTTTTGGCTTGAAGGAGTGTAGTGTGTGTTCTTGGTGAAAATTGAGAGAATTTGAGAGAAGAGCTGTATGAAGTCTGGAATGATGTTGGCTGAATGGTCTAGGGTGATTAGGAGTTTCGGTTTTCAGCTAGAAGGAGAGAGAATGATCTAATTTTGTTTGAAATTCAAATGGAGAAAATTGTGGAGTTGTTTGAGGTAGAAGATAAGCTAATAGTGTTTGTTTGATGCAGGTTTCTTTGTTCTTCAATGGTGCTGGCTGGACTGATCAGCTTATAGCAAAGGAATGAAGGCTGTTCAGGCTATAAGGCTGGTCGAAATTCAATGTTTAATGGTAGAGGAATTTCTGGTTTAGTAGCTTAATACAAGAGTGTTTTCATGGAGCAAAATTCTGGAATTTTTTGAAGTTCAAATGTGTTTTGGATAGAGTGATCATAGGAGACTTTTGAGATGTGATTATGGAGTCCAAGTACTCAAGGTAAGTGTGGAGGTTAATGGAGTTTAGTCCATGGCTGAACAAGGTCCATTTTATAGAGATTTGAAGGTGGTTTTTTGGCCTAGGCCTAAGGAGACAAAACTGGAATTTTTTGGTTTCAAGGTTGTTCAAAGCTTCAAATGGTTGATGATTTTTCTGTGCGGCATTTCTGCATTCCTTCAGCCCGATTTGCAGATGATTTTGAGGGGTGTTTGAGGGTCTTTTAAGGTTGGTTTCCAGCCTTCTTTATATAGAAAAGCATAGGGGGTTTTGCTGGATTGATGACAAGAAAAACAGCTTCAATCTCAGCTTGGTGTACAACGAAATTGCACAAGAATTTTTCTGATTTTGTGCAGTTTGATGCAGTCCGAATTTTGCACAGAAATTCCAGTCTTCAAGCTACATGAATTGGTCATTTTTCTGGCAGCAAATGAGCAAGAGTACTGACTGAATTTTTCGAAAGCTAGACTGCTCAAAATTTTGGAAAATTTCTAGATTTTCTTCATAAAAAACATGAACAACATGAAGGTGAGCTTGAAGGTTCTACCATGGTTATTTATTTCTCATGGATTCTTCTCCCTAATTTCGGCCAATCCTCTATCTTCCAAGATTAATTTTCAAAATTCAAGGCTAAGGAATTATCTCAGAATTTTTTGGAATTAAAAGAAGAGATTTAATGAATTTTGAATGATTTAAATTGTGAAGATGTTAGGACAAAGCTAGAGGTAATAACAAGTACAAGAATTCCTCTAGAATTCCTTTAGGACATGATTATATAATTAAGACATTCTCTTCATGTTTCCCCTAAGACAACATTCCTATCTTTCAGGAATTAAGAAAAACAAAAATTCAAACATAACTAAGATATTCATGAATAAAACTTAAGTGATGGGATTTGAACTCATGACCTTAGAGATTAATTCACAAAGCTCTAACCACTTAACTACACTAACTCTTGTTCTTATTTCCTCACGTAAATATTCTTCTTATTTAAACCTCAAGCCGTCTTTCTATTTTGACCTAAAGTAAAATTACCTTTTTACCCTTCCTACCTAATAAGTATAACTAAGCCTTTTAACCTATAAATCACAATTCTAAAGCACATAAAATCATTCAAAAACATATATTTTTATACAGAATAATATGATATGCATCCCGACCCCTCTTACTCTAAGATTTCACATAGGACACGTACTATGATTTGCCAACCTACGTTGGAGGTTATAGTGCAATGAATGTCCATAGGAAATGAGAAGAAACGACCATCCCCTTGATGGAGTTATCTTCTAGATTGTTACCTAGAAGGGAAATTAATTTGTGGTGGTTAACACACTTAGCTTAGGGAACTGTTAATCTTCCCAAGAAGTTGTCAATTTTCCTAAGGGCCAAATTAATCATGTTAAAGATAATAGTAATAAGCTTAGCTATTATCAGTTTAATATGAGGATAAAATGCACAAAATTATATTATTTTCACAATTCTAAGAATTTCTTTTATTTTTCAAATTTTAGAAATGGTTGGTGGAGGTTCTTTCAGTCCCTTAGCCATTGTTGTCCACTAGAATAAGCTAACGGCTTTAATATATGGACTGAAAAAGGAACCTTGACATAATACTCACAGCCAAGGAGTATAAGTATGTCCTTTACAAGACCTACCCTGTGATTGGGGAAAGTTCCACTGCTGAGGAGCATGAGACTAAAAAAGCATGGAAGAAGCCTGATGAGATAGCATGATGTTATATGCTCCAATCTAAACATGAGCACATAGCAACTGCATACGATATAAGTAAGTTATTGGCCACAATATTTGCAGACAAAAGCCAGCCCGCAAGGCAAAAGGCTCTTCGAATAATAAGAAACACCAAGATGGCTAAGGGAGCATCAGTCAGAGAGTACATGCTCAAGATGATTGCTATTTTTTAGGAAATAGAAATCTTGGAGGCTATCAATTACCCCAAGAGCCAAGCGGACATGATTCTCGAATCTCTGTCGAGATCCTTTACTCATTTTAAGTTGAATTACAACATGAAAAAGTTAAACATAAGTTTAACAGAGTTGTTGAAGGAGCTCCAAGTAGCAAAGAAGGTCATGAAGCCACAAGCTAGGGCTATGATTGCTTCTTCTTCAAAAACTGGGTTTAAGCCTAGAAAGTTCAAGAAGAAGAAATGGAATACAGTGCACTAGCCCAAGTCCCAGCCTAAAGATAAACCCAAGGGTAAATGTTTCAAATGTGTGAAGAAGGGACACTGAAAAAAGGAGTGTTCATATCTTCAGGGCAAGAAAAACTCCACAGGAAATGTTTTCTATCTAGAGACTATATCAATGGTTGGATCAACTTCCACTTATATTGTTGATTCAGGAGCCATTGATCATATTTGTAACTCCTTGTAGGGATTTAGAAAGATTAGAAGACTTTAGAAGGGCAAACATGAACTACGCGTGGAAAATGGCAACTGTATACGACATAAGTACGTTATTAGCCACATTGTTAGCGGACAAGAGCCGGCCCGCAAGGCAAGAGGCTCTTCGAACAATAACAAACACCAAAATAGCTGAGGGAGCACCAGTCAAAGAGCATATGCTCAAGATGATTGCTGCTTTTTAGGAAACAAAAGTCTTGGGGACTGTCATTGACCTCGAGAGCCAAATGGATATAGTTCTCGAATCTCTGTCGGGCTCCTTTATTCAAGTCAAGTTGAATTACAACACAAATAAGTTAAACATGAAGTTAATGGAGTTGTTGAAAGAGCTCTAGGTGTCATAGAAGGTCATGAAGCCACAAGTTAGGGCTATGATTGCTTCTTCTTCAAAAACTGAGCCCAAGCCCAGAAAGTTCAAAAAGAGAAAATGGAATACAGTGCACCAGCCCAAGTCCCAGCCTAAAGATAAACCCAATGGCAAATGCTTCAAATGTGGGAATAAGGGACACTGGAAAAATGAGTGTTCAGATCTTCAAGCCAAGAAAAACCCCACAGGTAATATTTTCTATCTAGAGACTATATCAATGGTTGGATTAACTTCCACTTGTATTGTTGATTCAAAAGCCACTAATGATATCTGTAACTCCTTACAGGGGTTTAGAAAGATTAAAAGACTCTAGAAGAGCGAACATAGACTATGCGTGGGAAATGGACCACGAGTTTGGGCCTTTGTAGTCGGAGAATTGGAACTCACTTTTGATTATAATAGAATAGTTGTTTTAAAGGATGTTTTATTTGTTCCTAGTTTTAGATAGAATTTGGTTTTAGTTACAAATCTAATAAATTAAGGATATTCTATTTCTTTCCATTCTGGTATAGCTATAAATTGAAATGGAGAAGCAATATGTACTAGGCACATGTATAAAAATTTGTTCTTCATTAATCTTATTAACAATCAATTGAATAACGCTCAGTCTGAACCTATAAATAAGAAGAAAAAGACTAATGTCAATGACTCATATCTTTTGTATCTAAGGTTGGGCCACATTAACTCAACTAGAATTCAAAGGTTAATCCATGGTGGGCCTTTGAACTCATTGAGATTGGAAAGTTGCATCAGTGTGAATCCTATCTTATGGGAAAAATGACTAAAAGGTCATTTACCTAAAAAACGGATAGAGTTAAGGAAGCACTGAGTCTTGTTCACATTGATGTATGTGGGCCTTTGGCTACACCAGCAAAAGGGGGGTTTGAGTACTTTATTACTTTCATAGAAAATTGTATAAGGTATGGTTATGTTTACCTAATGAGATATAGGTTTGACTCTTTTGAAAAGTTTAAATAGTTTAAGGCTAAAGTAGAGTGTCGAACAAGTAAACTAATTAGGGTCTTATGATCAAATTGTGGTGGAAAATACCTCACTGGTAAATTCAAGGATTACATGATATACTATAGGATAGTATCCCCACTCTCTGCATCAGGAATACCCGAGTAGAATGGAGTAGCTGAGAGAAGGAAGAGGACATTAATGGAAATAGTTCGAAGTATGATGTCTCATTCTACTCTTCCAATGTCTTTTTGGGGATATGTCCTAGAAATAGCCTTATATATTCTGAACTTGATGCCTTCCAAGTCAGTATCTAGGACATCTTATGAGATATAGATTGGGTAGAAGCCAAGTCTAAATCATCTCAAGATATGGGGTTATCCAACTTATGTACTGATCAAGGGAGACAAGTTAGAACCAATATCAAAATTATGCTATTTTGTTGGGTATCCAAAAGGTACAAATGGTGGTTACTTTTTATCACCCCAATGAGCGAAAAGTACTTGTGAGTACTAATACTAGATACTTAGAGGATGATCCAAATACATCCACTAAAAGTTTGACAATGTTGGAACTAAAAAAAAAGTTATCTTCTGAATCAATTTCTTCTAACCCAAATTATAGAACAAGAAGAGGCACAGCCTTAGGAACCTGTACAAACGGAGCCTCAACATAGTGGGAGGATATCTAGGGTTCCAGAAATATGGACAGGAGAGACTTTTGACCTAGTCTCCGACCATCAAGAACAAGATCTTACTTGATACGAGAAAGCTATTGCTGACGCTGTTGCAGACCTATAGCTTGAAGTAATTAAAGCTGAGATTAACTATATGTATTTCAATTAGGTTTAGGATCTTATAGCTTCACCTAAAAAGATAAAACTCATTTGGTGGAAGTGGGTGTACAAGAGGAAGAGGGGAGCAGATGGGAAGGTGGAAACTTTCAAAACTAGGCTAGTGGCAAAAGTGTATACTCAGAAAGAAGGAATCAATTATGAGGAAAACATTTCCCCAATAGCCATGCTTAAGTCCATCCGTATCCTCCATGCCATCACATGTTATTATGACTACGAGATATGGCAAATGGATGTCAACACAACATTTTTTAATGGGCATCTTAGTGAAAACATTTATATGTCCTAACCAGAAGGCTTTATTGCTGAATGCCAAGAACATATGATTTGTAAACTTAAGAAATCCGTTTATGGACTTAAGCAGGCATCTAGAGCATTGATATTTTGTTTCAATGAGACTGTAAAGTCATACAGTTTTACTCAAAAAGAGAATGAACCATGTGTGTATAGGAAACTAGAAGGCATAAATGTTTTTTTTCTCGTACTATATGTGGATGACATTCTACTTATTGGAAATGATGTAAGGACATACTGTCATCTATTAAGGTTTGGCTATCTAGTCAATTTAGTATGAAAGACTTGGGTGAAACTAGTTACATTCTCGAAATAAAGCTTCTTAGAAATAGGAAGCAGAGAATGTTATGTTTATCTCAAGCTACATATATTAACAAGATGCTGACCAAGTTCAGCATGGACTCATGCAAAGGGGCGTTGATCTCTTGTAGACATGGGTTCTCTTTTTCCTCAAAAGATTGTCTAAAGTCTCAAGAAGAAAAAGAAAGAATGAGTAGGATTTCCTCTGCTTAAGCTGTAGGAAGTCTTATGTATGCCATGTTGTATACTAGGCCAGATATTTACTTTGTCGTAGGCATAGTTAGCATATATCAGTCAAACCCTGGGAAGGTTCATTGGCAGGTTGTAAAGTATATTATCAAGTATCTTAAAGGTACGAGAAATTATATGTTGGTTTATACGGCTGATGACTTGGTTCTTACAAGATACACGGACTCAGACTTCCAAGCGGATAAGGATGAGAGAAAATCTAGTTATGGATATGCCTTCACCTTGTCTGAAAAAGCCATTTTATGGAGGAGTATCAAGCAATCTTACATTGCTGACTCAACCATGGAAGCTGAGTATATGGCAACTTCAGAGGCATCCAAGCAAGTAGTTTAGCTACGAAAGTTCCTTTTGGAACTTGGAGTCGTGCCACAAATGGACAAACTGGTTGTGATATATTACGACAACACTGGTGCAGTCTCACAATCTAAAGAACCCAAGAACCACAAAAAGGGGGAATCACATAGAGAGGAAGTACTACTTGATTCGGGATTTCATCTAGAGATGCGAAGTCATGGTGGAATAGATTACCTCGGAAAATAATTTAGTAGATCCTTTCACCAAACTTTTGGTAGAGAGAGTCCTTAGAAGACACTTAGACGCCTAAGGGTTGGCACCTCATAACTTAATTAGTCTTAGAGTACAAGTAGGAGATTGTTAGAATGTATGCCCTCTTAGACTAGGTTTCTAATGTCATTCTAACTTGTACTAATAATAGTATTTTACTCAAGAATTGTTTGTGAAATCTTTTTTATATTTGTGTACAAGTTTAATGGAAAAGACTCATTGTGTTTAAGTAAATGGTTCATGTGAATGGAGGTCTTTTACAGTAACGTATGGACCATGGGATACTTAACATATAAACTATTATTCTTAACCAAATTATGAGAATGGGTATCTCATCATAGTAAGGTTATTGTGTTATGAAAAATAGGAAATGGCTTACCTTTAGCCAATGAATAGTCTTCGCATCTCATAACACTAGCGTATTTCGAATACGTAGAATAGGACCTGTAGTAGTAGTTTCTAAATATACTATATGGTAGAAACCTACACTATTTTTGTTATAGCACGGACTTATACTCTACAGCTTGAGCATGAGTTGGCAGTCTGACGAAGTTGGAAGCGTATGCTTTGATATACTATAGTTGAGGTTCTTTAGAAGGACCAATATACTTGTACGTTGGGTATATGTAACTAGTTAGTCAAGACAGGCTTGTACAAGAATGTGTCTAAACTATATCGCCCCTTGTGGTTGTCTGAATAATCTAATTATCCAGGAACCTGGGGAATATGACTCATATATTTGCTTTACGGTAGCTCCCTTGGAAAGCGAAAATATTCTAAGAAGTCGTGGATCATTGGACTAGAAGCCTAAGGATGGTAGATGTCTTTTAGAGAGGTGTTAGTATACTTTTTCCTCTCTAAATGCATGACGGTGTGTAGAGCGGTATTTTAGTCCCTTCATGTATAGGTCAAAGACATAACTATCGCAGCATTGTCCTTGGGGTTAATATTTCCTTATAGTGATATTAGAAAATATTTAAAACTCAAAATATAGCTATTTATATAGCAAGGGTATTTTGGTAATTTTAGTAGCTAAGGCGATGTGTCTTTTTTGTCTTTTGAATAGCTCGTACGGCCTAATTAATTTTAGGTCCAGGAAATGGTCTGAATAAAAAAAGATTTTATTTTATTTAAGAAGTCTAATTTATTTTTTATTAGACTAAAATAATGAAACGAGCGAAATTAAATTTATTATCTAATTTAATTGATTAATTAATTATTCAAGGCCTAAGTCCAAATTGAATAATTAAAAAATTAACCTGGGCCTAAACTGGTTAATAGAATGGCTTAAATAATTATTTTAGTTCATTTAGACTCATTAATTATTTATTGAGTTATTTAAATAGGGCTAAGAAATAATTAATTAATGGTTATTATTTTGGACTAATTGGGTCCAAGGAAAATAATAAATTATTTTAGGCCCAATAGCCTAGACTAAAGGGTTTTTTTTTTTATAATTCACGGAAAAGAAGAGTTTAGGCTATGCCAAAACCTTTTGTTGATAGCCTCCGAGTGTTTTGAAATATCAAAACCCCGGTGTTTTGGTTGTTAGATATAGTGAATAGTCGTGGGTCTTTGTAAGGAAAAAATATACACAGAACACATGAAGAAAAAAAAAGGCCTTCTTCTTCTTTCTCTCTCTCTCTCTCTCTCTCGTTCATTTTCTTTTCCTTGTGACTTCTTGATTTTGCTAATCACTAGCAAAGGATCAAGAAGAGCCTTTCCTCACCTAGGTTGTTTCACCAGCATAAATTGGGTGGTGGAATATTCAGAGAAGTAAAGGGCTTTGTGTTCATGCCTCGGAAGAGTAGGCGGATTGCTAGCTTTCAACTGGAAGTTTTGATAGTCCCTGAGACCTCATCTATCGAGGGAGCTTTTCCAGTAATTTCATCAGCTTCTTCATGGGTGAAGAGAACAACAAAGCATAGAGGTATTGTTTTCTACCTTTTGCTGCTCTCTGTGTTTAATTTCTGCCACTGAGGGCACGTGCATGCATGGTTTCTATTTATTTTTAATGCTACAATGGCAAATAGCAATGGATGCCAAGATTAAGTTTATGTATTTTAATCATGTCTGGGATCTTGTTACTGCACTTGAAGGGATTAAATCTATAGGGTGCAAGTGGGTATACAAGTGAAAGAAATGTGCAGATGGAAAGGAGAAAATCTATAGAGTAAGGTTGGTTGCAAAATGTTATATTCATAAAGAAAAGATCGATTATAAGGATACCTTTTTACATATTGACATGCTTAAGTCTATTCGCATTCTTTTGGTTGTCGCATGTCATTATAATTACAAGATATAGCAGATGGATGTCAAGACAGCCTTTCTTAATGACTACCTTAGCGAAGACATCTATGTGACCCAGCCTAAAGGCTTTATTGCAAATGGCCAAGAGCATATGGTATGTAAGCTTAAAAAGTTTATTTATGGATTTAAGCAAACATCACGTACATGGAACATATGTTTTGATGAGATTGTAAAGTCTTATGGTTTCATACAAACTATGGATGGACTATATGTGTATAGGAAAGTAGATGGTGACAACATGTCTTTTAGGGTACTTCATGTAGAATACATTCTTCTCATTGGAAATAATATAGGGTTATTGTCATTTTTGGATATCAAGTCAACTTAGCATGAAAGATATGGAAAAAGCTAACTACATTCTTGGACTTCTTAGAGATAGGAAGCAAAGAATGTTAGGCTTATCTCAATTTGTTTACATTAACAAGATATTGGCTAGGTTTAGTATAGATCAGTCTAAAGGGTCAATCATACCCTTTAGGCACAAATTAACCCTATCTTCTAAATGGTATCCTAAGATACAAGAAGAAAAGAAAGGATGAGAAGGATTTTGTATGCCTTAGCAACGGGAATCTCATTTATGTCATGCTTTGTAAATGCCATATATCTATTTTGCAGTAGGTATGGTTAGCGGATATCAATCAAACCCAGAGGAAGAATATTGGCAAGCTGCAAAACCTATACTTAAGTACTTGAAGGGAACGAGAGATTATATGCTTGTTTACAGAGATTAATTCCTATTGATTACACTGACTCAAACTTTCAGGTGAATAAAGATGAAAAAAAATTCACTAATGCATACGTTTTCACTTTGTCTGGAGGAGCTATTTCATGGAGGAGTACTAAGCAATCATGTATTGCTGATTCTAGTACGGAAATTGAGTATGTGGTAGCTTCAAAAGCTATAGAAGAAGTGGTTTGGCTTCGGAAGTTTCTCATAGAACTTGGAGTTGTGCCATAAATGGATAGGCCCATTATCATAAATTGTGACAATTTTGGAGTTGTGTTACCATGCAAGGAGCCAAGAAATCACATGAAGGGCAAGCACATTGAGAGGAAGTATCACCTAATCTGAGAGTTCATCCAGAAACGGGAAATATTGGTTTATCAGATTTCCTCTATAAATAATCTAGCATACTCATTTACCAAACATCTGATGGAGAAAGTGTTCCGAAGACACTTGGATGTCATAGGGGCCGGTGGACTACAATAGTCCATTTAGTGCATGTGGGAGATTATTGGAATGTATGTCTAAAATAGATTATGTATTTTTTGTATTTTGGGAATTAATAAAATGTTTCATTCATTATTGTTTGTTTATTTTCATATATTTGCACATAAAGGCCTAAGTGTGTTGGTAAGTGATAGGGACTAAAATCACCATTCTTTTCCTAGTTATTTAGGGCTATTTTGAGATACATTTGTTGTAATAACTAGACATATTTCTTTCTATTTGACATTTTTCTTATAAAAGGTGTTTTTAAAAAATATATGCAGATTTAAGTTAAAATCGAGTAGAAAGTGCACAAAACCAAAATAGACCTGGCACCAAGCCCAGTCAATGGACCAGGCACTGGGTCGATTCTGTTCCAGCAGAAGAATTCAAGCCAACATTTAGGGAAATTCCAGAACAGACCTGGCACTGGGTCCATTCTATCTATCGAGGAGAAAAGGCCAAAAACAGAGCAAAAATAGAGGAAGAACAGAGTGCACCTGACGCCAGATAGGTCGAAGGTACCCGGTGTCAGGTACTCTCTAGAGGCGAATATTCTGAGCACGAAATTAGAGATTTTCCAATGATTTTGGTATTTTCTACTCTTGTTTGGCCAAGACTTCCTCAGCCACAAATTTAGCATCTAAGAGGCCTTTAAAAGCATAAGAAAACGCAAGGATTTGAGGAGATATACAATAGAGAAAGGTGGATTCAAGAGTAAAAATTCTCAATCCCTGATTGAAGGAGAGATTCACCCAAATCAAGGAGGATTGTTCAAGAGAGTCTTTGATGAGACTCTGCTTCATCATGGAGGTCAAGATTAAGGAGGAGGAGGCGTGACCGTGCAAGGACAAGGACTGATGACAAGATCTAAGACCAATAAGCTTCAAAATGATCTTCAATTGCTCATAAAACCATGCTTGAGGATGGAAGAGGGTTAGAAGATTGAGGAAGCTAGCCAAGAGTTCATTTTGATGACTATCCAAGAAGGACCCCAACAAGAACTTAAGCCTGCAACAAAGACGGTCGAAATTTAACCAAAAGGTGGCCTTCCAGCAGACAGCCAGTGTAACACCCCAACTAAAGGTAATAGCGGAAGTATCTCCAATCTGGGTGTCACCCCGTCCAGTTACCTAGACAAGAGGTCTTCATAACGAAAAATCCAAAAGGGAAACGTCTGGACTTATTCTGCTGTTACTATGGTACTGTCCTCTATCCGTAGGTTCTTCCAACTCCGGATCCTACAAAAAGGTAAGATAAAAGACACGTGTGAGTGAAAAATCACCCAGTAAGTCCTATGTGTGCTAATGTTTTATCAAAGAAATAAAGTATACAAATCTTTTTGTGAAATAGCATAACATTGGTTCATTAGAAATGATTTCCAAACTCTTTAAGGAAGAGTGTATTCAGAACTCAATAATTATTGGAAAACTTCATTTCAGATTTCAAAATATTATCCCAGTTTTTGAAACACAAGCACTTCTCCAACAAAAGGTCGGCCTGTATGCAAGTCACACAGTCCTTGCCTTCGACTACACGGTTTCTTGTGCTAGGGACTGCGCCTTACAGCACGTCACCCATGTCAGCCGGAACGGTGAGCAATGTACAAATGTACCTCACCTTGCACTTAGGGATATTTTACTTGCCACCATAAGCTTGGGGTCCTAATCCTAACGTCAACTACCATCGAGGTGGTAAGAAGTCAAACGCGCCAAGTGTACCCGCCCATGTGAAACCCTAGTAAAAACCAACCTTAGAGTAAGGGGGTTGGGATGCATATCATAATTTATTGCATGTTTAAATATATTTTAAAATGATTTTTTGTGCTTTGGATTTGAGTTTTATTATCTCGAAGGCTTGGTTGTGAGTATTGCTTGAGAAGGGCAAAATAGTAATTTTTTTGTTGAGGTGGAAAAAGGGAGATAGCTTGAGGATTGAATAAGAAAATAATTTATAGAGGGAAAATAAGAACAAGAGTTGTTGTGGTTTAGTGGATAGAGCTTTGGGATTAATTTTTGAGGTCTTGTGTTCAAATTCCATCATAGGAGCTTTAGCTTGATTAAATTTTATTTTTGCTTGGGAAGTAATAATTTCGGCCTTATGTGCTTGGAGTAGGGTAGAGATGTTGTCCTAAGAAAGACATTATAGGAGTATCCTCATTCTACTCCTTTGCCCTACACAAAATTCCTAAGGGGAATTCATTTCCCCTTGATCTTTAATTTTCCTTATTTCTCAACTCATTAGTTCGATTAAGTTGTTCTAGCCATTTTCTTTTCAGAAATTTCAGTAAAGTGCTGTGGCTTTGTAGGATCAAAATGTTTTAGTGAAAGACATCTTATAGTCTGAAAATGTGGAAGAGTTGTGGGAGATTCCAAAAGGATAAATCCCTTTAGTGAACTTTCTAAAAATTCATTCTAGCTAGGTTCATCTTCCTTCTTGGAATGAGCTGAAATTTTCCAGCTTCTTGTGCCTTCAAGTTGTCGAAACTCTTAGCTAATATTCCCTCCTAAATGTTGGCAGAAAAATGGTCTTTTGGATCAGCTTGCAACCTGAATTTCTCTAGCCATTTTCAGACTGCACAAAGATGGTGCAAAACGAGGAAAATTCCTTGGCAAATTCGTACATTTGGGAGTCCAAAACCAAGCTGTTTTCTTCTAGATTTTGTTCAGCACCTTAGCCATGTTTTTCCTCCATGAAGAAGGCTGGAAACCAGCCTTGAAAGCCCCTGAAATTCCCCTTCAAACTCTCTGCAAGCTAGCTGGAAAATGACAGCCGAAAACTACCCAGGAAAAATTCCAGCCTGCGAAAATGTTGTGCAGGATTTTGTCTAGCTTTGTTTCCTAATTCTCTACTAGCCGAAACCCCATTCTTGTTCTGCATAAACCACCCTTAAACCTTCAGTAACTGAGATCCATTATCTCCCTTAAGCTTCTGCACAAAATTCAGACATGGCTGCCCGAAAATCTCTCCAACAAATCCCTGCAATCATGCTTGATTGATTACCAAAATTCCAGCCACCATAGTTTAGAAACCTTCCATAAAGTAACCCTCAAATAACCAAACTTTTTCTTCACCAATATGCTCCTTGTTTTTTGCCACCATAAGCCTCCTTAAACCAGCTTTCAATGAACCGAAATACTGCTCAAAACAGTCGACCATGGTAGACTTCCAAAGCTCTCCAAAAATCAAGATATTCTTGAATATTTAGTTTCCAAATTTGCTTCCTAAAAATATTCTTCAAGGATTTCAACAACTAGCCTTTCCTTTTCCTTCCAAACCAGAGAATCATCTTCCTAAACCCACAGAAAATTCGGCCAGCCCTAATTCTTACAGAATTTCGGCAGCTGCAAAACAAAAACCTCTCAATTCCCTTCAACCTTCAAGAACACACACAACACACCAAGAACACCTTCTCCTTCCTTTCACTTAATACCCCTCCAAACCACTTCAAACCTTCTCTAAAATTTCCAGATTTAACCTACTCACTGCCGTGAGTCCATCAACACCATTCTGAACATCAAACTCCACAAACCAACTTGCTAGTTTGGATAAAAAACTAGAAAATTCTGTGAAGGCTCAAGAACACCTTCAAGGTAGGTTTGTTCTAACAACTTCATCTTCTCCAATCTTGATATCTAGTGAAAGTATATATGAATAAACAGGCTAATGGTCTCTCTCTCTCTTCCTCTCATGGCCGAAACTCTCTTCTCTTAGCCGGATGGCTTCTTCTCCCATGGCCATGCTTTCTCCATCTTCCTTGGACGAATTTAGGCATCTAGGAGTTGGGATCCATTCTAAACTCCTTCAAGGTATTCCTCGACCAAGTAAGTCCTTCAATCTTTCTTTTAAATTCTAGATTCATGTCTCTAGGATGATGTTGATAGTAGGTGGATTGTGATAGGATTTGAGTATGTATTGTTGAGATTGAAGCATGAATATACGTATGATTGTGAAGGAGATGGGATTTATGCATGAAATGATTATCTTGATTGATTGTATGATGATTTGAGGTTTGATGCATGTCTCCATGTCATAGGTAGTATTTGTGATGAAGTATGCTAGAGATTATGTCACCTTTGGTGAATAGGATTTATATTCATGTTGGATTATTGAAGTCATGATCATATTTATGCAAGTAGAGGTTAGATCATGTCTTGATAAGTTTAGATCTATGCTTATATGCATGATTTGGATGATTTGATGAATTGAAGGATTGTATATGTTCTTGATTGTGGTTAACCATAGAAATTTGATCATTATCTAGTGGTCCCTAAGCTAATTTTTATTTCATGAATAAAATATTTAATAATATAATTTTGCTAGTAATTTCGAAAAAAAACCCTAGGAAGGGTAGATTTGGATTATTATATATATAAAGGATATTTTAGTTAAGTAAATAATAATTTTTGCTAGAAAAATAAAATATATAGATATTATTTAAAATATTGAAATCAATTAAAGCCTTTTATGGAAATAATTATAATTAGTAAAATATTTATTACTAAAAATTTAATTATTATCTTTTAATCAAAACCCATTAATGATTTATTTATTATTGTTCAAGCAAGACTCATTAAATTTATTTTCAACTAATTTTAGCTATCAATTATTTTCTAACAACTAAATTATTAATAAATCATTATTTTACTTAATACTACCTAGGACTCTTGATTAAATAAACTCTAAATTTTTCTTAGCAAGATTTAAACTTTCAACTTATTAGAATTTATTTCCCAAACCATTAATTATTTTAAATATCAAAATTAGGCTCAACTTATAAACCTATTTATTTATTGTTTGGCCTTAAAGCTTGGGACACTAGGATCATGGTAGTAGAAAGTTGAGTTGATTTAAAATTGAGGAAGTGGATTGAAATTGATTGTGATTTGCATTTGCCCATGCAGGGCTAGGTCAGTTGTTGGAGACCTTTTATTGTGAGCAAGAATCAAGTAAGCTCCTACATAAAACCTAATTGTTGAGAATGTTTTTATGGCAAGCCAAATGTAGAGTGCATGGACACTCACTTTTGTAACGGCAATTGAGGGTTGATTCCTTTCTTATTTCAGTCAAACAAACTATTTGAAAATCAATAAGCAGATTTACTCAAACTCAAAGCTCTTTCTAAAACTAATTTTGACAAAGGCTTTGGAAACCTCTAATTGCCATGTTCAAGTGGAACTGTGTTTTGTTCTTTTTTTCCCAAGTGGGACAAGTTACATTGAGTACTTAATAAGGCTGGACTACTAGGACTAGTCTTTAAGGGGTTAGGGTAAGTCTCTCAGTAAGTGGCCACCTCTGAGGGGTGAGTCCTTCCTGGATAAGACGACAGTCCAGTAAGTCGTGCCGATCCGAGCTAGTAGTGTTCTTCTTCAGTCAAGTGACTGTGTTTTACTGGAATGGACACCCGGTTGTTGTTTGGGTATAGAGAAAGAGGAGTATATTGCCCAGTAGGCCGATCACCTACTTTTGTCAGTCTGTACAAAGTGTGGCATTCTGACCGGTGGTATTCACAAAGTGTGGCATGCTGACCATCCGGTTATGGGGCCCAACGTGTGCTAACCCGTAATCCTTTCTTTCGACTAGTTGATTTTATAAATTATGTATGGCTGGAAAAGCCAAAACACCACTCTTGTTTTTTACTGATGTTTATTGCTTGCCAGTGATCTCTTATAAAGAATTTTATACTTTGCATTCACGAACTATTTTCACTGAACACCCAAAGCACATATGGACTTACTGAGATTTCTGTCTCACCACCATTTTACCATGATTTCAGGCCGATCCTGTTGTGGGGATAAGGAGCTAGATTATACCTGCTTCAGAAGATTTTCTGATGATTTATTTTTGTGTAATGTTTTGGGGAGATGAGAGTGGATAAAATTTATTACGGATTTGTTTTTGGTATTTTGGGATTTATTCTTGGATTGATATTTATTTTGGGATGTAATAAATTTTAAGTTCAAGTATCATTTATATTCCGCTATTTCATTTGTGTGACCTATTAATAAAGACCCCTTGTCTTTTGGACGGGGCGACATCCCCTGCCCTGGCGGGCCTAGGTAGCGGGGTGTTACAGCCTGGCATCCAGTGAATGACTCACAATTAAAGAGCGTCCATAGACGCAGCAATTGCCAGGCTCTAAATGGCTAGCCAGGTACGACTCATCTCAATGTCCTGTCGCCCTGTTTGGAGTAAGACAATCCCCAGAACTGATCAAGTTACTTGGGGTCGTCTATCTCTAACATGAGCTAGTACAAAGATCAAAGTCCTTGCTGAGTACTCAACATAACAACACCAACCCTATCTGACTGATCAGGTCAGAGGGTTATCTGATCTCACAGAATTTTCATATCAAAATAGTTTTTGGGGCAAAAAATATTTCTCCAAAATCATGATAAAACCAGATAAAAGGTTCAATTCATACATCAAAATGTGTTTCTAAGAGTAACCAGGTTATTTTCCCCGTACTCGATCACAAAAGTCATTTTCAAGGGTATTCAGGTCATTTGACCGCTACCCGATTTCCAAAAGGCTTTCCGAAGGTATTCGGGTCCTTTTACCCTTACCTGATTTAAAAAATATTCACAAGAGTTCCAATAAGGATACTTCGGTCATTTACCGAATACCCGAGTTCTAAAGGTTTTCATAAAATATTCCAATAAGGACATTTGGATCATTTTCCAAATACCCGATTCCAAAGGGTACTTATTTAAGGAAATCCAGAATTCTAATCTCAAAAGAGAATTAAATTCAATGTTTCCAAACAAATTTCCATAAAATGTTCCAAACAGTATATAATATAGCATTTCATAGAAAAACAATGCACACCAGCTTTAGAAAGAGTTTTAGAAATCCAAGGGACTCACTTTGTATCCTACGCAATCATTTCCGTTCATAGCCGTTTAACCTTCGTTTCTACCGTTTTCGATGTTCCGTTGACCGTTTATCGCTAAACCTACATCAAACATTGTTTTTGGGTCAATTCGTGTTTGGCTAAAAAATAGCCGATAGATAGCCGATGTCCGGCCGACGTGCTCGATGGTTAGCCAACATTCAACGGTCATTTAGCCGATGGGGCCGACGGTTAGCTAACGAGGCCGATGGTTAGCCGTCGGTCAAGGAAAACGTTTAACTTTCGTTCACGTCAGTTTCTGTCGTTTGATCAATTCTTTCATTTTCCTTTTTCCACATCCTTCATCCCTTCATAAACAAGGGATTCGCTTCATGTTTCCCCAATTAATTTATCCAAAATCACATAAGTAGTCACCCTTAAGTCCATTCATTTTCGGACTACTTTCTAGAATTTCACTGGCTTGACACACCATTTTGTTTTACACATAAATTTCAATTTACAGCTCCAATTTGGCTCCATGATATACTAAAATGACCGTAAGACTCTTAAATTTAATTCAGTATAGGCAATTTTTAGAGTTCTGGTTCCAGTATCATGGTACTGCACAAAAACAGCGTCAGTAGTTTTGACTTAGTTTCACTATTCATTCTTTCCTTAACATTCTGCAATTTTTCAGTTTGACACCCTAACTTGTTTTGCCTATAACTTTTAATCCACAAATCAAAATGATGTCAAACCAATTATAAAATATCCTTAAGACATTCCTTTACAAGTCCAATTCATGGAGTACCAATTCTGTTATCCATTTTGTTCAGTTTTGAACATAAAGATCCAGTAGTAAAATCTCATTACTGATTTGGCACCTTTTACAATTTTCTCCATGACTTTTGATCCGTAAATCTGATTAACCTCAAACTTGTTCTAAAATGTCTCTATGATCATTAGCTACAAAGATATATGCTTGCTTTGTTCAAATCCCGAAATGTTACAGATTTACTGAACATAAAACCTCCCAGAATTTTTTACACTCAAGGACAGCTTTCACACAACTTCACGTAACTAGTTTCCATAATTCACTCATAAACTTCTCACAATATATATACCAAAATGATCTCCATGCTTTATATAATAAATTTACTTCAAGTAAGGTAGATCTTTACCTTTTCTTTGCTGCATTTGGAGGCTGAACAGTCCAAGCATCTTCTTGTTTTTCTCTCTCTCTTTCTCTCCTCTCTATTTCCAGTTTCTCTCTCTCTTTCTTCTCTATTTCCTTTTCTTTTCTCTTCTCTCTTTTCTCTCTTGTTTGCTCCAAAATTCTGGCTATCTAAAGCCATTTTAGTTGGCCTTCATGGACTATATATAGAGGAATATGGTCTTCAAGTCAAAGGTGCATTAAATGGCCTTAACATTTGGAAGCCCTTGATTTGTCCGCTTAGCTACCTATTCTTTGGAATATTCAAGAGTTCTATGGAATTCTTTAGAAAGTTCTTGCATGAATGTTCTTGTAACCATTCATAGAATCAACACTTGGTGAGTTTTCATTGGTCCATATGGTGATGAAGTGTAGAAATTCTTAGAATTCTCAAGAATTAATAGATATTTTCTAATCTTGCTTGGCCATGCATAATCAACCAGGGTTAACTTGCTCAAATCAAGATTAGCTTAATTAAGCTTGGTCAAATGAAGTCAAAAGGTGGTCCAACTTGGTCAAGATTGTCATGCTTGTGGGCCATCCTTATTTTTTTCTTTTGGGCCTTCTAAATTATCTCAACTTATCACAACAAATCAAATAGAAGCACTTGTCTTCATTAACCAATCACTAAACAACACTTATTTTCATCCACCAATCATAAGAAGCCACACGTCCCATTTCCAACCGTAATTTTCTATTTTCTTTAAAAATGACCAAAATCGGGTCCGTAATGGAAAAATATTTTATTTCACTATCCAACTCCAAAAAATCCACTGAATCCATTGGTAACACTTAAATTCTTCAATTCCCTCTCTACTTGGTCAAATTCACGATCGAAGTCACGAACACGACCAAAATGATGAAAATGACCTCAATACCCCGGGTGGCACAATTCGCACCAAAATGTGTCTCATTGCACTGATCAATTTCTCTTTCTAGAGTACCCTAAAATTTTTATTTTGTTAATCTTAATAGCCTTCCAAAAATTTAGGGTACGAGTAGAACAAATCTAATAATTACATCCAAGTCGCGACAAAACTTTATTTCACCAAAGTATTCGTCTCAATACACCGATCAACTTTTGTTCTGGCTGTTGATATAAATTCTCACTCATTACAAATAGTAGTAAATTGGGAGTAAGATGATAGAGTGTTACAGCTGGCGCGGCCCAAGTAGCCGAACCGGTGCCGGCTTCAACCTGCACAACGACGGCTCGAACACAGCGCACAACCGGCACCGGCTCCAGTGACTGCCTCGCATTTTTTATATTTTCTCTGATTTTTCTCCATTTTAAATGTTTTGTAAAGACCTATTATAGCCCTAAATTGTATTAGAACCTTAGGGATTACTTAGCTAGGGTTAGGGTAGTATAAATACAACTTTTAGTGAATTGACAACACAATTCACACACTTTATTCAAATTTGAAGAGAGAATTTTGAGAGGCCCAAGCCTCCTTGTTCATCTTATTCAAGACCATGCTTAAGGCTTTGTCCTTCTTATGAATGAGTCTATAAAATATTTTGGATAATCTTGTGTGGTTTCTTTCAATGGGTCTTCGTTGATTTGTTCTTCTAAGGTTTATTTGAATTCCATTACTTAGGTGCCTATTTTCTCTATTCTTTTGTTCTTGTTTGCCTTTTTTGCTTCAAAGATATTGGGGTGAGATTATAGTAGAACTTTCTACTATTCTTGAGGGTCTTTGAAGCCTAGTTCTTCAAGGGTTTGATAGAGGGTAGGTTGTTAGTTTAATTTCTCTTTTTTATCTCAAGAAATTCACTGTTTTGGTCTCATGGGATGAGCTGAACTCATAATCAACTAAATCACCCACAACACCAAGAAAAAGCCCACTCAAGATCATATTAAAGAGTTTGGTATCAGAGCAAGGAAAGCTTTGATTTCAATCAAAGCTTGTAAGCAAGATAATGAGCCCTACAAAGTTAAAGCAATAACAAGAGAAATCTCGTAACTCAAAAAAAATGCTACAAAAAGGTCATGTTATCTTTGCTATTTCTTCATTTTTCCTTGAGAAAATTGCTCCTTGAAGTTGGTATATTGCTTGGGAACAAATTTATCTTGTGATTGTGGTGAAAATGGGCTTGAATTTGAGTGAAAATATTGGTTGGTTTTGAGTGACGGGATTGCAACCAAAGTGTTTGATAAATGTTCCATGAGAATGCTTTTGGCTATAGTTGGGAACTTTGATTCTTAATTTTCATTCCTTGGGATATTGGGACTTAGTATATCACTCTATTGTTGAATTCCATGATCATTGAACTCAACTTTACTAGTGCATACTTTTGATCATCTTGTTCTTCATAATCCCAGTTCTAGTTATTCTTGTTTCTTTGTTCTTGCTAACTATTCTTTGTTTTTTGTTTAGAAGTGTTTCTTTGTGCATCTAGTGTTTGTTCTTGTATTGATTAGGTCCACATTTCTTGAAAATTTTTATTAAAACTTATTTGCTTTGGGTGCCCAATAAGTGTTTGTTGAAATTTTCCTAAGACCCCCTAATTGGAAAAATTCATTGATTTGTGTGATTCACTAAATTGGACTAAATCTTTAGCTATTGGGGAGAATTGGGATTGAACAAGATGGCTTGAGGATTGAGAAAAAAGTAAGAGGGTGAGCCTATTACTAAAAGAGCCTAAGAGAGCAAACACGAGTGTGGAGTGACCAACTTTTGAGAGCCAACATGCAAGAAAGCGAAGTGAGGATCTATTTTTTTTCTTTCTAATCTCTTTTGTTTTGTAGGTATAAATAAGTAAATATTCCACCACCATGGCCCATGACCAAGAGATCTCTAGGCCTAACCCAAGTGGACCTAGTAGACCTCAAGAAGAACAAATTGATGCTAGGGTTTTGCGTGAAGACTTGCAAGCTATGATAAGGACTATGCAAAGTGAGTTTCAAATCATGACAAGGAAATTGATAAATCATCTTGGACAATCTTCTACCATCGCACAAAAGAGAGGCCAAGAGCAATTTGAAGTACCTAGCCCTAGGATGAGGGATGGTGATGCCTATACTCCTCCGTTAAAAGCCCAACAAGGGGAAGAGTGGGATGACTACTCTATCGGGGGATTCCAACAAGCTCCTATGAGAGGCGGAAGACATGGTATGAGAGGAGGACGAGGTAGGGGTCAAGAAATGAATAGTGGGAACAGCCTAAAGGGGTTAGAAAGAGAGTTTGAGGAAGTTGATGAATGGTATGAGGGGGAACAAGTTGAAGCCTTTGGGGAACACAATAGAGGATGGGATAATAGAGGAGGTAGGAGAGAAAGAAATAATGAGGAAAAGGAGTTGAACCACATTAAATTGAAAGTGCCCACATTCTATGGCAAGAATGACCCTGAAGCATATTTCGAGTGGGAGAGCAAGATGGAGATCTTCCTAGAAAGTCATACTTATAGTAAGAGGTCAAATGTGAGGTTGGCTATCTTGGGATTTTCGAAGTATGCTTTGGTTTGGTGGGAGTAAGTTAGTGCACAAATGAGACAAATGGGAGTGGAAACTGTGGCTAGTAGGAATTTGTTAAAAGATATGGTGAGGGCTAGGTTTATACCACACCATTACTATAATAATCTTTATCAAAGGCTCCAATCACTCAAGCAAGGGAATAAGAGTGTGGAAGATTACCATAAAGAGATGGAAGTAATGTTGATGAGAGCTCAAATCAATGAGGATCCTAGGGTAAGGTTCTTGGAAGGATTAAATAGGGAAGTTGCCAATTTGGTTGAATTGCACCCCTTTGAATGATTGGAGGATATGGTACATGCCGCTATGAAGATTGAGAGGCAATTAAAGAGGAGGGCATTTACTAGACCACCACTTCCAAACCCCAACACTACTAGCAAGATATCAATTAAGAAGGATGAAGCCCCTAAGCCATTTCAAAGGGACTTCAGCAAACCAAGAGAGGCTTAGAAACCTAGAGAGGATTGGAAGCCTAGGAAGGATTGGAAATCTAGGGAATGTTGGAACAAGGACAAGGGAAAAGCCATGGAGAGGCCATAAAGGAATAGGGAAATCAAGTGTTTTAAGTGCCTTGGATATGAACATACTTCTCATAAGTGTCCAAGCAAGAGAACGATGTATACTAATCCCTATGGTGAGGTTTCTACTAACGAAGAAAAAGAGGGAAAAAGGTACCAAGGAGACTAAGCGGGAAATGGGGAAGAGGAAAGTGATGAAGGGGAAGTTGTTGGTCAAGAATACTCTTTGGTGGGAGTCACAAGAAGGTTATTAAATTCACAAGCCATTGAAGATCAAGATCACCAACAAAGAGAGAACATTTTCTACACTAGGTATCGAATCAACAAGACCCCTTATAGTGTCATTGTGGATAGTGGGAGTTGCACTAACGTGATTAGTGAAAAATTAGTTGAAGAATTGGACATGAAATGGATTAAACACCCCAAGCCCTACAAATTGCAATGGTTGAACGATAGCGGGGAATTGAGAGTAAACAAACAAGTTTTGGTGTCTTTTGAGGCGGGAAAGTACAAGAATGATGTGTTATGTGATGTGGTACCCATGCAAGCAGGTCACTTGCTCCTAGGGAGGCCTTGGCAATACGATAGGCATGTAAAGCATGATGGGAGGAAGAATACTTATTCCCTACTCAAGAAGGGAACTAAGTTTACCCTCACCCCAATGGCCCCTAGTGAGGTGAACAAAGATCAAAGAATCATGAAAAAGAAAGAAAAGTAGAAGGGAGCGCAAGATGTCAAACAAAAACAAGAAATTAAGAGAAAAGAACAAAAGGGGAAAGAAAAAGAGTTGAGAGAGAGGATGGACAAATAAGTACCTTTGGCGATCAAGGATAGGAGTGAGCAAGGACAAGAGAAGGGAGGTAAAAGAAGAGTGAATTACTTTGCAAAAGAAAGTGAGGTCATAGAGGCTATAGAAGCTAAGGAACCGATTATTCTTCTTTTATGCAAAGGTTCTTATGTTTCTACTAATGATTCTGCATTGTCTTTACCTAATAAAATTGTAGCTATTCTTCAAGAATTTGAAGATGTTTTCCCAAAGGAGGTGCCCAGAGGACTACCACCCATAAGAGGTATTGAGCATCAAATCGACTTTATGCCTGGAGCCGTCATCCCCAACCAACCGGCATATAGAAGCAACCCGGAGAAGTTCAAGGAATTGCAAAAGCAAGTACAAGCATTACTTGAGAAGGGACATATGAGAGAGAGCTTAAGCCCATGTGCGGTTCCAGTTCTTATGGTGCCCCAAAAGGATGGGATGTGGTGTATGTGCATAGATTATCATGCTATCAACAATATCACAGTAAAGTACCGCTATCCCATTCCTAGGCTAGATGACTTGCCTGATGAGCTATTTGGTGCATGCATTTTCTCTAAAATTGACTTGAAATCCGGTTACCACAAAATTAGAATAAGAGAAGGGGATGAATGGAAAATGGCTTGTAAAACCAAACAAGGATTGTATGAGTGGCTTGTCATGCAATTTAGGTTGTCTAATGCTCCTAGTACTTTCATGCGATTAATGCACCATCTTTTGAGAGAATTTATTGAAAAATTTATTGTTGTGTACTTTGATGATATATTAACCTATAGCAAATCATATGTGGATTATTCGAATTAGGGTCAAAGTGAACTTATTGCCCTCCAAAGGGAGAGATTGTATGCTAACCTTGAGAAGTGCTCTTTTTGTTTGGAAAGGATTACATTCTTTAGGTATGTTGTGAGTGCCAAAGGGATTGAGGTTGATGAGGGAAAAGTAAAAGCCATCCAAGATTGGCCCACCCCTACCACTATTACCCAAGTCTATAGTTTTCATGGGCTAGCTAGCTTCCATAGGAGGTTCATACAAAATTTTAGTACCATAGCAGCCCCTCTAACCGAAGAGATAAACAAAAATGTGGGATTTAGGTGGGAGGAAGCCCAACAACTAGCCTTTCAAACCCTCAAAGATAAATTGAGCCAAGCTCCAATTCTTATTCTTCCTAACGTTGAGAAGACATTTGAGATAGAGTATGATACAAATGGGGTGGGAATAGGTGCGGTCTTAACCTAAGATAGAAAACCCACTGCATACTTTAGTGAGAAATTGTCCGAGGCGGCCCTCAATTACTCTACCTATGACAAAGAGCTTGTTGCCTTGGTGAGGATCCTAGAATATTGGCAACACTACCTTTTACAAAGAGAGTTTGTCATTCATACCGATCATGAAATCCTTAAGCACCTCAAAAGCCAACAAAATTTGAACAAGAGGCATGCAAGGTGGATGGAGTTTATTGGGACATTTCCTTGTGTCATTCAATATAAGAAGGGTAAGGAAAATGTGGTAGCGGATGCACTATCTCGAATGTATGCACTATTAAAATTTTTAGATGCTCAACTTCTTGGTTTTGAACTTGTGAAGAAATTGTATGTTAATGATGAGGAGTTTAGGGATATTTTCCATGCTTATGAGAAATATGCATTTGCTAAATATTATAGGCACGATGGTTTCTTGTTGAGGGAAGCAAGGCTTTGTGTGCCAAAGGATTCTATTAGGGAGTTGCTAGTTAATAAGGTCCATAGTGGGGGACTAATGGGGCATTTTGGTATGCAAAGACCTTAGGCATCCTTAAAGAACATTTCTTTTGGCCAAAAATAAGAAAGGATGTGGAGAAATATTATTCTCAATGCATTATTTGTAGGCGAGCTAAATCTAGATCTCTTCCACATGGTTTTTATATTCCTTTGCCCACACCTAATATGCCTTGGGTTGATATTTCAATCGACTTCATCTTAGGATTACCTAGGTCCAAGAGGGGTAAGGACTCTATATTTGTGATTGTTGATTGATTCTCCAAAATGGCTCATTTTGTGGCTTGTTCCAAGACTAATGATGCGTCCTATATTACAAATTTATTCTTTAAGGAAGTGATGAGAATGCACGGGATTCCAATGACTATTGTCTCGGATAGGGATACTAAATTTTTTATCCACTTTTGAAGAGTATTATGGAACAAATTTGGTACTAATCTCTTGTTTTGCACAACTTGTCATCCTGAAATAGATGGACAAACGGAGGTGGTCAACCGAACACTCACCCAACTCTTGCAGACCATAATCAAGAAGAACTTGAAATTTTGGGAGGAATGCTTGCCACACATTGAGTTTGCTTACAATAGGGCTATTCACTCTACCACTTCTTATTCTCTTTTTGAAATTGTTTATGGTTTTAATCATCTAACTCCTTTAGATTTGGTTCCCTTGCCTATAGGTGAACAGATGAACCTCGATGGAGCTAAAAATGCGGAAATGGTGAAGGCACTCCATGAGAAGGTGAAAGTAACCATCGCAAAATGAAATGAAGAGATCGCCCATAAGCGTAATCAAGGAAGGAAAAATGTGTCGTTTGAACCGGGTGATTGGGTATAGGTGCACCTTCGCCAGGAGAGATTTCCCATGCAATGATGGAGCAAACTAGATCTAAGGGGGGATGGACCATTTCAAGTTCTCGCCAAAGTTAGAGATAATGTTTATAAGATAAATTTACCCGGTGAGTATCATGTTAGTGCCACTTTTAATGTTAGTGACCTATCTCCCTTTGATGTAGATAATGGCAATGATTCGAAAACGAATCCTTTTCAAGGAGGGGGAGATGATGAGACTCCACTTCATCTAGGAGGTCAAGATCAAGGAGGGGGAGGCGTGACTGTGCAAGGACAAGGACCGATGACAAGATCTAGGACCAAGAAGCTTCAAAATGATCTTTAATTGCTCATAAAACCATGCTTGAGGATGGAAGAGGGTTGAGAGGTTGAAGAAGCTAGCTAAGAGTTCATTTTGATGACTATCGAAGAAGGACCCCAACAAGAACTCAAGCCGACAATAAAGACGGATGAAATTTGACCAAAAGGTGGCCTTCTAGTGGACAACCAGCACTGGCCTAAGCAACCAAACTGGCACCGACTTCAACCTGCACAACGACGGCCTGAACACAGCTCACAACCAGCACCGGCTCAAGAGCCTTAGCCGGCTCCGACTCCAGCCTGGGCAACCGCTGCTTTTTTTATATTTTCTCCAGTTTTCCTCCATTTTAAATATTTTGTAAAGACCTATTACAGCCCTAAATTGTATTAAAACCTTAGGTATTATTTAGCTAGGGTTAGGGTAGTATAAATAAAACTTTTAGTGAATTGACAACACAATTCACAAACTTTATTCAAATTTGAAAAGAGAATCTTGAGAGGCCCTAGCCTCCTTGTTTATCTTGTTCAAGACCATGCTTAAGACTTTGTCCTTCTTATGAATGAGTCTATAAAATCATTTGGATAATCCAATGTGCTTTCTTTCAATAGCTTTTAGTTGCTTTGCTCTTCTAAAGTTTATTTGAATTCCATTACTTGGGTGCCTATTTTCTCTATTCTTTTGTTCTTGTTTGCCGTTGTTGCTTCAAGGATATTGGAGTGAGATTATAGTAGAACTTTCTACTATTCTTGAGGGTCTTTGAAGCCTAGTTCTTCAAGGGTTTGATAGAAGGTAGGTTGATAGTTTAATTTCTTCTTTTTGTCTCAAGAAATTCACTGTTTTGGTCCCATGGGATAAGCTGAACTCATAATCAACTAAACCACCCACAACACCAAGAAAAAACCCACTCAAGATTATATCAGTCTTCAAGGAGGAATAAAAATGCTTGTCTATGAGTTTTTTCTTTTATCTTTGTCATCTTTTCCATTAACAATTACGTATTCAATTATTTCTTTGTAATTTGGCAATATTTTTGGGATTCATGATTAATGTATCAATTTAACTACTTGATCAATTTTCTATTATTCTTCATGTTTGATTACTTGTGATTATAGAGGAATTGAGGAAGTTAGATTTGCTTCTAATTGACTTGGGAGTTAATTTAATTTTATTAATTTCATATTTGTTATTGCTTAATAGACTTGGGAAACAAAGTTAAGACTAAAGAACTTAAGTAATCAAAGGTTAGTTAATTTCGCCTAGAGTATAGGGTTGTTGGCTAATTTTATGTCTATAAGGAATTATGTTTAATGCATCTTTTGGTTATGTTGGTTTGATTGGGAAATTAATTTAATCAAGGGGTAGTAGTTCCATAGATTAGGAAAGAAGTGAAATATATATTAGTGAATTCATGACTTGGGAAACGATTGAACTTTACTTTATATTCCTTCATGATGTTAGAATGATGAATAATTGAGATAGTCGTTAAAGGGTTCATTGTTATGTTTTCTAGGACAATTATTTAAGTTGTATATTTTCACATCCTTGCGTTGTATATATTTCTTTAGACAGAAAATAAGAATAAGAGTTGTTGTGGTGTGGTGGTTAGAACTTTGGAATTAAATATTGAGGTCTTAGGTTCAAATTCCATCATGGGAGGAGCTTTAGAATGATTAAATTTTCTTTTTGCTTGGGGAGTAGAATTTTTGGCTTTATGTGCTTTGGAATAAGGTAGGGATGTTGTCCTAAGAGAGTCATGATAAGAGTATCCTAATCCTATTCTTTTGCTCTGCACAAAATTCCTAAGGGAAATTCATTTCCTCTTTATGCTTAATTTTTCCTATCACTCAATTCATTAGTTTGTTCAAGCCAATTTTATTCTAGGAAAATTCCAGCAAATATGCTGTGGCTTTGAAGGTTCAAAATGTCTTAGAGAAAGACATCTTGTGGACCAAAACCACGGAAGAGGGGGAAGGATTTCAAGTGAATTAATTTCCCTAGTGAACTCTCTAAAACTTCACTCTAGCTAGGTTCATTTTCCTTCATGCATTGAACTAAAATTTTCCAGCTTCTTGTGCCTTCAAGGTGTCAAAATTCTTAGCCATTATTCCCTCCCAAATGCAGCCAGAAAATGGCCCTTTTCATTAGCTTGAAACCTGGATATTTCTGGCCATTTTCGGACTGCACAAAAGATGTGCAAAACCAGAAAATTTTCTAGGCAAAATCAGAACATAGGTGAGTGAGTTCAAACCAAGCTGTTTTCTTCGAGTTTTTCTCCAAATACTTAGCCACGTTTCTCCTCCATGAAGAAGGATGGAAACCAGCCTTGAAAGACCTCTAAATACCTCCTCAAACCCTCTACAAAATAACTGAACAATGGCAGAAAAATCTGCCCCGAATTTTCCTTCAAACTTTCGAAATCACTGAACACAATTTCCAGCTTTGTTCTCCTTCAGCCTTGTCCGAAACCTTCAAAATTTTTCTGCACAAACTTCTCTTGAACAGCCATGAACTGAACTCCATTGTCTTCTCAAGCATTTTACATGAACATCAGACATGGCTGCCCAAAAATATTTACAAAAAAATTATTGCAATTATGCTTAATTAGTTACCAAAATTCCAGACACCATAATTTAACAACTTTTCATAAAATATCCCTTAAACAACCAGACCTTCCCTTCACCATTATAATCCTTATTTTCGGCCACCCTTAGCTCCTTCAACCAACATTCATCCAGCGAAAACACTGCACAGAAATTCGGCCATGGTGGCTTCCCAAAAGCTCTCCAACAATCAAAGATATTCTTGTTTCTAAATTTGCTTCCCAAAAATATTCTTCAAGGATTTCAACAACTAGCCTTTCCTTTTCCCTTCTAAACCAGAAAATCATCTACCAAACCCTACAAACAATTCGACCAGCCCTAAACCTACAGAAATTCGTCCAGCCTTGAACAAAACCTATCTACTCTCTTTAACCTTCAAGAACACCTACTCCTTCTTTTTGTCTAATACCTCTCCAAATCACTCCAAACTTCTTCAAAAAACCCCAGATTTCATCTATTCACTGCTGTGAGTCTATCCACACCATTTTTAACATCAAACTCTCAAATCCAACTTGCTCTTTTGGATAAAAAAACTAGAAGTTTTGTGAAGGTTCAAGAACACTTTCAAGGCAGGGTTGTTCTAACAACTTCATCTTCTCTAATCTTGATCTCTAATGAATATATATATGAATAAACATGCTAATGTTCTCTCTTTCTCTCTCTCTCTCTCTCTCTCTCTCAACCGAACCTCAATTTCTCTTGGCCGAATGGCTTCTCCATGGCCATACTTTCTCCATCTTCCTTGGTCAGATCTAGTCATCTAGGAGTTGAGATTCATTCAAAACTCCTTCAAGGTTTTCATCAATCAAGTAAGTCTTTTTAACCCTTCTTTTAAATTCTAGATTCATGTCTCTACTATAACGTTGATAGAAGATGAATCATGAATGGGGTTTGAGTATATATTGTTATGATGAGTTGAGAGTGAAGCATGAATATATGTATGAATATGATGGAGATGGGATTTATGCATGAAGGGATTATCTTGGTTGATTGTATAATGTTTTGAGGTTTAATGCATGTCTCCATGATCAAGTATGCTAGAGATTATGCCATCTATGATGAATAGGATTTATATTCATGTGTGATTATTAAAGCCATGATTATATTTATACTAGTTAAGGCTAGATCATGCCTTAGTAAATTTAGATCTATGATTATATGCATGATTTGGATGATTTGATGAATTGAAGGGTTGTAAATGTTCATGATTATGGTTAGCCATAGAAATATAATCATGTCCTAGTTGTTCCTAAGCTAATTTTTATTTCATGAATAAAATTTTCATAATATGATTTTGCTAGTAATTTCGAAAAAACCCTAGGAGGGGTAGATTTGGATTATTATATAATAAGGATATTTTAGTCAAATAAATAGTAGCTTTTGCTAAAAAAATTATATATATATATATATATATGTAGATATTATATAAAATAATGAAATCAACTAAAGCGTTTTATGGAAATAATCATAATTAGTAAAATTTTATTACTAAAAATTTAATTATTATCTTTTAATCAAAACCCATTAAAAAATTATTTATTATTTTCCAAGCAAGACTCATTAAATTTATTTTTAACTAATTTTAGTTATCAATTATTTTCTAACAACTAAATTATTAATAAATCATTATTTTACCTAATACCACCTAGGACTCTTTATCAAATAAACTCTAAATTCATCTTAGCAAGATTTAAACCATCAACTTATTAGTACTTATTTCCCAAAACCTTAATTATTTTAAATATCAAATTAGGTTTAGCTTATAAACCTATTTATTTATTGTTTGGCCTTAAAGCTTGGGACACTAGGATCATGGTAGAAGTGAGTTGAGTTGTTTTAAATTGAGAAAGTGGATTTTGGTTTGAGTTTGATTGTGGTTTGTATTTGCCCATGCAGGGTTAGGTCAGCTGTTGGAGACCTTTTTATTGTGAGCAAGAATCAGGTAAACTCCTACATAAAACCTGATTGATGTAAAATGTTTACTATGGCAAGCCAAATGTAGAGTGCATGGACACTCATTTCTGTAAGGCAATTGAGGATTGACTTCTTTCTTATTTCAGTCAAACAAATTATTTGAAAATCCATAAGCAGATTTACTCAAACTCAAAACTCTTTCCAAAATTAATTTTGACAAAGATTTTGGAGACCCTTAATTGCTATTTTCATGTGGAACTATGGTTTGTTCCTTTTCCCCAAGTGGGTTACGTTACATTGAGTACTCAATAAGGGTGGACTGCTAGGACTAGTCTTTGAAGGGTTAGGGTGAGCCTCTTAGTAGGTTGCCACCTTTGAAGGGTGAGTCCTTCCCGGATAAGATGTCAGTCCAGTAGGTCGTGCCGGTCCGAGCTAGCAGTTGTTTATTTTTCAGTCAAGTGACTGTGTTTTGCCGGAATGGACACCCAGTTGTTGTTTGCATATAGAGAAGGAGGAGTATCTTGCCTGGTAGGCCAATCACCTTCCTTTTGTCAGTCTACACAAAGTGTGGCATTCTGACCGGTTATAGGGCCTAACGTGTGGTATCCCATGATCATTTCTTTTGAGTGGTTGATTTTATTGATTATGTATGGTTGGAAAAGCCAAAGCACCACTCTTACTTTTGACTAATGTTTATTGCTTGCCAGTATTTCTCTTATAAAGGTTTTATACCTTGTATTCACGAACTATTTCCACTGGACACTCAAAGCACACACGGACTTACTGAGATTTCTGTCTCATCACCTTTTTACCATGATTTCAGGTCGATCCTGCTGTGGGAATGAGTAGCTAGTGTTATCTGCCTTGGAAGAGAATATTGTCATTTATTTTTATGTGTTGCTTTGGGGAGTTAAGAGTGGATAATTTTACTTATGGATTTGTTTTGGGAATTCATGGATTTATTCTTGGGATGTAATAAATTTTAAGTTAAAGTATTATTTTTATTCCGCTATTTTATTTGTGTGACCTAGTTATAAAGACCTCTTGTCCTTTGGATGTGGTGACATCCCCGGCCCTGGCGGGCCTAGGTAGCGGGATGTTACAAGTGGTATCAGAGACTAGGTTATTGGTAAATATTGATGATGTATGTTCCTTTTATTTAAGTTTAAAATCTTTATCTAATTTATCTTGTTTATGTTGTAGGATGGTTAGAATGCTTAGAACCGCGAGGAAAGGGCAGCAATGGCACCCGCCTATCCCCATATACCAGGAAGACCTTCCAGTTCCCCAGCCTGCCCCTTAGCCAGTTATCCCTATGGAGGATAACAGTGATGATGAGATTAACCCTATGGAAGATAGCAGTGATGACGAGGTCCAGATCCTTGAGCCACCCCCAATTCCGGTGATAGACATAAGTTCTGACAGTGAGGATGAGGTGATGATAGTGGAGCATCAACCCCACCCTCCTATTCCTGAGGTGGACTTAGCAGCAGATAGTGATGACCATGGGGAGATAGACTATAAGTCTCCACCTAAGCCTTCTGTCCTTCCTTCTTTCAGCCGAGTTAAGCCCGAGGAGAGCTCTAGGCGCCCAGGGAAGGAGCCAATGGCAGGATTTGGTAGCGGGGTTGGGGTTGATTTTTCTAAGAACTCTAGGGGATGGTTATATGAGGCTGATGATGAGGATTCTGATGAGGACTAGAGGACTAGGAGTTATTTTGATTTGGATGTTTATTTGTTTATTATTTTTCGAGAACTTTTATGTCAAGGATTTTTAATTCTGCTTTCTATCAAAATTTTGAATTTATGCAAGTCCATTTTTGAAAGAGAATTTATACTTTAGCCAAATTTTACATCCTATTTTTGTTTACATCTATTTAACTGTGAATGCATGTGCAACTAAAATGATTTGAACCTTAAATGCATGCACTTATCATTTGGGGTGTGGTTTAGAATGGCACCCCAAGCATCGTGCAACTTCAGTAGGTGCTAGGGTTTCGGAAGTCGATCAAGTGGCACCGGAAGTAGATAGCCCAGATGTAAGCACCCAACCGGGGTGAAGGGAATAGTCTGAATATGGGATCGGGGTCTAAGGTTCCAGTTGATGTGACCATGGGCCAGGCATTCAGCAAGATGGCTGAAATTTTGCAGTCGATGATCGAGCGACGGAACCCAAGGGGTGAAGACGAGGCCTTAGAGCAGTTCTTGAAGTTTCAACCACTCGCTTTATGGGCGAAGCCGAACAAGACCAGAAGGCCAAACAATGGGTTGAGCAAATAGAGGATATATTCGCAACGCTCCAGTACACCGAGGAGCGGATGGTTAAGTTTGCAGCTTTCCGGTTAAGAGGACCAGCTCGGGCATGGTGGCAGCGAGTCCAAGACGACTGGGAGATGGTCGAGCAGGAATGGACATGGTCCAACTTCGTTGAAGCCTTCAGGGCTGAGTACATCCCACAGTGGATTGTGGAGAAACGAGAAGATAAATTCCAGAATCTGAGGCAGGGAAGCATGTCTGTAGCCCAGTACGCGGCCCGATTCACCCAGTTATCCAAATACTGCAAGAGATTGGTGGACACTAAGCAGAATAGGACGAGGCAGTTCGTGAAGGGGCTGAGGCCAGAATTGAGGAGGGTGTTGGCACCGTCTCCGCCAACTACCTATTCGGGGGCAGCAGATGCGGCCACCCGAACTGAGAATGAGGACAGTAGCCGGATGGTGACTAGGCCTTTCCAGCCGCCAATATTGCCGCAAGGGCACTTCCAAGGGCAACAGTCGAACAAGCATCTCGCCAATCAGCAGTGGCAGCACCGGGGGAAACAAGCCTGGACAGCACCAGTGGACCCTGCCCAAAACCACCCAACATACCGGCAGTGCGGAAGAAGAGGCCACACAAAGAAGAACTGTTGGGCTAAAGGCAGTGAAAGGAAATGTTTTCACTGTGGTGACCCAAACCACTTGAGGAACACCTGCCCCAAATTGCATCGAGTCGGGCAAGGAAACTCGACTCAGAACCCGGGGCCCAACCGAGCCAACCCCATGGGAGCAGCCGGGAATGGAGCACCGAAGCAGCAAGTGAAGGCCAAGGTATTCGCTCTCAACAGAGAGGAAGTTGGGGCCGATGTGGCAGTGGTAGAAAGTACGTTCACTATTCAAGGACGTTCCGTTACTACTTTGATTGATCCTGGCTCTACTCATTCCTATATAAACAAGTTATGTGCATGTCATTTGGGTTGGGATGGAGTGGAGCTACCTTTCACTTTAGTGGTGAGCACACCTCTAGGGAAAATGGTGCAGGCGGATCGGTATGTGAAAGACTGTAAAATTAAGGTGGGGAGAGAAAGTCTGGAGGGAGATTTGATAGTATTAGACCTCGAGGATTATGACTTAATTTTGGGGATGGACTGGTTAGCCAAGAATGGGGCTAGGGTTAACTATAAAAATAAGTCGGTCCAGTTCATCAGACCGGGTTGTGATGTATTGGAATTTAATGTCAAGAGGGTGAAAGAATGTAAGTATTTGATTGCGGGGGCTAAGGCCCAGAAATTATTGAAGCAAGGGTGTTAAGGGTACCTGGCTTACGTGATAAACAAGCCAAAGGACCAGTGCACTCTGGAGAACACTGAAGTAGTGAAGGATTTTCTCAATGTGTTTCCGACGGAGCTTAATTCTCTACCTCCCAGCCGAGAAGTAGAATTCACCATCGACTTAGTTCCGGGAGCAGAACCAGTATCACGAACCCCGTACCGGATGGCACTGGCAAGTTGAAAGAGCTAAAGGAGCAGTTAGAGGGGTTAGTGGGTCAATGCTACATCAAACCTAGCACGTCGCCTTGGGGAGCGCCTATGCTATTTGTGAAGAAGAAGGACGGCACTTTGAGGCTATGCATCGATTACCAGGGGTTGAATACCTTGACGATCAAGAACAAGTATCCCCTACCGTTGATTGACGAGTTAATTGACCAGTTGCAAGGATCCAGTTGCTACTCCAAATTGGACCTGAGGCAAGGATACTACCAAGTGGGGATAAGAGAGGAAAATATCCCCAAGACGGCCTTGAACATCCGATATGGACACTATGAGTTCGTGGTGATGCCGTTCGGGGTGACTAACGCCCCAGCAGTATTCATGGACCTGATGCACCGAGTGTTCTGACCCTATCTGGACAAGCTCATGATGGTCTTCATCGACGACATTTTGATCTACTCCAAGAGTCCGGAAGAGCATGCAGAGCATCTGAAGCTCGTACTGGAGAAGTTTCGGGAGCACAAGCTATACGCTAAGTTCAGCAAGTGCGAATTCTGGTTGGACAGTGTGGCATTCCTTGGCCATGTGGTAACCAAGGATGGAATCAAGATGGACCCGGCAAAGGTTGAAACGGTATCAGACTGGAAGCAGCTAGAGAATATCACCGAGATCCGGAGTTTCTTGGGATTGGCTGGTTACTACCGAAGGTTTATCAAGGGATTTTCGACACTTGCATCGCCAATGACCTGATTGTTGCGAAAGGATGTTCCATTTGTATGGAATGACAAATGCGAGAAGAGTTTTCAAGAACTGAAGCGCAGACTAATGACAGCACCGGTATTGAGTCTACTGGAGGAGGGGAAACCTTACGCGCTGTATACCGACGCTTCGAAAGAAGGACTGGGAGCAGTATTGATGCAGGACTGGAAGGTGATCACTTACACTTCTCGGAAGCTAAGACCTCATGAAGTCAACTACCCTACTCATGATCTGGAGCTGGCAGCTATAGTGTTCGCCCTAAAGAAATGGTGACACTACCTGTATGGAGTCGAATATGAGGTGTTCACCGACTACAAGAGTCTGAAGTATATCTTTACTCAGAAGGATCTAAACTTGAGACAGCGTTGATGGATGGAATTTCTGGAAAAATACCGTTGTCCAATCAACTACCATCCCGGGAAGGCCAACGTTGTGGTGGACGCCCTAAGCAGAAAGGTTGGGATGGCCAGACTAAGGGTATAGGAAATACAAGCGGTTCAGGATATGTTGGACAGAAGGGTGAAAGTGCAAGACAAAGGAATTATCATCAGTAATTTGAAGTTGGTGCCAGATTTAAAGAGGGAAATCGTGGAAGCCTAGCAAAGCAACTCCGAGTTTCAACTTTTCAAGGACAAGGAGCTTAAGCGGCCAAGCAGTGAATTCCGTCAAGATGAGGGGGGAGTTTCCATTTCAGAGATCGATTGTGTGTACCCGGGGAGCAGCAGTTAAAGGACCGAATTTTAGAAGAGGCGCACAAGAGCAAGTACGCCATTCATCCGGGGCAATTCAAGATGTATCAGGACTTGAAGAGAGCCTATTGGTGGCCCGGACTGAAGCAGGATGTGGTCGAGTATGTCTCGACCTGTCTCACCTGCCAGAAGGTTAAGGCGGGGCACAAGAAGTTAGCAGGTCTATTGCAGCCATTGCCAGTACCGGAATGGAAGTGGGAGGAGGTGACTATGGATTTTGTCACCGCACTTCGCATGTCAAAGACTCAAAAGGACGTCATATGGTTGGTGGTGGATCGACTGACCAAGTCGGCCCATTTTATACCGGTAAATGTGAGGGACTCCATGGAGAAGCTGGCCCAGACTTATGTTCGAGAGATAGTCCGACTGCATGGAGTGCCTTGGAGCATAGTGTCAGATCGAGACCCGAGGTTTATGTCTCATTTTTGGGGAATGTTTCAGGAAGCAATGGGGTCGAATCTGAAATTCTGTACGACAGCGCACCCGCAGATCGATGGGCAGTCAGAAAGAGTTATTCAAATATTGGAAGATATGCTGAGAGCTTGTGTCCTGGACTTCGGGGACAAGTGGAAAGAGTGTGTACCGTATGCCGAGCTGTAATATAATAATAGCTACCAAGCCTCAATTGGGATGGCACTGTATAAGGCTTTGTACGGGCGCAAGTGTCAGATATCATTATATTGGAGTTGGTCCGAAGACGGTAATGTGAGAAAAATCAGAGAAGTATGTGTCCAAGAAATGCTGGATAAAGTGAAATAGATCAGGGAAAGGTTAAAGGCGTCACAGAGTCGGCAGAAAAGCTATACGGACAACCGGCGAAGAGAATTGGAATTTCAAGTCGGGGACAACATATTTCTGAAACTGATGCCGAATAGGGGAATTTTGAAGCATCCGAAGGGCGGAAAGTTGAATTTGAGATATTTGGGGCCGTTCTCGATTAAGGAAAACATTAGACCGGTAGCTTACCAACTGGATCTGCCAGAGGGGTTGACAAGAATCTATGATGTGTTTCACGTGTCACAATTGAAGAAATATAATGCAGATCCCGGTCATGTATTGAATGTTGAACCGTTAGTATTGAAGCCAGACCTGAGCTATGTGGAGAAGCCTGTGCGGATATTGGACCGCAGTGTCAAGACTCTCCAGAACAAATAGATACCGATGGTTAAAATTCAGTGAGAGCACCATGGCACGTAGGATGCCACATGGGAGTCGGAAGAATGGGTTAACCAGAAGTATCCGAATTTGAAATAGAGATATGCTTGAATTTTGGGACGAAATTCTTTTAAGGAGGGGAGGGTGTGAAACCCCAGTCAAAACCAACCTTAGAATAAGGGGATTGGGATGTATATCATACTTCATTACATATTTAAATATATTTTTATATGATTTTATGTGCATTGAATTTGTATTTTATAGTCTAGAGGGCTTGATTATGACTATTGAGTGAGAAGGGCAAAATGGTAATTTTTGCTTGAGGTGGAAAAAGGGTGATAGCTTGAGGATTGAATAGGAAAATATTTTTTTAGAGAGAAAATAAGAACAAGAGTTGTTGTGGTGTGGTGGTTAGAACTTTGGAATTAAATATTGAGGTCTTAGGTTCAAATTCCATCATAGGAGGAGCTTTAGAATGATTAAAATTTATTTTTGCTTGGGAAGCTATTCTTTTGCTCTGCACAAAATTCCTAAGGGAAATTCATTTCCTCTTTATGCTTAATTTTTCCTATCTCAATTCATTAGTTTGTTCAATTTGTTCAAGCCAATTTTATTCTAGGAAAATTCCAGCAAATATGCTGTGGCTTTAAAGGTTCAAAATTTCTTAGAGAAAGACATCTTGTGGACCAAAACCACGAAAGAGGGGGAAGGATTTCAAGTGAATTAATTTCCCTAGTGAACTCTCTAAAACTTCACTCTAGCTAGGTTCATTTTCCTTCATGCATTGAACTGAAATTTTCCAACTTCTTGTCCCTTCAAGGTGTCGAAATTCTTAGCCATTATTCCCTCCCCAATGCTTCCAAAAAATGGCCCTTTTGATCAGCTTGAAACCTGGATATTTCTAGCCATTTTCGGACTGCACAAAAGCTGTGCAAAACCAAAAAATTTTCTGGGCAAAATCGCAGCATAAGTGAGTTCAAACCAAGCTGTTTTCTTCTAGTTTTTCTCCAGCTACTTAGCCACGTTTCTCCTCCTTGAAGAAGGATGGAAACCAGCCTTGAAAGACCTCTAAATACCCCCTCAAACCCTCTGCAAAATAACTAAACAATGGCAGAAAAATCTGCCCCGAATTTTCCTTCAAACTTGCGAAATCACTGAACACAATTTCTAGCTTTGTTCTCCTTCAGCCTTGTCCGAAACCTTCACAATTTTTCTGCACAAACTTCTCTTGAACAGCCATGAACTGAACTCCATTGTCTTCTCCAGCATTCTGCACGAAAATCAGACATGGCTGCCCAAAAATCTTTACAAAAAAATTACTGCAATCATGCTTAATTAGTTACCAAAATTCCAGACACCATAATTTAACAACTTTCCATAAAATATCCCATAAACAACCAGACCTTCCCTTCACCATTATAATTCTTATTTTCGACCACCCTTAACTCCTTCAACTAGCATTCATCCAGCCAAAACACTGCACAGAAATTCGGCCATGGCGGCTTCCCAAAAGCTCTCCAACAATCAAAGATATTCTTGTTTCTAAATTTGCTTCCCAAAAATATTCTTCAAGGATTTCAACAACTAGCCTTTCCTTTTCCCTTCCAAACCAGAAAATCATCTACCAAACCCTACAAACAATTTAAACAGCCCTAAACCTACAGATATTCGGCCAGCCTTGAAGAAAGCCTATCTACTCTCTTCAACCTTCAAGAACACATAGCACACCAAGAACACCTACTCCTTCCTTTTGTCTAATACCTCTCCAAACCACTCCAAACTTCTTCTAAAAACTCCAGATTTCATCTATTCACTACTGTGAGTCCATCCACACCATTTTTAACATTAAACTCTCAAATCCAACTTGCTCTTTTGGATCAAAAACCAAAAGTTTTGTGAAGGCTCAAGAACACTTTCAAGGTAGGGTTATTCTAACAACTTCATCTTCTCTAATCTTGATCTCTAATGAATATATATATATATATATATATATATATATATATGAATAAACATGCTAATGGTCTCTCTCTCTCTCTCTCCCTCTCTCTCTCTCTCCTCTCTCTTGGCCGACTGGCTTCTTCTCCATAGCCATACTTTCACCATCTTCCTTGGACAGATCTAGTCATCTAGGAGTTGAGATTCATTCAAAACTCCTTCAAGGTTTTCATCAAACAAGTAACTCTTTTTAACCCTTCTTTTAAATTCTAGATTCATGTCTCTACGATGATGTTGATAGTAGATGAATCATGAATGGGGTTTGAGTATATATTGTTGCGATGAGTTGAGAGTGAAGCATGAATATATGTATGAATATGATGGAGATGAGATTTATGCATGAAGGGATTATCTTAGTTGATTGTATGATGTTTTGAGGTTTAATGCATGTCTCCATCTATGATGAATAGGATTTATATTCTTGTGTGATTATTAAAGCCATGATTATATTTATGCTAGTAAAGGCTAGATCATGCCTTAGTAAATTTAGATCTACGCTTATATGCATGATTTGGATGATTTGATGAATTGAAGGATTGTAAATGTTCATGATTATGGTTAGCCCTAGAAATATGATCATAACCTAGTTGTCCCTAAGTTAATTTTTATTTCATGAATAAAATATTTCATAATATGATTTTGCTAGTAATTTCGAAAAACCCTAGGAGGGGTAGATTTGGATTATTATATAAAATAAGGATATTTTAGTCAAATAAATAATAGCTTTTGCTAGAAAAATAATATATGTGTGTGTGTGTGTGTGTGTGTGTGTGTGTAGATATTATATTAAATAATGAAATCAACTAAAGCCTTTTATGGAAATATTCGTAATTAGTAAAATATTTATTACTAAAAATTTAATTATTATCTTTTAATCAAAACCCATTAAAATTTTATTTATTATTTTTCAAGCAAGACTCATTAAATTTATTTTCAACTAATTTTAGTTGTCAATTATTTTCTAACAACTAAATTATTAATAAATCATTATTTTACCTAATACCACCTAGAACTCTTTATCAAATAAACTCTAAATTCTTCTTAGCAAGATTTAAACCATCAACTTATTAGTACTTATTTCCCAAAACCATAATTATTTTAAATATCAAATTAGGCTTAGCTTATAAACCTATTTATTTATTGTTTGGCCTTAAAGCTTGGGACACTAGGATCATGGTAGAAGTGAGTTGAGTTGTTTTAAATTGAGAAAGTGGATTTTGGCTTGAGTTTGATTGTGGTTTGTATTTGCCCATGCGGGGTTAGGTCAGCTGTTGGAGACCTTTTTATTGTGAGCAAGAATCAGGTAAGCTCCAACATAAAACCTGATTGATGTAAAATGTTTATTATGGCAAGCCAAATGTAGAGTGCATGGACACTCATTTCTGTAAGACAATTGAGGATTGACTCATTTCTTATTTCAGTCAAACAAATGATTTGAAAATCCACAAGTAGATTTACTCAAACTCAAAACTCTTTCCAAAACTGATTTTAACAAATGTTTTGGAGACCCTTAATTGCCATTTTCATGTGAAACTATGCTTTGTTCCTTTTCCCCAAGTGGGTTACGTTATGTTGAGTACTCAATAAGGGTGGACTGCTAGGATTAGTCTTTGAAGGGTTAGGGTGAGTCTCTCAGTAGGTGGCCACCTTTGAAGGGTGAGTCCTTCCCGGATAAGATGTCAGTCCAGTAGGTCGTGCCGGTCCGAGCTAGCAATTGTTTATTTTTCAGTCAAGTGACTGTGTTTTGCCGAAATGGACACCCGGTTGTTGTTTGGGTATAGAGAAGGAGGAGTATCTTGCTCAGTAGGCCGATCACCTACCTTTTGTCAGTCTACACAAAGTGTGGCATTCTGACCGGTTATAGGGCCTAACATGTGGTATCCCATGATCATTTCTTTTAAGTGGTTAATTTTATTGATTATGTATGGTTGGAAAAGCCAAAGCACAACTCTTACTTTTGACTAATGTTTATTGCTTGCCAGTATTTCTCTTATAAAGGTTTTATACCTTACATTCACGAACAATTTCCACTGGACACTCAAAGCACACACGGACTTACTGAGATTTCTGTCTCATCACCTTTTTACCATGATTTCAGGTCGATCCTGCTGTGGGAATGAGGAGCTAGTGTTATCCGCCTTGGAAGAGAATATTGTCATTTATTTTTATGTGTTGCTTTGGGGAGTTAAGAGTGGATAATTTTACTTATGGATTTGTTTTGGGAATTCATGGATTTATTCTTAGGATGTAATAAATTTTAAGTTAAAGTATTACTTTTATTCCGCTATTTTATTTATGTGACCTAGTTATAAAGACCCCTTGTCCTTTGGACGGGGCGACATCCCTGGCCTTGGCGGGCCTAGGTACCGGGGTGTTACAGGATTTGTCCATTAAAGAGGGAAACCAAAAGGAAAGCACTAGACATGGAGTTATAGCACTGCTGTCGCTTCAAGGAGCATTTTTTTTCCTTTGAATTTCGGGAACTCTTTTTTTGGGGGGGGAGGGGTGGCGGTTTGTGTATGCAGTGCAAGGGCAACAGGACAGGGGAGGTTGGTGTTGGATTGTATGCCCTCTTAGACTAGGTTTCTGATGTAAAATCAAATATTTTAATAAAAGAATTTATTTTCAGAAATTGTTTGTGAATTTATTTTTTGTTTGTGCACGATTTTCGTTTGGAACAGAACCATTGTGTTTAAATAAGTGATCCATGTGAATGGTGGTCTTTCACAGTAAGGTATGGATCACGGGTTATTTAACACATAAACATTTGTTCTTAACCTATTGATGAGACTAGGAACCTCATCATGTTTAGGTTATTATGTTATGAATTCCAAATGGGGAATGGCTTACCTTTAGCCAGTGGGTAGTCCACTCACTTCATGACATAAGCGTATTTCGAATACATAGAACAGGACCTGTAGTAGTGGTTTCTCAAAGTACTATATGGTAGAAACCTAGACTACTACCGCTACAGCGTGGACTAGTACTCTACGACTTGAATATGAGTTGGTGGTCTGGCGAAGCTGGAAGCATATACTTTGATTTGCTGTAGTTGAGATTCTATCGTAGGGCCAATATACTTGCATGTTGGGTATGTGTGACTAGTTAGTTAAGACAGACTTATACAAGATAGTTTCTGCACTATATCGCCCCTTGTGGTTGTCCGAATGGTCTAAATTATCCAGGGCCCTAGGAAACATGACTTGGATGTTTGCTTTAGGGTTGCTCCCTTGGAAAGCGGAAACACTCCAGGAAGTTGTGGATCATTGGACTAGAAGCCTAAGGATGGTAGATGTCATTTAGAGGGGTGTTAGTACACTTATTCCTCTCTAAATGTACGTCGATCTGTAGTGGGGTATTTTAGTCATTTCACCTGTAAGTCAGAAACTTTGCGAATGCAGCATTGTCCTTGGGGTCAATATTTCCTTATGGTGATATTAGGAAATATTTAAAATGCAAAATACAGCTATTTATATAGTAGGGGTATTTTGGTCATTTTAGCAGCCAAGGCGATGTGTCTTTTTGGTCCTCGGAATAGCTCGTAAGTCCTAACTAATTTTGGGTTGAGGAATTGGTCTCAGTTGAAGAGGATTTTATTTTATTTTGTTTTGTTTTATTTTATTCAGGAAGTCTAATTTATTATTGGACTGGAATAAAATAAATAAAATAGGAGTTGAGAGAAATTAATTATCTAGTTTATTTGGTTAATTAATTATTCAGGGCCTAGGTCCAGTATGAATAATTAAGAAATTAACTTGGGCTTAAACTAGGGAAAATAATTAATGTTTAATTATTTATTGGGTTATTTATATAGGCCCAAGAAATAAATAATTAAAGATTAATTATTTTGGTTTATTTGGGCTCATTAATTATTTATTGGGTTATTTATATAAGCCCATGAAATAAATAATTAATGTTTATTATTTTGGGCCTTTTGGGTCCAAGAAAAATAATAAATATTTATCTGGCCCAATAGCTTGGACCTTAGGGTTTTTTCCAGATATGGTTAAGAGGAGTTTAGAGTTAGGCCAAACTGATTCTCAGGATAACATCCGGGTGTTTTGAAATCCCGGGGATATATTTATCAGATAATGAGAGACCTAATTTTGGCTAACTAATAAACAACTCTCTGGAAAAAGAAAAACCTCAGTTTTCCCTACCAAAACAGAGACTCACGTCGTCTCTCTCTCTGCTCTCTCTCACGTTTCTTCTTCTTGGTTTCTCCTTGGACTTTGCTAACCAATAGCAGGTAAACCAAGGAGAATTGAGACCCTTCCTCTTCACCATAGTGTTCACCGACTAGAGGTTAGGCAGAGGAATATCCTGAGTGCTGGAAAGCTTGGCATTGATGCAAACAAGGCGAAGTAGAAGGCTAGCGGGTGTTCAACCGGGAGCTTCTTCAAGTGGGCAAAGCGAGGCGATTCCAATCATTCAATCCACTCCTACTCAACCTAGAAGGGTTAAGGAGCGCAAAGGTATGATCTTCACGCTTCCGCATGGCCTCTATGACTTGCGTTTAATTTTTCTCTCTGTTTTTTTTTTCTGTCCATGGCTCCCCTGTTTCTGCGTTCCCTCAGTTGGTTGGGTTTACTTGATTACGTTGGCTTCTTAATGTTTAAATTGGGGAATAACTATGTTAATTAGTAGAACAACTTTGAAAAAAAGAGCACTTTTTCAGTACTTAAGTATCTGATGATGGGAAAGAATCTTGAAAAATGTGAACTTGATTCATCTTTATATGGCTTAAGGGAAATTGGATTTTTCAAATTGAGGAATAGAAAGAGGAACCATAATACCTGAGCATTTTGCTATACTTTTTCACTGATACTTTGTCATTCTATTCGATACGAATTTTAGGCCATTTCAAAGGATGATGAACCATGCTACCAGTAAAGGTCAAGAATACTCTTAGAAAGGTAGCTTATGCATGGAAAAGAATTAATGAACTTCATCTATCTGGTACCTACTTTTTTATGTTATTCATCTTCTATTGCAACTATTTTCATTCAAATGTGTACTTAAATGATCTTCCATTGTTATAGAGGAAGAGGCATCTAAACTTCAGTTTTTTATAGATGAACCTACTTTTACTGATCTTCACTTGGTACTTACTGTCATAGTCTTTTCTTATCAAAGACAGCATATCTAAAAATTGAGTCATCTAGTCGTTAAAGTCGAAAAGCTCTTGCACAGTGGCTAATTGATCTCTGTTATCATCTTTAGGGAATGTTTCTGCCATTTGTGAAAGCACAGGGCACTGATGAACAACTGCGAAAATGGTTGCCTTTAGCCTATAAGATGCAACTAATAGGATGTTATGCATAAACTGAACTAGGTCATGTCTCTAATGTGCAAGGCCTTGAAAGCACTGCAACATTTAATCCTCAAACGGATGAATTTATAATTCACAGCCTACACTGACTTCATGCAATTTGAGTATAATACTTCATGATAGATATTTTATGTCTTTATTATACTTCTCCTTTTTCACATATAAGTTGAAGTAGTATTTTCTTTTTTCTCCAAATAAATTTTAATGCCATATGGTGGTTGAGATTTTGATCTCTCTAATTGTTGAGATAGTCTAAAATTAATGTTTTGTTGCTTAATTCTTTGGAACTGTGTCCTTCAATTCATCCTCATTGATTCAAGGACTAAATGTACACCTTTCTATAAATAAAGAAAATAACAAGACAACTAAGTTATGGTTTTCAAAGAATAAAAGCCATTTGTGGGGTATATTTAACAAGTTTAGCACCATAAAAATAGAATGTATTTTTTGTTATGCAAAATATACAAATCATTATTCAAATAAGCAACTCCTTATTTCAAAACTTCATTCAAAATTGAACTTACCATCCGGCTTAAAAAAACTCCAAAAAACATTGAAATCAAAGCTATACAAAAACACAAAACTTAATAAAACTACACACTCAAGTGCTTGACCAACTCTATATTTTGTGCCAACATTAGCATATCATTTCCTCGTGAAAGAAGACTTTTAGTAAGATTATTGTAAGATATTGAATGAAACACTCAGTGCCATGATTGACAATCTAAAGTTCAAAGATCTAGCTTTTATCCTATTTTTGAACATCTAGATTACAAGATACTAACATTGTTCAAATTAAAAATTAGTTGAATCAACCTAAATGAGCCTATATTCCCGAATTTCTACTGCAAAGCATTTGCTTGGAAATGACCATGTTTATTTTACCATTATTTATACAGAGTCCTTCTGAATCTCATGTTGAGAATATGCCATCTTAGACTAGTTTTCTAATGAAAATATCGAATATGTTTATAAAAGAATTTATTTGTCGAAAATCGTTTGTGAAATAATTTTCTTTATTTGTATACATTTTTGTTTAGAACAGACCCATTGTGTATAAATAAGTGATTCATGTGAATGGAGGTCTTTCACAGTAAGGTATGGATCATGGGTTATTTAAACACATAAACAGTCGTTCTTAACCGATTGATGAGAATGGGAATCTCATCATGTTTAGGTTATTATGTTATGAATTCTAAGTGGGGAATAGCTTACTTTTAGACAGTGAGTAGTCCACTCACTTCATGACATAAGCATATTTTGAATACGTAGAACACGACCTGTAGTAGTGGTTTCTAAAAAGTACTATACGGTAGAAACCTAATCTACTACCGCTACAGTGTGGACTAGTACTCTATGACTTGAGTATAAGTTGGTGGTCTGGCGAAGCTGGAAGCATGTGCTTTAATATACTATAGTTGAGGTTCTATCGGAGGGCCAATATACTTGTATGTTGGGTACGTATGACTAGTTAGTTAAGACAGACTTGTACAAGATAGTTTCTACACCATATCGCCCCTTGTGGTTGTCCAGATGATCTAAATATCTAAGGCCTTAGGAAACATGACTTGGATGTTTGCTTTAGGGTAGCTCCCTTGGAAAGCGGAAACACTCCAGGAAGTCGTGGATCATTGGACTAGAGGCCTAAGGATGGTAGATGTCTTTATAGAAGTGTTAGTACACTTCTTCCTCTCTAAATGTACGGCGATGTGTAGAGGAGTATTTTAGTCATTTCACTTGTAGGTCGAAGACTCTGCTAATGCAGCATTGTCCTTGGGGTCAATATTTTCTTATGGTAATATTAGGAAATATTTAAAATGCAAAATACATCTATTTATATAGTAGGGGTATTTTGGTCATTTTAGTAGCCAAGGCGATGTGTCTTTTTGGTCCTCGAAATAGCCCGTAAGTCCTAATTAATTTTGGATTGAGAAAATGATCTCAGTTGAGAGAGTTTTAATTTATTTGGGAAGTCTAATTTATTATTGGACTGGAATAAAGTAAATGGAGAGAAATTTATTTTCTGATTTAATGGGTTAATTAATTATTCAGGACCTGGGTCCAGTTTGAATAATTAGAAAATTAACCAGGACTTAAACTAGAGGAAAATAATTATTACTTAATTATTTATTGGGTTATTTATTTAATTAAATCCCAAGAAATAAATGATTAGTATTTAATTATTTTTTAGGTTCATTTGGGTTTATTAATTATTTATTGGGTTATTTATTTAATCCAAAGGAAAATAATTAATATTTATTACTTTGGATTTTTCAGGTCCAAAAAAAATAATAAATATTATTTTGGCCCAATAGCCTGAACCATAGGATTTTTCTGCACACATTTTAGAAGAGTTTAGAGTGAAACCAAAATTTATTTTGTAAATAATATTCGGGTATTAAATCCCGGGAATATTATTTTTATCAAAATAATTATTTTTGGTTTCATGACTCTTGGCTTTCTGTGTGGAAAAATAAAATAAAAGGAAAAGGAAAAAAAATAGAAATATATTTTCCGGATGTCTCTTGGCTCTCTGTCTCTCTCGTGTCTCTTGATTTTCCTTCTTCTGGCTTTTGGTTTTGAAACCAAAGGAAGCCAACTGAGAAGACATTTGTGTCTCTTGGTTTTCTGGCTTCTGGGTTTGGTGCCTATAAATGCCAACCGAGGTAGTGAAGGAAGGTAGAGTGAAAAATCCTCTGAGAATTTTTTCTTCTTCGTCCCATTGTCTTTGCTCACCAAAAGAAATTATGGCTGGGTCATATTCCGTGAACTGAAAAGCTTTGCATTCATTTTCAACCGGAGAAGAGAAGAAGAACCGGAACCGGAGGAAAGCTTCAGTGCACTGGAGAAGTTCATCCACATTGAAGATGAAGCTGTTCTTGAACTTCAAATCATTCAACTATGATCTTCAAGTTTTAAAGGCTCCAAGAGGTATGTTTTTATCCCACCATGCTGCTCCAATTCTCTGATATATATTCATATTCTCCATTTTCGTCCACTGAGTTTGCTTGCTTTGTATATGTCAATTCCTTCATCTCACTACATCTATATTTGAGTTTTGAAATCGTAATTGATATAAAATGAGATTATAATAATTGTATTTCAGTTTTGAAGTAGAAATTGCTAACGAATTAGATTGAAAGATTGGACAGTATACAATCAGTATATATAATTTCTTAAAGAAAGAATATTGTATATATTAACTTTATTAATTTTATAACATTAATCTTATTTTAATTATTAGATAAATTTTTCTTACTCACAAAATTATTTATTTTTAAAAATTAATTAATAACCGAGCAAAATAAATATAATCAGCTCATGTTCCAGACAGGTGATTTAGTTCTCGATTTTTTTAATGTTTATCGTGCTTTTGGAAAATGTTTGACTGCTAGATCTGCCAATATATCCTCCAGTATTAGACTCTAATTCATGGGAAGCTGATGAAATTTTATATTTGAAGGATTGAAGAAAAGCATAGAAGAAAAGTTGAAAATTTTACTGTGGAAAATCAAAGACAATTTCTTTTCTCGTTACTGCCTCCTTGAGAATTTGTCTTCTACAAATCGTGATCTGTTATTTTTCTAGGTACTCCCTCTATCGCCCATTTCGGGGTGGGCATGTGTATAAGAGCAGAGATAAGTTTTATATGGGTTTTATGGTTTTGGCATGGTTGAATTTGAAGGGAATTTGATTTGATTGATGTTATGAACCTAAATTTTGCTCTGTTGTTTAATTTCTGTAGCGCTGGAGGAGTGGAATTTGGTGGATTTTATAGGCTTTGGAGAGTTCAAAAGGTATAAAATGGGATAAAAGATGACTTTGCTGAGTAAGGAATTGGTGTTTATGATACTTTAGTTATTGGATGAGGAAAAATATAAGGAAACAATGCACAAGTAAGACTTCTCTTCCATTTCTTTATTTTTTTTTATGGATTTTGGATTTTTATTCTCTTTAGAAATGAAGATTTATTTCTAACATGCAGTCATGTTTTTGGTATTTAGTTGGCTAGATTTGCAATGGGTTTCATATTCTTCAAAACAAGTCTTTTACTTTTTCCTTAGGCTTTAAAATTGTTTTACTCTATACGAAAGACTTTGTTGATCATACGATGTGTAGAGAATGACCATGACCATGTAATTTATAGTTATTGACTTTTTGTTGGATTCACAGCCCTAGTTGAAAAGAAGAAATTAATGCTGTGACAACACTGGTCCAACATAAAGCTCATTGTTGTGAACAAATGGGTCAACCATAAATCTGGACAAAGTGAAGCTTAAAGTTTACATATACTTTATTAGTTGAATTTTTGCTTATAAAGCTCTGCCTTGGTTGCTTTTTCTTTGTAAAAAAATTATTTTGTTTATTCTTATATAAGATCTCTTAGCCAACTTCAAGGAATATAAATTTGATTTACTTCAATATTTGGAAATCTTCCTCATGATTTATGGGTACTGCACTAACCCGTTGCTTAAGTGAGAAGTAAAAAGACTTTGATGCCAATTTTCAAAAGTTCTTCAAACTTCTTGATGGGGTATTAATTATAAAATATTCTTCTTACAATTTATTAATCTTTATTGTTGGATATAAAATTAATTCAAATGGTGCAGTACTCCTTTTAAGGCATCTTTAACTCATATCTTGGGCCATCAAACACCTTTCTATTCCTATACAGATTCAGATGACTTCTTGGCTTACTGGTTGAGGTAAAAGCCTGTTGTTGTTATATGGATTAGGGAATAAGATAGATATAACACTGATGTGAGGTATATATTCATTGTCTGGTTGCTCTTGATTAAAGTGAGGAACCTAAAAGTGATGGGCCTACAAGGTAGACTCCACTTTTGTAATTTAGGAGAGCATAACAAATTTTGTTAATGTACCTTCTTTGTTATACGTTGATTGTTTTATGTGTACCTCTTAGATTCTTTTGTTGGTGTATAGCACCAGCATCAGTTTATTTCAGTAGTTATTGAGTAATTGTATAGAAACCATTAACTAGGATAAATCCACTTTAATCCAGTTTAGATTCAATGACAATGAACTTAGACTTCATTTCACTTGTAATCGATAACTTCTTGTTGACCATAAATTTCTCCTAATCTTACCGACTTTCCTGGAACAATTTAATCATCCCCATTTGCGGATACGGAAACCATTTGAGATTGGTGTTAACTTGGCATTCAAAAGATTATGCATAAAAAAAAAAAACCTATCTAACCTTCCATTTGGTCTTTTTAGTTTGATTTTGAATTGGTAAAATTCAAAATCAAGAATCAAGAATTGGCTGCCCTAGCGAACTTGTTGGGTGGAATTGGCTACTTCTTTGGACAATCAAGAATTTCACTTCCAAACCGCTAAAATGTAAGTCCTACTTATTTCTTGAAGTTTTATGTGCTTTACTATGCAACTTAATATGGCTTTAAGTCTCTTATTGCTTATACAACAATACCCTTTCTTGTTTCAGATATTGATCCACGTCTTAAGTTATTCATCTAATTATTTTCAGTTTTGATGTGTTCCTGGCCCTTATGTTGAGCTAAATGATTTTGTTCTTCCTATTTGTAACACTTAGTTTGAAACATTATGATCTGAAATATTGTGATTCAAGAAGAATAATCCAACTTCACAGAGTTGAGATTCAAATTGATTTGATTAAGGCTGAACTTTTGCTAATCATAGTACTACTGATTCAGACGAATGAAACATTTCCAATGTGCTGAATGAAAGCCACTATAGTAGTTACTGAAATTGGTTGTGATCTATGTGAAGTCCAAAATTTTTTCTCTTTTTGGATAACGAAAAGAAAAGTTTAAAGAGAGAGAGAAGGGGGGGGGAAGAAAGATCCTAAAAAACGTAAACTGTAACAACAAAGTATTTAGCAAATCTCTTTGTAAATCTATCAAAATTTCTTCAAAAACACCTAATGCTAAACTTTTAATTCATGACCTGATCATTATATTCCTTTGGATATCTGATGAAGACAAATAAAGGGTTATGTTCTAATGCAGATAAAGTGAGAGGGTGATTTTATTTCATATTGGCATGCAGAGCTTTGTACTGCAATTCTTAGCTGATCCTTTTTCCACAAGGGATTTTTATGGGATGAAGGCTTTCATAAACTATTATGAGTTGCCTGCTATACCTATATCTCAAATGTAGTTTTCTTGTATTTTTTCTTGAATTCTACTTTCCTTTGAGATGACTGTTGATGATGATAGCAATCTGTAATCTTTTCCACATTTCTAAATATTTCTTTTCTACTTTAATTAGGCATTGGGATATCCACATTTCCTTAGATGTCCTGGGACATTGGCTAGACCTGACGAATGTTAATAGATGGATTCCACGTGAGCATAGTTTTTGTGCTAAAGCTTTATTGTCGTATATGATATATTCTTTTGGGCTACTTCATTAAGTGCATTTGTTTTATGGTTATGACTATTTGTTTGGAATTTCAGTAAGTCCCAGAGGAATAAGTTCTCCAGAATCCAACAAACGGAAATCCACCAATGTTATTCCATGTTCCAATCCGTGTGAATGAGATTGCTACAATCTATGCCAGGTTCAATTGTGCAAAGGTGAGATTCAATTTGTCTTTACATAAGCTCAAATGATCTAGCCTCTCTTCTCTTTGCTATTTGATCAAGTAAACTGCTTATAGGTCTTTTTAGTTGGATAAATATCATCTTTTGGCGTATGGTACAACACCTTGCATGTTGCGTGGTTCAAGAGATATTGAAGATGCATTACTCAAGAACCTAAGTATAACGTACAATGGTAATGTGTTGGAAATATTTTTCATCTCTTTGTTGATAAAGGAGGTTGTTGAAGCATGTACTGATTTCCATTTGAATCTGATGTTGGGTATCTCAGGCTCGTATCCTATATGGTGCAACGGAAAATAAACGAGATACCATCCCAGGACCTACCTATGTGTGGAAAACACGACATAAAGATAATAAAGGTAACAGCTTTTTACCTTTGTTTGATCATCCGAAGAACAAAATTTCTTCTTCAAGTCGAGGTACGATCCAGCAATCCTCTTGTGCAAACTCCACATGGGTTGAACGTCTAACCACTATAATCACAGTGTGTGATTATCTATAACAGTAATCCACACAAAGGAATACTCAAGCATCAAAATTTCCTGTGCTAATAGAAAAAGATGGCAGCTAGGGTTGTTTTCGTTTTTAGCAAAACGAGAGAGAGAGAGAGAGAGAGAGAGAGAGAGAGAGAGAGAGAGAGAGGAAGAAGACGACGTTTGTTTTGTGGCTCCTATTTTCGTGTGAATCACCCTTGGATTAGGGTTTCGAGCATGTCCAATAAATGTTCCAAAATCCACTGAAAATCTGAAATTCTAAAACAATTAGAATTTCCTAATTGTAATTGGAAACATCAAGTTTCCACAATTACAACTTGGACCACAAATTATAGCTAATTATAATTTATCCACAACAACTTCTCTTTCTCGCAATTAACCCCTCTATGTTATCAAATAACAACTTGAGTATATAATCTTCTATTGTGCGTGACCTATTAGGTTTCCCAATCAATTAGTAGCGAACATGAATTAATCCAAACGTCTTTGAGGTTAATAATTCATAATTAATTAGAACTAATCTTATTAATTCTAATCAGGATTGGTTTATTACTTCATCAATTAATAAATCCATATTCCCAGATCATGAGCAGTATCTAGCAACACATCATGACCACCTAAGAGTTCAGGGAGTCAAGTGGCTTGACATGAACCCTTCAATAACAAACTTCAGTGCAATTAACTCCTTTCACCATATAATATCTCATTCGGTTTGGAGTAGGAATTAGTACCAACTCCCTCCAGAATTAATTCTGGCCCGAATACAATAGTACTTGTACCAGGAACCCACTACTCTAGATGTGTATCAATTGGAACTGTTACCAATACACAATCGCCTTGGCCAAGGACTTTCCAAGTAGTAATTCCTACAAGTGGCCGTGAGATATTCGCCCCTACTATTAGGAGTGGTGAATCCTTTATTGACCCTCTCAACTACTTTTGTTTACCTCACAATGTACCCAATATCCATCCCATAGGCGGCCCTCGATCGAGCTCCGGAGATTGGAATCAAAGTACAATGCTCAGCAAACAAAGTACCTTGGAAATCTTAAGTCTAAGGATACTTGCACATTTGCTATATTGAGATTATATCACTGGTACTAAATAGTTATCCATGTGATTATCTTAAAGTTAGGTCATCCAATGAACTTGTTCCATTAACAAGCATCCATTTGTTAACTTTGAGTATCTCAATACTCACGGTTATGAGAACCACCGCTTGATCAAATCAAAAAGTCTAATATATGCTAGTCTTAACGCATTAATGATGTCCTGTCTCATTAATACTATGACTAGGAACTATTTAAGTATTAACACCATCAGTGTAGTAGGAATCTCATATCATGATCTCTATCATGATTTCCTTAACACAGTGTTGTATTAGGGACTTTATCAAACAGTTATATTACTTAAAGTAAACAAAAGAAACTGTAAGATAAATAATGCCTTTTATTAAAATAAAATGTGTCATATACAATGTACAAGTGATTTCCTCTAGGGCACGACGCTAACATCTGAGGTTATACCATTCATAGAGGAAACAAAAAATGGTTTCTTCTCTGTTGGAGAAATGGAATGCATGGTAAACTCTTTCAAAACTCTCATTTTTGTTTCCCTTATTTTAGGAATAGCTTATTCCCTATTGAGGAAATGGAAAGCATTTTTCCCTCATTATTTTAAGAAGTTTAAACTTTTTAGTAGCCTATGAGGCTTGCTATGGTGCACTAATTTTGCAATTTGAAGGGAAGACAAAGTTAAATTACATTTTTATGCAATGAACTTCTTTTTCTCCATTGAAATAGAGACTGTATTATAGAGGTTTGCATTAATAACAAAAAATAAAAATTGATAAATATGATGACCAGTGCCACCTTGTTGTATGAAATTCAAAACTTGATGTCTAATTATTTCACTTTTCTTAGCACCTAAACTTACAATATTTTTAAAGAGGCCTATGTGCAGTTATCTTTGTTTGAGGCATATGTATTTTTTACATTCTCATTCCGCTAATATACACATCATAATATTGATGACTATTGAAATTATATCTAGCTCAAAAGTGAAGGAGCCTTATACTTCTTATGTGTAAATTGGAAGTTAATTTGGAGTTTCTTCCTTTGTTTTCTTCCATGAGTTTCAAGTAGTGATGAAAAAATCATTGAGTTTGAAACCACTTGGTCGCTTCTTGGAACATATCCAAGCTTTTTCTCATATCCATGTTGTGTTGCCAATATGTTATATAAGGCAGTCGTAGCTATTTGGTTATATATTTGTGCTTAAATGCCAATACACGTGGGTTTTATTGTATCGTAATTTACCTTTAAAAAATACACTAATGTTTTCATAATAAATATAATGCAATAAAGTTCTATGAAAGTAACATTCTACATAGAAGATGCACCTAAGCTATTGATGTATCTTGGAGATTAAATTGAATTTAACTTGATTGACAAAGTAATTTGGTTGATGTGAATTAACTTTAATATATTATTTTGATAAATTTTTTCCCATCTTAACTTTGTTAATCTAATGGCCAAAATTTAATAAAGTTTCTAAATGCTGATGCTAAACAGGTTAGACTTTATGAAGATAACAATATACAGTTGAAATTCATTTGGTTGTTATGTATAATTTAGTCATTGCATACTCTTTTTTCCCCTTCATGTCCTTCTGCATTGAGAATCTGAATGGTTGTTTTCCTTTTTCAGTTTTAGTTTCGTTATGCTATTGGTGGTACAGCTATTATGGTCATAATAGCAATTAGATTAGTTTCATGACTTTTTTATTCTTTCTCATTTTTCCTTTCTTCTGCTGACAAGGTATTTAGGACTAATTACTTAACAAGGCAGGTATGTGAAGAAAGAGCCAAAGAAATTACACTTTCAGTAGTTAGTGAAGTCCACGTGAGTAAAATCTTTCTTCTTGTAGAGTTTCTACCTTTTGTTGCATCCTTAATCCCAATGTTTTGAGTATACCTTGAATATTTTGGTACTACTTTTACTAGATTATTCATGTCAAATGATAAATTATTTTGTTAACAACTATTTTGCATTTGTTTGTCAGGCAGCATCTAGTACAACCATTCTCCTTTGAGATTGAACAAGTTTAATAATCACTCTACAATATGTGGTTGGTATATCAAGTTACTTATTTTCCCTTTTTCTGCCTATACGTATGACAGTGACATTTGACTTTATTCTTCCTCTCTGAAAAGTAGTTTTATTAGCCAATTTAATGGCAAATTCTTTGTTAGTTTGTACGAATTGTGAGTCCTAATTTTGAGGTCCTGAAATCCAATCAAAATTACTCATGATAGGTTGTTGAAATATTGTGTTGGATATGCTATAAGTTTAGTGGATTTGATTGTGTGCTAAATATATTGAGTGTCTATAAAAACATGATTGGGCAACTATTTGGCACATTGCGACAATAGTTTGCCATCAAAAGACTACGTATGATGCACAATGTCACGAAAATGTTAACATATTTGGACAGAAGCCAAAAGGAAAAAGCATAACGAATGTCCTAAATGAATAAAAAAGACTGAAATCAAAAGCATATCCATCTGTTTTCTAACTCTGTAATGTAATAGAGCCTTTTAGATTTTCATTTAACAATTTCCATAGTTACTAAGCAGAAAATATGTATAATGCATTGAAATATTATGTTAGATATGCTATAAGCCGAAGCTTTGATATATATTGTAAGATTTCACTTGACTTTATTTATGATGCTAATCTTTTCTTTTTTTCCTTTTTCTTGAATATATTAAAAAAATACAAGGAAGAAAAAAATTTAGAATCATAGAAGGCAAGATTCTTCTGCTAGGTTCTAGTGCAGAAGTTCAAAAAAATATGTAGAATGTAATGAAAAATTGTGTTAGATATGCTAAAAGTTTACTGGATCTGATTGTGTGCTAAGTATATTAGACATCTATATAAACATGATTGGGGCAACTATTAGATATTTTGCAACAATGGTTTACTATCAGAAGCCTACGTATGATGCACAATGTCATAGAAATGTTAACAAATATGGACAAAATCCAAAGGGAAAAAGCATAAGGAATGTGCTAAATGAATAAAAAATACTGAAATATGAACTATATCCATCTGTTTTGTATCTCTAATATGTAATAGAACCTTTTTAGCTTATCATTTTCTAATTGTCATTGTTAGTGAGCTGAAAATATGTACAATGTACTGAAATATTATGTTAGATATGCTATAAGCAAAGTGGATCTAATTGTCTGCTAAGTATATTGGGTGTCTATATCAACTAGATTGGGCAATCATTCAGTGTTTTGTGACGATGGTTTACCATCAAAAGCCCACGTAGTTAGTGTTGTGCACTAAAGGCAATCACTTGTACATTGTGTATGACACATTTTATTTTAATAAAAGGATTTATTTATCTTACAGTTTATTATGTTTACTTTTAAGTAATATAATTGTTTGATAAAGTCCCTAGTACAATACTGTGTTAAGGAAATCATGATAAAGATCATGATATGAGATTCCTACTACACTGGATGGTGTTAATACTTCAATAGTCCCTAGTCACAGTATTAATGGGACAGGACATCATTAATGCGTTAAGACTAGCATGTACTAGACTTCCTGATTTGATCAGGCAGTGGTTCTTATATTCGTGATTATTGAGATACTCAAAATTAACACATGGATGCTTGTTAATGGAACAACTTCATTGGATGACCAAGCTTTGAGATAATCACATGGATAACTATTTAGTGCCAGTGATATAATCTCAATACAGCAAACATGCAAGTATCCTTAGACTTAAGATCTCCAAAGTACTTTGTTTGCTTGATCAAGGGCCGCCTATTGGATGGATATTAGGTACATTGTGAGGTAAACGAAAGTAGTTGAGAGGGTCAATAAAGGATTCACCACTCCTAATAGTAGGGGCGAATATCTCACGGCCACTTATAGGAATTACTACTCGGAAAGTCCTTGGCCAAGGCGATTATGTATTGGAAACAGTTCCAATTGATACACATCTAGAGTAGTGGGTTCCTAGTACAAGTACTATTGTATTCGGGCCAGAATTAATTCTGAGAGGAGTTGGCACTAATTCCGTACTCCAAACCGAATGAGACATTATATGGTGAAAGGAGTTAATTGCACTGAAATTTGTTATTGAAGGATTCATGTCAAGCCACTTGGTTTCCTGGACTCTTGGGTGATCATGATGCGTTACTAGATACTGCTCATGATCTGGGAATATGGGTTTATTAATTGAGGAATTAATAGATCAATCCTGATTAGAATTAATAAGATTAATTCTAATTAATTATGGATTATTAATCTCAAAGACGTTTGGATTAATTCATGTTCTCTACCAATTAACTGAAAAACCTAATAGGTCACACACAATAGAGGATGATATACTCAAGATGTTATATAATAACATAGTGGGGTTAATTGAGAGAAAGAGAAATTGTTATAGACAAATTATAATTAGTTATAATTTATGGTCCAAATTGTAATTGTGAGAATTTGGTGTTTCCAATTACAATTAGGGAATTCTAATAGGATTAGAATTCTCAATTTCGGTAGTGGATTTTCGTGTAACATATAAATGAAACTCACGAAAACCCTAGCTAAGGCGTGGCACCAAAAACCCAACACATGAAATCCTTCTCTCCTCTCTCTCTCTCGATTGTTCTTGTGTAACAACCCTAGTCGCCATCTTTTTGTGCTAGCATAGGAAATTTTGGTGCTTGAGTATTCCTCTGTGTGGATTACTATTTGATATAATCACATACTGTGATTATAGTGGTTAGACGTTCAACTCTCGTAAAGTTGGATCAAGAGGATTGCTGGATCGCGCCTCGACTTGAACAAGAAATTTTTGTTCTTCGGACGATCAAACAAAGGTAAAAAACTGTTACCTTTATTATCTTTATGTCTTGTTTTCACACATAGGTGGGTCATGGGATGGTATCTTGTTTTATTCTTTCGTTACGCCATATTCGATATGGATGTGAGATACATAACACACGTATGATGCACAATTTCTTGAAAATGTTAGCATATTTGGATAGAACCCATAGGGAAAAAGCATAACAAATGTGCTAAATGAGTAGAAAAGACTGAAATCAGAATCATATCCATCTATTTTGTATCTCTGTTATGTGATAGAACCTTTTAGCTTATCATTTTCTAATTTTCATAGTTTCAATGTTGAAAATATGTACAATGCACAGAAATATTGTGTTGGATATGCTATAAGCTTAGTGGATTTGATTGTATGCTAAGTATATTGGGCATCTATATAAATAAGATTAGGCAACCATTCGATATTTTGCGACGATAGTTTACCATCAGAAGCCCACGTATAATGCACAATGTTTTAAAAATGTTAATATCTAACTTATACGTGAGATATTGGAGCTAAGTTTTCCATCTTATCTATGTTATTGCAGTTGTTGCAAGCCATTTGTGTTTTTGGCATATTAATGTATTACGTTATCTTGATTTGTGAAATGTTACACATTGGTATTTAAATTGAAAGGGCTATAATAATGTCTTTTTGGTGCATTCCATGAACAATTGCTCACGATATCTTAAATGTTTGACCCTATTCTTTTGACTTTTCCAGAATAGCGAACCATTTGGACCCTCTCTCTCTCTCTCTCTCTCTCTCTCTCTCTCTCTTTCAGATTCTATCACTGGCACTCAATAGCTTATCCAAGTCATTATCTCATAGCTAGGTTATCCAATGAACTTGTTCATATAATAAGTATCCACATATTAATCCTAAGTATCATAATACTCACGGTTATGAAAACCACCATTGATCTAATTAAGGGATATAACATATGATAGTCTTGGCATATTAATAATGTCCCATCTCATTAATACTATGACTAGGGATTATTCGCGTACAAATACTATATAGTGTAGTAGGAATCTCATATCATGATCTCTATCATAATTTCTTTAACACTGTGTTGTACTAAGGACTTTATCAAACAGTTTATACCCATATTCAGATATAACAATCAAACTGAAAGATAAAGAATGCCTCTTTTATTAATTATTATGCAATACACATGTTACAAGTGATTGCCTCTAGGGCATAACACTAACAATCCCCCACTTGCGCTAAAGCCAATCATTCATATATCGAATACCGAATGACTGTAATATTTATCATATTTCTTCTAGGAAAATGCTTTAGTGAATGGATCAGCTATGATCTGATCCATGGGAATTCTCTCTATCTTTACATCTCTCCTATCTATAATCTCTCTAATCAGATGATAGCATCTAAGTACATGTTTGGATCATTGAGGAGACCGTGATTCCTTTGTTTGTGCAATGACTCCATTATTGTCACAATACTAAAGTATTGGATCTACAATGCTAGGCACCACTCCAAGTTCCATGACAAACTTCTTGATCTACACTACTTCTTTAGCTGCTTCGGAAGCCACTATGTACTCTGCTTCAGGTGGCGATTCGGCAGTAGTCTCTTATTTGGAACTTTTCCAACTTACTGCCCTACCACCTAACTTGAACACATAGATTGATTGTGATTTGTAGTCCACCTTATCAGACTGAAAGCTGGCATTAGTATACCCTCTTACTTGAAAATCACCATCTCCATATACCAAGAATACATCCTTAGTCCTTCGTAAGTACTTCAGAATATTCTTTATAGTCGCCCAATGACTCTCTTTAGGGTCAGATTGGTATCTACTCAACAAGCTAAGAGCACATGATACATCGGGCCTAATACATATCATAATATACATGATAGACCCAATTGCTAAAGCATAAGAAATTCTACTCATATAATCCCTTTCAACTATTATCTTTAGAGACATCGACTTTGAAAAACTTACTTCATGTGCTATATGTAAGAATCCTCTTTTGGATTAATCCATGCCGAACCTCTTTAACATTTTATCTACGTATGTAGACTACAAAAGACCTAACAACCTTTTTGATCTATCTCTATAGATCCTTATTCCCAGAATATAGGTTATTTCTCTAAGGTCTTTCATGGAGAATATCTTGGATGACCAAATCATTACAGATTAAAAAACGGAAACATCATTTCCTATGAGCAATATGTCATCTACATAAAGCAATAAAAAAATAACTTCACTCTCACTAACCTTTTTATACACACAAGGTCCATCCATATTTTAAATGAAACCAAATTCTTTAATTATCTCATCAAAACGGATATTCCAACTCCTAGATGTTTGCTTTTAAGTTCATAGATATACCTTTGCAACTTACATGCTTTTGTGTCATCTTTAGATGTGAAACCTTTAGGTTGTGTCAAATACACTTCCTCGATCAGGTTTCCATTAAGGAAAGCTGTTTTCACATCCATTTGTCAAACCTCATAGTCGTAATAAGCAACAAGTGCTAGGAGTATTCTTATGGATTTTAGCATAACGACTAGTAAAAAAGTTTCATCATAGTCAATACCTTGTTGTTGTCGATAACCTTCTACAACTAGACATGCCTTATAGGTAACCACATTACCATCCAAGTCGGTTTTCTTCTTGAAAACCCATTTTCACCCTATAGGCTTGATAACTTCGGCTAGATCAACCAAAGCCTATACTTAGTTGTCATACATAGAATCCATTTTTGACTTTATAACTTCAAGCTATTTGTCATATTCTGAACTATTCAAAATGTCCTTATAAGTAGTAAGCTCATCTTTCTATGAGTAAAACGTCATTGTGGTCACTTATGAGAAATTCATATCTCTCAGGCACCACTCGTATCCTACTCGACCTACGAGGATCTTGTGTGTTAGAAAATTCATCAATAGGTGTGGGTTTAGATGGTTGATCAGTATTTGTTTGTTCTTCTTGCACTTACTAAGTTCAAGCTTGCTCCCACTATCTTCTTTAAACATGTGCTCCTTCTCTAAGAAGACAACATGTTTCGAAATAAAAACTTTATTTTCAGAAGGAAGATAGAAGTAATATCTGAAAGATTTTTTCGGATATCTAACAAACAAAAATTTGTCAGACTTACTTTCAAATTTGTCTGACATTGCCCTTTTCACAAAAGTAGGGCAACCCTAAATCCTTAAATGAGATAACTTGGTCTCTTACCAAAGAACAACTCATAAGGAATGGTATCAACCATTTTTTATGGAACTCTATTTAATATATAAACAGCAGTCTCTAGCATATATCCCTAAAATGATTTTGGTAACTCTGCAAAAGCCATTATGGTTCGTACCTTGTTTAGAAGGGTTCAATTCCTTCTCTCAGATACACCATTATATTGAGGTGTATGTGGTGGAGTCCATTGAGATAATATCCTATTAACTCTAAGATAATTTTGATACTCTTGGTTTAAGTATTCATCTCCTTGATCGGATCTAAGAGTTTTAATACTCTTACCAAGTTGTTTCTCTACTTCATTCTTAAAGTCTTTGAACTTATCAAATGCTTCAGACTTGTATTTTATTAAATACAAATACCCATATCATAAATAGTCATTAACAAAGGTTATAAAGTAGTGATAACCTCATCTTGCTTGTATAGACATTGGGCCACATACATCTATATGTATTAGTTTTAATAACTCTTTAGCCCTTTCTCCTTTTTCAGAAAATGGATTTTTAGCTATTTTATCAAGTAAACAAAATTCGCATATGTCATATGATTCACAATCAAAGGACCCCAAGTCACTTAGCTATTATAACTTAGACACGCGCTTTTCATTTACATGGCCTAAATGACAATGCCATAAGTAAGATAAGATTGAGTTCTCTTTTCTTTGTTTCTTTACATTTAAATTGAGAAATGGATTATCCATCTCTAAAACATATAAACCATTAACCAAAGTTGTAGAACCATAATAGATATCATTTAATGAAAAAGAACAATGTGGCCATCTCCAAATAAGTCTAAACAAGCAACTGAGATAATGTTTTTCAATAAACTGGTATAAAATAGCAGTTATAAAGTTCTACAATTAATTCAAAAGGTAGATTATGAAGATAAGTCCCTACAACTAGTGCAACAACCTTTGCTCCATTTGCAACTTACAGGTCCATATCGCCCTTTTCCAGCCTTCTACTGCCATTTAGTCCCTGCAAATTATTGCATAAATGAGGTCCATAATCGGTATCCAATACACATATCTTATTAATAAAGACAGTATTAATCTCAATCATAAACATACCAAGAGTAAAAATAGAAGTGCTTGCAAGCTTCTCCTTTTCTTTCTTTTCCTTCACGGTCTCCAAGTAGGCTTTGCAGTTGTGCCTCCAATGGCCCATCTTGCCACAATGATAACATAGGCCTTTAGTGGCTGCTTCCTTCTTCTTCATGCCTCCATTAGGCTTGGTAGGATTTTTCTTCTTCTTCTTAGGAACATTCTTCTTAGAAGGCGAAGAACATACTAGCAAGATCGCCTTATCATCCTTCTTCATAGATGATTCAGCAGTCTTAAGCAGATTGATAAGCTCAGGTATAGTGGGCTCAATATTGTTCATGTGGTAGTTAATCACAAATTGTGAAAAACTACTTGGTAATGATTGTAGAATTAAGTCAACACTTAAATCGTGATCCATTACGAAACCAAGAGACCCAAGCTTTTTAATATCACCTAACATCTACAGCCCATGAGTGGCCACTAAAGCACCCTCAACCAACTTAGAATGGAATAGTTGTTTAGAGATCTCATATCTCTCAGTTCTAGCTTGTTTATCAAATAACTCTTTAAGATGGAAGACAATGGTTTGAGCATCTATATGATCATGCTATTTTTGTAACTCAGGAGTCATTGATGCTAACATCATGCATAATGCAGTGTTACTGTCCTCCTTATGCTTCTTGTGGACAGCATGCTCATCAACAGGAGTATCTTGGGTTGGAGGTGGCAGAATAAGAGCATATAGCATGTAGAGCAACTTTTTCGACATGAAAATGATTCTCAAGGTTCTATACCAGTTTGATTTGGTGAGCTTATTTATTTCTGAGATGCTACGTTGGTTTAGGTTTGTCGACATGATACAAGTGACCTAGATGTAAAGGTAGAGTAATTAGAACATGTGTAACACCCCACTACCTAGGCCCGCCAGGGCCGGGGATGTCGCCCCGTCCAAAGGACAAGGGGTCTTTATAACTAGGTCACACAAATAAAATAGCGGAATATAAATGATACTTGAATTTTAAATTTATTACATCCCAAAATAAATATCAATCCAAGAATAAATCCCAAAATACCAAAAACAAATCCGTAATAAAATTTATCCACTCTCATCTCCCCAAAACATTATAAAAAAATAAATCATCAAAAAATCTTCCAAAGCAGGTATAATCTAGCTACTCATCCCCACAGTAGGATCGACCTAAAATCATGGTAAAATGGTGGTGAGACAGAAATCTCAATAAGTCCGTGTGTGATTTGGGTGTTCAGTGAAAACAGTTCGTGAATGCAAAGTATAAAATTCTTTATAAGAGATCACTGGCAAGCAATAAACATCAATCAAAAACAAAAGTGGTGTTTTGGCATTTCCAACCATACATAATTTATAAAATCAACCACTCGAAAGAAAGGATTACGGGTTACCACACGTTGGGCCCCATAACCGGATGGTCAGCATGCCACACTTTGTGCATACCGCCAGTCAGAATTCCACACTTTGTACAGACTGATAAAAGTAGGTGATTGGCCTACTGGGCAAGATACTCCTCCTTCTCTATACCCAAATAACAACCGGGTGTCTATTCCGGCAAAATACAGTCACTTGACTGAAAAAGAATACTGCTAGCTCAGACCGACACGACTTACTGGACTATCGTCTTATCCGGGAAGGACTCACTCCTCAGAGGTGGCCACCTACTGAGAGACTTACCCTAACCCCTCAAAGACTAGCCCAGTAGTCTACCCTTATTGAGTACTCAACATAACATATTCCACTTGGGAAAAAAATGAACAAAACATAGTTCCACTTGAACATGGCAATTAAGGGTTTCTAAAGTCTTTGTCAAAATCAGTTTTAGAAAGAGTTTTGAGTTTGAATAAATCTGCTTATTGGTTTTCAAATAATTTGTTTAACGGAAATAAGACAGGAGACAATCCTCAATTGCCTTTACAAAGATGAGTGTCCATGCACTCTACATTTGGCTTGCCATAATTAAACACTTTTCATCGATCAGGTTTTATGTAGGAGCTTACCTGATTCTTGCTCACAATAAAAAGGTCTCCAACTGCTGACCTAACCCCGCATGGGCAAATACAAACCACAATCAAACTCAAGCCAAAATTCACTTTCTCAATTTAAACAACTCAACTTACTATTATCATGATCCTAGTGTCCCAAGCTTTTAGGCCAAACAATAAGTAAATAGGTTTATAAGCTAAGGATAATTTGATATTTAAAATAATTAATGTTTTGGGAAATAAGTACTAATAAGTTAAAGGTTTAAATATTGCTAAGAAAATTTAGAGTTTATTTGATGAAGAGTCTTAGGTGGTTTTTAGGAAAAATAATGATTTATTAATAATTTAGTTGTTAGAAAATAATTGATAACTAAAGTTAGTTGAAAATGTATTTTAATGAACCTTGCTTGGAAAATAATAAATAAGTTTTAATAGGTTTTGATTAAAAGATAATAATTAAATTTTAATAATAAGTATTTTACTAATTATGATTATTTCAAAAAAAAAAAAAGGCTTTAGTTGATTTCATTATTTTTATATAATATCGATATATTTTATTTTTCTATCAAAACTATTATTTATTTGACTAAAATATCATTTATGTATATAATAATCCAAATGCACCCTTCCTAGGGTTTTTTCGAAATTACTAGCAAAATCATATTATTAAATATTTTATTCATGAAATAAAATTGGCTTAGGGACAACTAGATCATGAACATATTTCCATGGCTATTCACAATCATGAACATATACAATCCTTCAATTCATCAAATCATCCAAATCATGATGCATACAAGCATAGATCTCAATTTATCAAGACATGATCTAACCCCTACTAGCATAAATATGATCATGGCTTCAACAATCCAACATGAATATAAATCCTATTCACCAAAGGTGACATAATCTCTAGCATACTTAATCATGGAGGCATGCATTAAACCTCAAATCATCATGCAATCAACCAAGATAATCCATCTATACATAAATCCCATCTCCTTCATATTCATACATATATTCATGCTTCAATCTCAACAATACATACTCAAATCCTATCCACAATCCACCTTCTATCAACATCATCCTAGAGAAATGAATCTAGAATTAAAAGAAGGGTTAAAAGAAAGCTTACTTGCTTGATGAATTCCCTTGAAGGAGTTTTGAATAAGTCTCAACTCCTAGATGTCTAAATCCGACCAAAGAAGGTGAATGAAGCATGACCATTGGAGAAGAAATCATCCGGCCAAGGAGGAGAGAGATTCGACCAAGAGAGAGAGAGAGAGAGAGACCATTAGTGGGTTTATTCATATATATATTCATTAGAGATCACGATTAGAGAAGATGGAGTTGTTAGAACAAACCTACCTTGATGGTGTTCTTGAGCCTTCACAAAATTTCTGGTTTTTTATCCAAACTAGCAAGTTAGATTTTGGAGTTTGATGTCAAGAATGGTGTTGATGGACTCACGGCAGTGAGGAGATGAATTCTAGAGTTTTTAGAAGTAGTTTGAAGTAATTTGGATAGGTATTAGGTGAAAGGAAGAAGTAGGTGTTCTTGGTGTGTTGTGTGTTCTTGAAGGTTGAAGGGAATAGAGAGTTTTTGGATGGTGGCTGCCGAAATTCTGAAGAGATTAAGGCTGGCCAAAATTTCTGTAGGGTTTAGGAAGGTGATTCTCTGATTTGGAAGAGAAAAGGAAAGGCTAGTTGTTGGAATCCTTGAAGAATATTTTTGAGAAGCAAATTTGGAAACTAAATATTCAAAAATATCTTTGATTCTTGGAGAGCTTTTGGAAGTCTGCCATGGCCGAATTTCTGTGCAGTGTTTCTACTGGATGAAAGCTGATTGAAGAGGGGTAATGGTGGCCGAAAAGATGGAGTGAAATGGTGAGGAATAAGTCTGGTTGTTTGAGGAACATTTTATGGAAGGTTGCTAAATTATGGTGGCTGGAATTTTGGTAACTAATCAAGCATGATTGCAGAGATTTGTTGGAGAGATTTTCTGGCAGCCATGACTAGATTTTTCGTGCAGAACTTAGGGAGGATAATGGAGTTTAGTTAATGGAGGTTTAAGGGTGGTTTGTGCAGAAAAAGGGTGGAGTTTTGGCTAAGAGAGAATTAGGAAACAAAGCTAGAAAAACTACCGCACAGTATTTTTCGCAAGGCTGGAATTTTTTTTTTTCTGGGCAGTTTTAGCTACCATCTTTTCAGCCGATTTGCAGAGGTTTTGAAGGGAAGTTTCAGGGGTTTTCAAGGTTGGTTTCCAGCCTTCTTCATGGAAGAAAAACATGGCTAAGGTGCTGAACAAAAACTGGAAGAAAACAGCTTGGTTTCGGACCTCCAAAGTTGCGATTTGCCCAAGGATTTTTCTGGTTTTGCACCAACTTTGTGCAGTCCGAAAATGATCAGAGAAATTCATATTGCAAGCTGATCCAAAAGGCCATTTTTCTGGCAGCATTTAGGAGGGAATATTAGCTAAGAGTTTCGACAACTTGAAGGCACAAGAAGTTGGAAAATTTCAGTTCATTCCAAGAAGGAAGATGAACCTAGCTACAATGAATTTTTAGAAAGTTTACTAAAGGGATTTATCCCCTTGGAATCTTTCACATCTCCTCCACATTTTCAGACCATAAAATGTCTTCCACTAAGACATTTTGATTCTATAAAGCCACAGCACTTCACTGAAATTTCTAGAAAGAAATTGGCTAGAACAATTTGAACAAATTAATGAATTGAGAAATAGGAAAATTAAGGATCAAGAGGAAATGAATTCCTCTTAGAAATTTTATGTAGAACAAATGAGTAGGATTTGAAGACTCATATTATGCCTCTCATAGGACAACATCTATACCCTACTCCAAACACCACTAAGGCTGAAAATGATACTTCCCAAGCAAAAAGAAAATTTAACCAAGCTAAAGCTCCTATGATGGAATTTGAACCTAAGACCTCAAGAATTAATTCTAAGGCTCTAACCACTAAACCACAACAACTCTTGTTCTTATTTTCCCTCAAAAAAATATTTTCTTATTCAATCCTCAAGTTGTCTCCCTTTTTCCACCTCAAGCAAAAATTACTATTTTACCCTTCTCAAGCAATACTCACAACCAAGCCTTCGAGACAATAAAACTCAAATCCAAAGCATAGAAAATCATTTAAAAATATACTTAAACATACAATAAATTATTATATGCATCCCAACCCCCTCACTCTAAGGTTGGTTTTGACTGGGGTTTCACAACATGTATATACTCATGATATGCAAGTAATTAGATCTTTAATTAAATATATTTTTATTCTACTATTTTACTCAAATCAATAGCCCGCACTATTGACTCGAAAAAGCTCGTTGGAAGATTTCCTAGTGATCCAGTATCCAAATTCCTTAAGAATGACCTTAAATTAGCCCAACAAGCCACTCTTCAGTTTAATAGTAGGTATCCAATACCAATAACATCAAATGTAACTATTGTATCATTGAGTGATTAACATCTTTTAATCATTAAAGTATTTAATACTATCCCAACCTTGCCTCTAATATTCTTTATGCTCAGGTTAGCCCAATCGAGATAATGAAATTAGTTAAACACAACACATTAATCAGGAATTAAATTCCATAACTTGAACATACTCAATGTCATGTAGGCTTGGGTATGCCTAACAACCTAGTCTCGAAAAAAAACTCTCATTCTTACTATATTAATGGAAGGCATTAGATTTAATATTATTTGAGGGATTTATTCCTTTTTAACTATCTCATTGTTTGGCATGCATATAATTTACAATAAGCAGCATAAATTGATAAACATGGTAATAAACAATCACGTGGCATGGTTATGGACTTTCTAAATTAATTTTCTCGAGCCATCAAGGAAATTAATATGGTCAACCCTATGTGTTCATGCATAATTTAAGTAGAATGTCTTACCATCTCCCTTCATTTTGATTGTCGTCTTCAAAATCTTGTAAATAAAATCTACCTCAATCTAACATATATAAACTAATTACATAATTTCCTAAAGGAACAAACTTCAAGTTATATTCGAGGCGAGTTAGATGAGAAAAAAATTACACAAGAATTTGATATAAGGCAGGGCCCGCAAGCCCTATTTAATTAAAACAAAGCGATAAAGATGCATGAACAGATAAGTTTGGTCATAGTCTATAACCATCCACCATACCAATAAAACATGCTTAAAATACGGCATAAAACATCCAATGCGCAATCATCCAAAATCAGTATTTTGGAGAAATCTAGGTTCAAAATGGAATTTTGGAAAGTTCTGGACCGAAATCAAATTTTAAAAAATTATAGGTCCTACATGTAATTTTGAAAATATTTTTATCCAAAATAATGGGTTTCAAATAAATTCTAATTATTATTAGAACATATTCTCAAAATTAGAAATGATCAAAAAAACACTTTTTTTTTTTATAAATAAAACAGTGCTAGAACATAGTACACTCGATGCCAGGTGGGTAGAAGGTAACCGACGCCAGGTTTGCTCTAGAGGCACACACAGGGGAAGAACAGAGTGTATGTAAAACCCCACCTAAACCTACCCTAGAGTAAGAGAGATGGGATGCATAGCATGTCATCATGTATAAAATATATCTTTTGAATAACTTTGTGTGCCTTAGAATTGTAGTTTATAGGATATATAGTTTATTTATGCTTGTTGAGTAGGAAGGGTAAAAAGGTAATTTTACTTAGGGTTGGGATAGAAAGATGGCTTAAGGTTTAGATAAGAAGAATATTTGGTGGAGAAAATAAGAATAAGAGTTAATATGGTTAAGTGGTTAGAGCATTATGATTTAATCTCTAAGGTCTTAAGTTCAAATCTCATCACTTAAGTTTTATTCATATTTATCTTAACCCATGTTTAATTTTCTTTTTCTTACATTCCTTAAAGTTAGGAATGCTCTCTTAAGGAAGACACAATGGTAATGTCTTGACCATATGGTCTTGTCCTAAAAAGAATTCTAGAAGAATTCTTGTCTCCATTATTCTTACAAGCCTTGTCCTAACCTCTTCGAATTTGAACTATTCCTAAATCTATAATTCATTTTTATATCCATAAAATACTTGGATAATTCCTTGCTAGGAATTTCGAAAATCCCAGTTCTTGTGGGATAAGGGTGGCCAAAAATGAGAAGGGGAAATAGGTTGAGGTTTCAAGTGAAACACTATAGCTATTTCTTCAAGAACATCATCTTCTTCTTGTTCTTGGCTTGGTCAAAAATCTGGAAAATTTTCCAGATTTCCTTCAAAGTTGTTTTCAAAAAATTGCAGCAAGCTTCCCTACCCAATTCTTGGAAGAAACTAACCATCTTGTGTGAGGACGAAAGCTAGAAATCCTTGAAATTTTGCAGCTTTACAAACAATGCCAAACCAGAATTTTTTTCCAGCAAACTAGCAACATTGAACATGAACTTGAAGCCATCCATTAGAACTTATGAACAGCTAGAGCTTTCTTTATTCTAATTCAAGATGAAGGCTGGAAAACCACCATTAATGGACCTTCAAACACTCTTAAAATCCAGCTGCAAAATCATTCCAAAATGGGCCAAAAATTTTGCACCAAAACCATATCAATTCCATGTGTTCTTGAGCTTCAATTCCAGAATTTTTTGTCCAGCTACATCTCCTCATGCTAAGGCTAAAATTCTTCAGCAAACTTCACCAAATTTCAGCCCTTGTACAGCCATGAACTAAACCTCTTGGCTTCACCACCAACCTTGAATAATAGGACTCCATTATCATACCTCAAAATGCTCCTATCTTCACTCTATCCAAACTTGTTTAAACTTCAAATTAAAATTCCAGATTTTGCTTCATTAAAACACTTCTTTAGCTAGTTGATAAAACCAAAAAATCCTCTGCCACTCCATAGCTAATTTCAGCCAGCCTAAGCCTAAAATAGCTCTCCATCCTTTGGTTAAAACATAGCCAGTTCAGCCATACACATTTAAAGGACAAAAAACATTCCAAGAGCAAACACCATTACCCAATCCTATACCTCAAACAACTCCACTTTTTCCTCAATTTGAATTTTGAAAAATCTAAAATTCTCTCTCATTCTTGGATAACCAAAAGCTCCCCCTAGGCTAAGCCATTCGGCCATCACACACAAGCACACACGAAATTCCCTTCTTCTAAAACTCTCTCAAGGACACCAAGAACACACACTTCACATCTTCAAGCCTAAATCACTTCTAAACATCTCCAATCACTCCCAAACACTCTAAACCATTAGTATTCAACCTATATTCTCCATTAGTGCACTTTATAACACCAAAACACACAAAGTTGAATCTTCAATCGGATCAAACCCCCTTTTTTTGTTGAAGATTCGAAGAACACCAAAGAGGTAAAATAAGAACAACATTCTTGTTCTTCTTCTTTTATTCAACTTCTGTTCTTCTTTTCTACTCTCATTCATTCCTCTCTCACACTCTCCCTCTCTCTTGGCCGAAATGTTGATGATCAACCATGGACTATTTTTGGATCACTAAAAGCCATCAGGCACTCAAGGACCTCTACTAGGCAAGGCGAAACCTTCATCAAACTTTCATCAAATCAACTATTTCTTTCTCGATCTCCTCTTTAAAATTTCAAATTTAAGACTCTTAGATGATGTTAGGTTGATTGGATAAAGTGGGGTTGAAGATATGTATGTGGTTAAAGGGAGTGGATTTAAGACTTGAGAACGGGATGAATTCTGTGATTTATGGAGTATGCTTAGAATCATTATATGTTCACTATGATTAAGAGCTTTATGGATGTGTTTGATGCATGTTAGACATTATGCCACCATTATTGATTAGGCCTTCAAGATCTTTTTTTTCAATAAAGCCAAAGGTAATATTATGCCTAGTAGATTATCAATCTTGTTGTAGTATATGTTGATTCAAGCCTATATTTTTGGATAGAATAAACATGATATTTGCTAAATCCTTGTGCGCATGAACATGAATATGGATTTTCTCTAATAATAGAATTATTATAAGAACTACTTTTATTATTTTTAGAATTATTCTTACTATCATTATTATTATTATTATTATTATTATTATTATAGTTAATATTATTATTTTATTTAATTTACAAAATTCAAAAAATATTAAGTAGGTTCGAAATAGAAGATGATTTAAAATATTATTATTTAGTTGATTTAAAATATTATTATTTTATTGGTTAACTAAATAAAATATTTTTATTAAACATGAGTAATAAAATATTAGAATTAATTAATGTCAAATGACTTTTAAAATCATAATATTACTAGATAGCCTTACTAAAATGTTTATAAATATTATCTATATTATAATAATTTATTTATTAGTAATTTTATTTGTTATTTGTTATTTATTATTTATTAATTAAAATTAAGTATAATTTATTATTATTTATAATAATACTATTTAAATATTATTTATTACCAATATTATTTAGGATTATTATTACCCATTATTTATTACGAATTTTATTTATTATATCAATATTACTCATTATTTATTATTTGGTAATAAATAGTTAACACTATAATTTATTATTTATTATTTATTATTTATAACAACTGTTTATTTTAACTTATCAAACTAATTTTATTTTATAAAATTCTTTATCAACTAGTATTAAACCTTAAGGCTTTGCTGTCACAGTTAGATATTGTTGTCGCTAGTTGATCTAAGAATTATTTATTTAAGGCAAGTATTGTATGGATGTTCGTCTTATATCTTGTATTTACCTCAAGTGGGGTTAGGTTGACCTGAATTACCTTGGAAAACTTTTGTATTCAAGAAAAGCAAAAGATCAGGTAAATTCCTGCATAAAGCTATTTGAAGACTAAAGTTACCTTGGCAAGCCAAACATAATGTATACGAGTATTTGTACTGTAAATGCAATTATGGACAATTTTTCTTTTCTTTTCAGTCAAGAAAACCATTTAAAATTAAACAAGCAATTTTATACAAAATGCCAAACGTTTCCTAAAAACCTAACTTTGACAGGAATTTTTGAAACCATAATTGCAATTTTAAAAGTAATCAATGTATGATCTTCCTTGTCTCAAGGGGAACAAACACAACGTTGAATACTCAATAAGAGTAGACTACTAGGACTAGTCTTTGAAGGATTAGGGTAAGTCTCTCAGTAGGTGGCCACATTTGAGGGGTGCATCCTTCCCAGATAAGATGCCAGTCCTATAGGTCATACCGGTCTGAGCTAGCAAGTTCAGTCAAGTGGATTGTATATTTTCAAAGTGAACAACCGGTAAGTTTGGGTGTAGAGATAAAGGAGTATCTCACCTGGCAAGCGGCACACTTACCTTATGTCAGTATGCACAAAGTGTGGCATCCTGAACGTTATATTGTCATGGTGCACAAAGTGTGATGTCATGGGGCTACCTCTTTCGAGTGGTTTTATTTATTGTATACATGTCTGATTTGAAAGGAAAACACCACTCTACATTTGTGCAATTTATTTGAGACTTGCCAGTACTTTCTTTTATAAAAATTACATAATTTGTATGCATGAATTGTTTGATGGAAAACGAAAAACAGGGGAGCATGCTGTACGTAAAAAAAATTGGAGAAAAATAAAACGCGAGCCTTAAAGGTTATGCGGAAGCGTGAAGATCATACCTTTGCGTTCCTTAACCCTCCTAGGTTGCGTAGGAACAAATTGAACGGCTGGAATCGCCTCGCTTTGCACATTTGAAGGAGCTTCCGGTTGAACACCCGCTAGCCTTCTACTTCGCCTTGTTTGCATTAACGCTTAGCTCTCCAGCTCTCGGGATATTCCTCAGCCTAACCTCTAGTTGGTGAACACTATGGTGAAAAGGAACGATCTCAAAACTCCTTGGTTCTTTCGCTATTGATTAGCAAAGAACAAGAAGAAACCACAGAGGAAGGGAGAGGGAAAAACGTGAGTTCCCAGAGAGAGAGTGACGTGAGTGTGTGAGGCTAGGGACAAAATTAGGGTTTTATTTTCCAAGGAGTTGTTTTTTAGTTCGCCTAAACTAGGTCTCTCAATCTCTGATAAACATATCCCCGGGATTTCAAAACACCCGGATGTTATCCTCTTAACCGTATCTGGAAAACCCCTAAGGTCCAAGCTATTGGGCCAGAAAAATATTTATTATTTTTCCTGGACCCAAAAGGCCCAAATTAATAAATATTAATTATTTATTTCCTGAGCTTACCTAAGTAACTCAATAAATAATTAATGAGCCCAAATGAACCATAATAATTAATCTTTAATTATTTATTTCTTGGGCCTATATAAATAACCCAATAAATAATTAAACATTATTTATTTCCCCTAGTTTAAGCCCAGGTTAATTTCTTAATTATTCATACTGGACCTAGGCCCTGAATAATTAATTAACCAATTAAACTAGATAATTAATTTCTCTCAACTCCTATTTTATTTATTTATTTATTTTATTTCAGTCCAATAATAAATTAGATTTTCTGAATAAAATAAAATCCTCTTCAACTGAGACCAATTCCTCAACCCAAAAGTAGTTAGGACTTACGGGCTATCCCGAGGACCAAAAAGACACATCGCCTTGGTTGCTAAAATGACCAAAATACCCCTGCTATATAAATAGCTGTATTTTGCATTTTAAATATTTCCTAATATCACCATAAGGAAATATTGACCCCAAGGACAATGCTGCATTCGCAAAGTCTCCGACCTACAGGTGAAATGACTAAAATACCGCTCTACACATCGCCGTACATTTAGAGAGGAAGAAGTGTACTAACACCCCCCTAAATGACATCTACCATCCTTAGGCTTCTAGTCCAATGATCCACGACTTCCTGGAATGTTTCCGCTTTCCAAGGGAGCTACCCTAAAGCAAATATCCAAGTCATGTTTCCTAGGGCCCTGGATAATTTAGACCATTCGGACAACCACAAGGGGCAATATAGTGCAGAAACTATCTTGTATAAGTCTGTCTTAACTAACTAGTCACACATACCCAACATGCAAGTATATTGGTCCTACGATAGAACCTCAACTACAGCAAATCAAAGAATATGCTTCCAGCTTCGCCAGACCACCAACTCATACTCAAGTCGTAGAGTACTAGTCCACGCTGTAGCGGTAGTAGTCTAGGTTTCTACCATATAGTACTTTGAGAAACCACTACTACAGGTCATGTTTTACGTATTCGAAATACGCTTATGTCATGAAGTGAGTGGACTACCCACTGGCTAAAGGTAAGCCATTCCCCATTTAGAATTCATAACATAATAACCTAAACATGATGAGGTTCCCAGTCTCATCAATAGGTTAAGAACAAATGTTTATGTGTTAAATAACCTGTGATCCATACCTTACTGTGAAAGACCACCATTCACATGGATCACTTATTTAAACACAATGAGTCTGTTCCAAACGAAAATCGTGCACAAACAAAAAGTAAATTCACAAACAATTTCTGAAAATAAATTTTTTCATTAAAATATTCGATTTTACATCAGAAACCTAGTCTAAGAGGGCATACAATCCAACAATCTCCCATTACACTCTAAGACTAGGTAAGTCCATAAGTGCCCACCCCTATGGTGTCAAAGTATCTCTTGAAGACTCTCTCAGCCAAAGGCTTGGTGAATGGATCTGCTAGATTGTTTTCTGAGGCAATATGCTCCACCACGACTTCCTGTCTCTGGATGAAATCCCGGATCAGGTGGTACTTCCTCTCGATGTATTTCCCCTTCTAATGGTTCCGAGGTTCCTTAGATTGCGATACTGCTCCAGTGTTGTCGCAATACATCACAAACGGCCTGTCCATATGTGGTACGACTCCAAGTTCTGAAAGAAACTTCTAGAGCCAACTGCTTCCTTGGATGCCTCCGAAGCAGCCACATACTCAGCTTCCATGGTTGAGTCAGCAATACAAGACTGCTTAATACTCCTCCATGAAATTGCTCCTCCAGACAAGGTGAAGACATATCCACTAGTAGATTTTCTCTCATCCTTATCTGCCTGGAAGTCTGAGTCTGTGTATCCTGTAGGAACCAAATCATCAGCCCTGTAAACCAGCATATAATCTCTCGTTCCCTTGAGGTACTTGAGAATATGCTTTACAGCTTGCCAATGAACCTCCCCTGGGTTTGACTGATATCTGCTAACTAAGCCCACGGCAAAGCAGATATCTGGCCTAGTACATAGCATGGCGTACATGAGACTTCCCACAGCCGAAGCGTAGGGAATCCTACTCATTCTGTTCTTTTCTTCTTAAGACTTAGGACAGTCCTTCGAAGAAAATGACAACCCATGTCTACAAGGGATTAAAGCTCTCTTGCATGAGTCCATGCTGTACTTGGCCAACATCTTGTCAATGTATGTCGCTTGGGATAATCCTAACATTCTCTGCTTTCTATTTCTAAGAAGCCTAATCCCGAGAATGTAGCTGGCTTCTCCCAAGTCCTTCATACTGAATTGACTAGACAACCAAACCTTTGTAGATGACAATGTCCCTACATAATTTCCAATGAGTAGAATGTCATCCACATACAGGACAAGAAAAACCACATTAATGCCTTCAAGTTTCCTGTACACGCATGGCTCATCTTCATTTTGAATAAAACCATAAGACTTTACAGTCTCATCAAAACGAATGTTTCATGCTCTTGATGCCTACTTAAGTCCATAATGGACTTCTTAAGTTTGCAAACCATGTGTTCCTGGCCTTCAGCAATGAAGCCTTCCGGTTGGGACATATAGATGTCTTCGCTAAGATGGCCATTCAAGAATGCCGTCTTGACATCCATTTGCCATATCTCGTAGGCATAGTGACAGGCGATGGCAAGGAGGATACGGATGGATTTAAGCATGGCTACCGGGGAAAATGTTTCCTCATAGTCGATACCTTCTTTCTGAGTATACCCTTTCGCCACAAGCCTAGCTTTGAAGGTTTCCACCTTCCCATCCGCTCCTCTCTTTCTCTTGTATACCCACTTGCACCCAATGGGTTTTATCCCTTCAGGTGAAGCTACAAGATCTCAAACCTGATTGAGGTACAAAGACTCAATCTCGGTTTTCATTGCTTCGTGCCACAGATTTGCATCGGCATCAGCAATAGCCTCCTCGTATCTAGTGGGGTCTTATTCCTGATGGTCGGAGACCAGCTCAAAGGCTTCTCCAGCCCATCTATCTGGAACCCTAGACACTCTCCCACTACAACGAGGCTCCATTTGCATAGGCTCTTGAGGCTGTGCCTCTTCTTGTTCCAAAATCGGGTCAGAAGAAGTTGATTCCATAGATAACTTCTCCTGAAGTTCCAACCTCGTTGAACCTTTAGTGGAAGTACTTTGATCATCTTCCAAGTATCTAGCATTGGTACTGACTATACCTTCTGCTCCTTAGGATGATAAAAGTAGCCTCCTTTTGTCCCTTTTGGATACCCAACAAAATAGCATAATTCTGATCTTGGTTCCAACTTGTCTCCCTTGATCAGTACATAAGCTGGACATCCCCAAATCCTGAGATGATTCAGACTTGGCTTACGCCCAATCCACATCTCATAGGGAGTTCTAGGTATTGACTTGGAAGGCACCAAGTTCAGAATATATGCCGTTGTTTCCAAGACATATCCCCAAAAGGACACTGGAAGAGTAGCATGAGACATCATGCTTTGGACCATTTCCATCAACGTCCTGTTCCTTCTCTCAGCTACTCCGTTCTACTGGGGGGTTCCCGGCGCAGAGAGTTGGGATACTATCCCATGATGTACCAAGTAGTCCTTGAATTCACCTAGGAGGTACTCTCCACCACGATCCGATCGTAAGGTTTTGATTAATTTACCTGTCCGACGCTCCACTTCAGCCATAAAATCTTTCAACTTGTCAAAAGAGTCAGACTTGCATCTCATCAGGTAAATGTAACCATACCTCGTACAATCATCCGTGAACGTGATGAAGTACTCAAAACCTCCCCTAGCTGGTGTAGACAATGGACTGCACACATCAGTGTGAACAAGACTCAACACCTCCTTGGCTCTATCCGCCTTTGGTGTAAGTGACCTCTTGGTCATTTTTCCCATCAGGCAGGATTTACACTGAGGCCAACTTTCCAATCTCAATGAGCCCAAAGGCCTATCATGGATTAGCCTCTGAATCCTGGTTAAGTTAATATGACCCAACCTCAGATGCCAAAGGTATGAATTATTGATATTGGTCTTTCTCTTCTTAGTTAAAGGTTCAGACTGAGCGTTATTTGATTGTTTGTTAATAGGGTTTAAAAAGAACAAATTTCCATACATGTGCCCAAGTACATAAAATTTCTCCATCTCTACCGATAGAAATACCGTAATGGAAAGATACAGTAATATCCTTGATTAATAAGTTTTGCAACCGAAATCAAATTCCGACGAAAACCAGGTACATATAAAATATCCTTTAAAACCACTATCTTATTACAATAAAAAATGAGATCCAGCCTCTCCCACCGCAAGGGCCCGGACTTGTGCTCCATTTCCCACTCGAAGCCCATGTTCGCCCTTCTTGAGTCTTCTTATCTTCCTAAACCCCCGCAAGGAGTTACAGTATATGATCGATGGCTCCCGAATCAACAATCCAAGTGGAAGTTGATCCTACCATTGATATGGACTCTAGATAGTAAACATTACCTGGGGGTTTTTTCTTGGTTTGAAGATCTGGACACTCCTTTTCCAGTGTCCCTTCTTCCCACACTTGAAGCACTTGCCCTTTGGTTTGTCCTTGGGCTGGTTCTTGGGCTGGGCTACTGCATTCCCTTTCTTCTTCTTGAACTTTCTGGGCTTAGGCCCAGTTCTTGAAGAAGAGGCCTTAGCAATCATGGCCTTAGACTGCGGCTTCATGACCTTCTCCGCCATCTGGAGCTCCTTCATCAGTTCAGTTAAACTCATGTTCAACTTGTTCATGTTATAGTTTAACTTGAACTGAGTGAAAGAGCCCGGTAGAGATTCGAGAACCATGTCCACTTGGCTCTCGGGGTCAATGACAGTCCCTAAGATTTCTACCTTCTCGAAAGCAGCAATCATCTTGAGCATATGCTCTCGGACTGATGCTCCCTTAGCCATCTTAGTGTTTACAATTGTTCGAAGAGCCTCCTGCCTTGCGGGTCGGCTCTTGTCTGCGAACATAGTTGCCAATGATTGACTTATGTCATATGCAAAAGCCATGTGCTCGTGTTTTGACTGGAGCACATTAGACATGGAAGCTAACATATAGCAACGTGCCATTTTGTCAGCTTTCTTCCACGCCTTTTCAGCCTCTCGCTCTTCAGCGGTGGAACCTTCCCCGATAACAGGGCAGGTTTCGTAAAGGACATACTTATACTCCTCGGCTATGAGTATTATGTCCAGGTTCCTTTTCCAGTCCACATAATTTGGACTCGTTAGCTTATTCTCCCTGAGAATAACGGCCAATGGACTAAAAGAACCTCCCACCATTTCTGAAAATCGAAAATAAAAGAAAGAATTTAGTTTGTGAAAACAAAATGAAATTTGTGCACTGAAAATAATTTGGCTCTTAGGAAAACTAATATAGCTTCTTGGGAAGATTAACAGTTTCCTAAGCTAAGTGTATTGACCACCACAAATTAATTTCCCTTCTAGGTAATGGTCTAGAGAATAACTCCATCGTGGGATGGCCGTTTCCTCTCATTTTCTATGGACATACCTCGCATTATAACCTCCAACGTGGGCTGGCCGATCATAGTACGTGCCCCGGGTTATTAATTACATCCTTCCATTAGATCTAGATCCTTATGGTATCCCCATCCTATACGGGTTCACTCCCAGGGTGACGCGAGGGGATCCACGATCTCTAATGAGGACCGTGATGGAAGCCGTGGGGCCGTTAGAACCCCTCTCCCACTCAGACTTTTAAAATAAAGTTTTTCTGAAAAATATCCTTTTGAAATTTTCATCAAGTTTTTCTTAACTCAAAAATAAAATATCTAAGTCCAATAAAATCTCTATGTCAAGGCTTATATCCTTTGAGAGATTTCCTCCATGGACTAATTTTATTCAAGTTAAAACTTAATGATTTCAAAAAATTTTCAATTAAAACTTTCTAGAGACTTTGATCTCAAACATATTTGACAAAATCATTTTTCTAGTCCAAAACAAAACAAAATGGCTCTCCATTTTAATTTACAAAAATATCTAAATCCAATATATTTTCTATGTCAAGGATTAAATCCTTTGAGAAAATATTTAAGGATTAATTTTTGTACCAATTAAAATAACCATTTAGTTTTTAAAGAAAAATATTTTTTCTTGCCAAAACAAAAAGTTCCCAAAGACTTTGGTCTTTGAGAAAAAGCACACATAGGTACATAAAAAAATAGCATGCTAGAAAACAATAAACGTTTTCATGCTTTTCTATTTTTTAAACCTAAGTGCCCAATTAATAGAATTAAACACATTAATTAATTAATTAATTAATTAATGATCTTGTTTAATCCTAAAATCCTTTACTAATATTTTTCATGCAAACATATTCCGAGAATATAAAAATTGCAAAAATATTAACTTCGTCTGGTATGGGACCCAAAACGAAAAAGAAAAAAAATAAAATAAAAATTTTGACTGGCGGTCTACTGCACCGGCTGCACTGGATCCGCGCCCACGTGGCTTGCGGTCCACCGCTGCCGCGGTGCACCGCGCGCACCAGATCACCATCCTCAGCAACCCGCCAGCCACGACCCGCCCGCCCGAGTGCCAGTGCCAGTGCCCGCGCCCGATCCTCCTCAGCTGCCGACCCGCGTGTTGGCCCGGTAACCCCCGCGCCACCCGGCCTCCAATTGCAATTCAATTGCAAATTCCAGATGCGAATCGGCTTGAATTCTCTGCAATCGGCTCGGCTTACGCGGCTCCAGCAACACGGCTCTACTCACAATTTCAGCAACGGCTCGGCTCGGCTCAATTGGCTTAGGAATAGTTGTCTTCTTCGTTTTTTCATCTTTCTCGCTCGAAACTTGCAGAGCATTTATCCTGTGACCTTTTGCTCATATTTTTGGCTTCTTTGGACATATTTACTTACAGAAAACATCCAAAACAAAAACACAACCGCCTATACCCATTTAAATTGGGTTTACACGATTAAACTTTAAAGCCAAAAAATATTACAGAGGGTCCTATGCTTCCACTGTGAAGCTTACAAAACCATCTATCCCATACCAAAACAGCGAAGGATCATAGGTATAATCATCTTCTCCATTTTACTAACTACCATGCTCCCTATATTGATCAAAACCAGTGGCTCTAATACCACTTTGATGGAAAACGAAAAATAGGGGAGCATGCTGTACGTAAAAAAAATTGGAGAAAAATAAAACGCGAGCCTTAAAGGCTATGCGGAAGCGTGAAGATCATACCTTTGCGTTCCTTAACCCTCCTAGGTTGCGTAGGAACAGATTGAACGGCTGAAATCGCCTCGCTTTGCACACTTGAAGGAGCTTCCGGTTGAACACCCGCTAGCCTTCTACTTCGCCTTGTTTGCATTAACGCTTAGCTCTCCAGCTCTCGGGATATTCCTCAGTCTAACCTCTAGTTGGTGAACACTATGGTGAAGAGGAACGATCTCAAAACTCCTTGGTTCTTTCGCTATTGATTAGCAAAGAACAAGAAGAAACCACAGAGGAAGGGAGAGGGAAAAACTTGAGTTCCCAGAGAGAGAGTGACGTGAGTGTGTGAGGCTAGGGAAATAATTAGGGTTTTATTTTCCAAAGAGTTGTTTTTTAGTTCGCCTAAACTAGGTCTCTCAATCTCTGATAAACATATCCCCGGGATTTCAAAACACCCGGATGTTATCCTGAGAATCAGTTTGGCTTAACCTTAAACTCCTCTTAACCGTTTCTAGAAAAAACCCTAAGGTCCAAGCTATTGGGCCAGAAAAATATTTATTATTTTTCTTGGACCCAAAAGGCCCAAATTAATAAATATTAATTATTTATTTTCTGGGCTTACATAAGTAACCCAATAAATAATTAATGAGCCCAAATGAACCATAATAATTAATCTTTAATTATTTATTTCTTGGGCCTATATAAATAACCCAATAAATAATTAAACATTATTTATTTCCCCTAGTTTAAGCCCAGGTTAATTTCTTAATTATTCATACTGGACCTAGGCCCTGAATAATTAATTAACCAATTAAACTAGATAATTAATTTCTTTCAACTCCTATTTTATTTATTTATTTATTTTATTCCAGTCCAATAATAAATTAGACATCCTGAATAAAATAAAATAAAATAAAATAAAATAAAATCTTCTTCAACTGAGACCAATTCCTCAATCCAAAAGTAGTTAGGACTTACGGGCTATCCCGAGGACCAAAAAGACACATCGCCTTGGCTGCTAAAATGACCAAAATACCCCTGCTATATAAATAGCTATATTTTGCATTTTAAATATTTCCTAATATCACCATAAGGAAATATTGACCCCAAGGACAATGCTGCATTCGCAAAGTCTCCGACCTACAGGTGAAATGACTAAAATACCGCTCTACACATCGCCGTACATTTAGAGAGGAAGAAGTGTACTAACACCCCCCTAAATGACATCTACCATCCTTAGGCTTCTAATCCAATGATCCACGACTTCCTGGAATGTTTCCGCTTTCCAAGGGAGCTACCCTAAAGCAAATATCCAAGTCATGTTTCCCAGGGCCCTGGATAATTTAGACCATTCGGACAACCACAAGGGGCAATATAGTGCAGAAACTATCTTGTATAAGTCTGTATTAACTAACTAGTCACACATACCCAACATGCAAGTATATTGGTCCTACGATAGAACCTCAACTACAACAAATCGAAGTATATGTTTCCAGTTTCGCCAAACCACCAACTCATACTCAAGTCGTAGAGTACTAGTCCACGCTGTAGCGGTAGTAGTCTAGGTTTCTACCATATAGTACTTTGAGAAACCACTACTACAGGTCATGTTCTAAGTATTCGAAATACGCTTATGTCATGAAGTGAGTGGACTACCCACTGGCTAAAGGTAAGCCATTCCCCATTTGGAATTCATAACATAATAACCTAAACATGATGAGGTTCCCAGTCTCATCAATAGGTTAAGAACAAATGTTTATGTGTTAAATAACCCGTGATCCATACCTTACTGTGAAAGACCACCATTCACATGGATCACTTATTTAAACACAATGGGTCTGTTCCAAACGAAAATCGTGCACAAACAAAAAGTAAATTCACAAATAATTTCTGAAAATAAATTCTTTCATTAAAATATTCGATTTTACATCAGAAACCTAGTCTAAGAGGGCATACAATCCAACATTGTTTTACCTGAAACACCTAAAGCACAGACGGGCTTACTGAGATTTTTGTCTCACTACCTTTTATACCATGTTTTCAGGTTGGTCCTGTTGTGAAGGTTATTGATTAGAGATTGCCTATATTTGAAGACTTATTGCTTTTTCTATGTATTACATTTGAGAGACTTTAGCAGACATTTATTTATTTTTAGAATATGTTCATGTATTACTTGGGTTGTAATAAGTTTAATTTTGAATTATTTCTTTCATTTCTTTTGTGTATCCTAGTTATAAAGACCCCTTGTCTTATAGACGGGGCGACATCCACAGCCTTAGTAGGGGTGTAGGTAGTGGGGTGTTACAGTGTACCTGGCGCCAGGTATGCTCTGGAGGCAAAAAAATACCAATGTTCATTTTCTTTCTCCAATTTTTTCTACAAATTTTTTATGAACAGCAACGAGATTTTCAGACTGTTCAAGACAATTTTGATATCAAGCATTGTTAATCAATATTAACAACCAACTGAGATCTACATCACAATTTAAACAATAATCCAAATTGTTGATTCAAGATCTTAATTGAGGAAAAATATGACGCCAAAACAGACCCACATGGAAACAACTTTCCAATCATTTTTTAATGACCCAGAGACTCTTCAAACTAGAAAACCTAGACACGCCATACAAAGTAATAGACATACAATCACCAGGGTCATACAGTTACATGCTCAGAAACAATTTCAAAGCGATTAAAGACCTATTAAAACACAAACATGAAGTCTCTGATACCACTGTTGGGATTTCATCATACTTATCAAATAAAAACGCAGTAAAATAACCATGAAATCCATGCCTAAGGATCACATGTTAGCAATTACAACAGGAATAGAGGAAGGAAAGAAGATTACCTTCTATAGCAAAAAATAAAAAATTTTCTTGCACCAACCAAGGAACCAATTCCTCTACTTTGATCATCCACCTCGTGCCACTACAATCCAAGGGTAGGATTATCTCTAACAGTAATCCACACAAGGTTGAATTTCTCACAAAGCCCACTCAAAACTATGCTAGTAGAAGAGGAGCGGTTAGGTTTAATTGGAGAAGATTAGGGAAGAAAGGAACGTCCGTCTCTTTCTTTCTTTTTTTTTTTCCAACGTCTGCACAAGGGAAAAATTCCTATATTTATAGGTTTTAGAATTTGTGTTAATTGCAATTAAGTCCTCTAAGATCAAATGTCTACAATTGGGCACTTGAAGTTTATATAATCCTAACCAAGTTCCATGAATTATAACAAACTTATAATTCACCTAGAAACATATCATCTTCTCTTAATTAACCCTACAATATTATCAAATAATATACATTAAGCATTCAAACCTTTATTGTGTGTGACCCATTAGGTTTCCTAGTCTTATTGGTAGTATAATATGAATTAATTCTAATAGGTTTAGACTTAATAATCCTAAATAAAATATAGAATTAATTTATTAATTCTCTTATTAATAAATTCATATTTAGCAGATCAAGAGTAACATCTAGCAATGACTCTTGATCACCCAAAAGTCCAGAAAGTCAAGTGGCTTGACATGAACCTTTCAATAGCAAATAACCAGTGCAATAAACTCTTTTCACCATACTATATATATCTCATTCGGTCTAGAGCATGGAATTAGTGTCAACTTCTTCCTGAATATTATTAATTCTAGTTCGAATATTTTAGTACTTGTTCAAAAAATCCATTACTTCATATGTGTATCAAATTTGAAACTATTTCCAACACATAGTCTCCTTGGCCAAGGACTTCATGAGTAATGATTTCTACAAATGGCCCTGAGATACATTCTCCTACTACTGAGAGTGGTGAATTCTTTATTAACCCTCTCAGCTACTTTTGTTTACTTTACATTATATCCAATGTCCATCCCATAGGCTGTCCTTGTAAGACTTTAAATATTAGAATCAAAGTACAACTCTCAATAAACAAAATACCTTGGAGATCTCACGTCTAAGGATACTTGCACACTTACTATAATGAGATTCTATCACTGACACTCAATAGCTTATCCAAGTCATTATCTCATAGCTAGGTCATCCAATAAACTTGTTCATATAACAAGCATCCACATATTAATCCTGAGTATCACAATTCTCACGGTTATGAGAACCACCGCTTGATCCAATCATAGGATATAACATGTGCTAGTCTTGGCGTATTAATAATGTCCCATCTAATTAATACCATGATTAGGGATTATTCAAGCACAAACACTACATAGTGTTGTAGGAATCTCATATCATAATCTCTATCATGATTTTCTTAATACTGTGTTGTACTAAGGATTTTATCAAACAGTTTATATGCATATTCAGATATAACAATCAAATTGAAAGATAATGAATACCTCTTTTATTAATTATTATGAAATATACATGTTACAAGTGATTGCCTCTAGGGCACAATACTAACATTCCCTAGTATAATGGATAAAGAGATAGTCAAACATTGGAATATCTTTACAATTCTTACAACTATTCTAATACTTTCTCCTAATGATAGTTGTTACTCTAATACTCTTTATTCTGTTCCATGCAAATAGTTTCTATCTTTTAAACACTTCTTTTCATTAGAATACACATAATTTATATACATATAAGTTATCAAAATAGAGAACATATCATGAATGAGAATCAATCCAAATCTAAAGACAAAGAAGAAGATGAAATGAGGGGAAAAAGTGTTGCAACAAAGATCTTAAGCTTATCGTTAGCACTCCCAATAGAAAAAAGAACATATGTTGCTACAAAGACGTCAAGCTTATCATGCACAATCAATTGAACAAATGGAAAACTTGTTACAATCTTCGCGTCAAGCTTACATTCGAAGAAAACAAGAAATAAGTTCAAATGTCGAAAAAGTTATACATGAAATTGAACAGCCACTACACTTAGTTGAACAATACAACAAGTAATCCCAAGCTCTCTATTATGCTATCCAAGGAACAATAGAAATAGGATACAAATGCTTTCTTCCAAATTCAACTTCAGGTATGCATCTCTACTTTAAAAGCTTTTTTGTTAAGATATTATTACATGCATTCATAATTTTACTAAGTTCTTATCCGTGGGAGCTCTCTTTATCTTGACATCTCATTTATCAATGATATCTCTAATCAAATGAAAACGCCTAAGTACATACTTCAATCGATTATCGGTAACAGTATCTTATTTGGAAATGTTCCAACTTACTACCCTTCCATTCAACATAAATACTAGCCAAATTGTGATTTGAAATCATTTTTGTCAGATTAAAAACTAGCATCAATATACCCATTTACTTTCAAATCATCTTCTCTATATACTAAGAACACATCATTAGTCATTCGCAAGTACTTAAGGATGTTATTTACAGTCATCCAATAACCCTCACTAGGGTCAGATTGGTATCTACCCATCAAACTAAGAGCACATGATACATCGAGCCTAATACATATCATAGCATACATAATAGACCCAATTGTCGAAGCATACAGAATTCTGCTTATATGATCCCTTTCAACTTGTGTCTTTAGAGACATCGATTTTGAAAAGCTTACTCCATATGCCATAGGAAAGAATCATCTTTTGGATTGATCTATGCTGAACCTCTTCAGCACTTTATTTATGTATATAGACTGCGAAAGACCTAACAACCTCCTAGATTTATCTTTATAGATCCTTATTCCCAGAACATAGGTTGCTTCTCCAAGGTCTTTCATGGAGAACATCTTGGATAACCAAATCTTTACAGATTGAAGAATGAAAACATCATTTTCTATTAGCAATATGTCATCTACATAAAGCAATAAGAAAACAACTGCACTCCCACTAACCTTCTTATACACACAAGTTTCATTCATGTTTTGAATGAAACCAAATTCTTTAATTGTCTCATCAAAACGGATGTTCCAACTCCTTGATACTTGCTTAAGTCCATAGATGGACCTTTGCAAGTTGCATACTTTTATGCCATCTTTGGATGTGAAACCTTCAGGTTGTGTCATTTACACTTCCTCGATCAAGTTTCCATTAAGAAAAGTTATTTTCACATCCATTTGCCAAGTCTTATAGTCGTAATGAGCGGCAAGTATTAGGAGTATTCTTATAGATTTTGGCATAACAACTGGTGAAAAGGTTTCATCATAGTCAACCCTTGCTATTATCGATAACCTTTTGCAACCAGACGTGCCTTATACGTAACTACATTACCATTCATATCGGGTTTCTTTTTGAAAACCTATTTGCACCCTATAAGCTTGATTCCTTCAAGTGAATCAACCAAAGTCTATACTTGATTGTCATACATGGAATCCATTTCTGACTTCATAGTTTCAAGCCATTTGTCAGAATCTGAACTATTCAAAACATCCTTGTAAGTAGTAGGCTCATCTTCTTCTATGAGTAATACATCATTGTGGTCACTTAAGAGAAATCCATATCTCTCAGGCGCCACTCGTATCCTACTCGACCTACGAGGCTCTTGTGTGTTAGAAGGTTCATCAATAGGTGTGGGTTCAGACGGATGATCAATATTTGTTTGTTCTTCTTGAACTTCACTAAGTTCAAGCTTGCTCCCATTATCTCTTTTAAACATGTGCTCATTCTCTAAGAAAATAGCATGTTTCGAAACTAAAACTTTATTTTCAGAATGAAGATAGAAGTAATATCCGAAGAATTTTTTTGGATATCCAATAAACAAATATTTGTCAAACTTACTTTCAAGTTTGTCTGACATTGCCCTTTTCACAAAAGCAGGGCAACCCCAAATCCTTAAATAAGATAACTTTGGTTAGGGGTGTTCATTATTCAGTTTAAACCGAAAAATTGAACTGGTCCTAATTTCGATTTTCAATTCAAGTTTAATAAAATTCAGTTTGATTCAGTTTGGTTTTAGAGTTTATATAAAAATTCGGTTCGATTTTCAATTTTCTAAATTAAAAATCGAAAAAATCAAATTATTTTTTTAAAATTTAAAATATATAATTAATATTAAAATGTTGCTCATTAATTAATTATTTATTTTTATAAATTATGATTTTTTAAAAAAATTTCTATTCGATTTCGATTATTTTGGTTCAATTCAGTTTGATCTTGTCCAAAATATAGCCATTAGTAATTGAGTTTAATATCTTCATCTTTGCAATTTGCATCCGTGATCATAATTTTCTACTAAAATGTTTAGCCCAAATCTTTAAAATATTTGGACTTTAATTTATATTACATTTTATATTAGATTTGGATTGTAATTTATCTTAAACTTTACTTGTTTATGTTTAAATTTATATTAGATTAATGGATCTACTAAAGAGGCATTCAAATTTAGTTTAAAATCGAACCAAACCGAAATAATTTCGGTTTGGTTCTATCGATTTTATTTAAATTTCAATTCGGTTAGATTTATAAAAAAAACAAAAAAAAAACTTAATTTCAAAACCAAAAACCGAATGAACACCCCTAACTTTGGTCTCTTACCAAAGAATAGCTCATAAGGAATGATATCAACCATTTTTTATGGAACTCTATTTAATATGTCAACAATAGTCTCCAATGCATATCCCCAAAATAATTTTGGTAACTCTACAAAAGCTATCATGATTCGTACCATGTCTAGAAGGGTTCAATTCCTTCTCTCAAATACACCATTATATTGAGGGGTATGTGGTGGAATCCATTGAGATAATATCACATTATCTCTAAGATAATTTAGAAACTTTTAGCTTAAGTATTCACCTCCTCGATCGGATCTAAGAGTTTTAATACTCTTGTCAAGTTATTTCTCTACTTCATTCTTGAAGTCTTTGAACTTGTTAAATATTTCAGACTTGTATTTCATTAAATATAAATACCCATATAGTGAATAGTCATCGATGAAGGTTATAAAGTAGTGATAACCTCCTCTTGCTTGTATTGAGCCACATACATCTGTATGTATTAGTTCTAATAACTCTTTAGCCCTTTCTCCTTTTCCAGAAAATGGAGTTTTAGCCATTTTACCAAGTAAATAAGATTCGCATGTGTCATATAATTCATAATCAAATGACCCAAAGTCATCCAACTTGTATAACTTAGACACGCATTTTTCATTTACATGACCTAAACGATAATGCCATAAGTAAGATGTTATTGAGTTATCTTTTCTTTGGTTCTTTACATTTATATTGATAATTGGATTATCCATGTCTAGAACATATAAACCATTAACCAAAGTTGCAAAACTATAATGGATATCATTTAATGAAAAAAAACAACGTTTATTCTTAAAATTTAAATGAAATCCAAATAAGTCTAAACAAGCAACTAAGATAATATTTTTCAAAAAAATTGGTACAAAATAGCAGTTTTGAAGTTTAAAATTAATTTAGAAGATAGATTAAGATGATATGTCCCCACAACTAGTGTAGAAACCTTTCCTCCATTTGCAGCTCGCAAGTCCATACTGTCCTTTTCCAGCCTTCTACTGCCCTTTAGTCCCTACAAATTATTACATAAATGAGATCCACAATCGGTATCCAATTCCCATATCTCATTATTAAAGGCAGTATTAATCTCAATCATAAACATATCAGGAGTAGAAGTAGAAGTGCTAACAAGCTTCTCCTTCTCCTTCTTTTCCTTCACGGTCTCCAAGTAGGCTTTGCAGTTGCGTCTCCAATGGCCCATCTTGCACAATGATGACATGGGCCTTTAGTGGCTACTTCCTTCTTTTTCACGTCTCCATTGGGCTAGGTAGGATTTTTCTTCTTCTTCTTGGGGACTTTCTTCTTAGAAGACGAAAAACCTACTAGTAAGATCGCCTTATCATCCTTCTTCATAGATGATTCAACAATCTTGAGTATATTGATAAGCTCAAGTATGGTGGTCTCAATATTGTTCATGTGGTAGTTAATCATCAATTGTGAAAAACTACTTGGTAATAATTGTAGAATTAAGTCAACACTTAAATCGTGATCCATTATAAAACCAAGAGACCCAAGCTTTTCAATATAGCAAAACATCTACAGCTCATGAGTGGCCACTGAAGCACTCTCAACCATCTTAGAACGGAACAATTGCTTAAAGATCTCACATCTCTTAGTTCTAGCTTATTTATCCAACAACTCTTTAAGATGGAAGATAATAGTTAGAACATCCATATGCTCATGTTGTTTTTGTAACTCAAGAGTCATTAACGCCAACATAATACATGATGCAGTGTCACTGTCCTCCTTGTGCTTCTTGTGGATAGCATGCTATCAATAGAAGCATCTTAGGTTGGAGGTGGCGGAGTAGGAGCATCTAATACATAGATTAATTTTTCCGACATGAGAAAGATTCTCAAGTTTCTATACCAGTCCAAATAGTTTACTTCAGTGAGCTTATTTGTTTCCAAGATGCTACGTAGGTTTAGATTTGTCGACATGATGCAAGTGACCTAGATATAAAGATAGAGTAATTAGAATATGTATATACTCATGATATGCAAGTAATTAGGTTTTTAATTAAACATATTTTTATTCCACTATTTTACTCAAATCAATAGCCCCCTATTGACTTGAGAAAACTCGTTGAAATCTTTCCTAATGGACCAGTATCCAAATTCCTTAAGAATGACCTTGGGTTACATAATTTCATAAAGGAAGAAACCTCGAGTTACATTCGAGGGGAGTTAGATGAGAAGAGAATTACACAAGAATTTGAGACAAGGTAGAATGTGCAGGCCCTATTTAATTAAAACAAAGTGATAAAAATGCATGAACATATAAGTTTGGTCTTAGTCGATAACCATCCACCATGCCAATAAAACGTGCTTAAAATACAGCATAAAGCATCCATTGCACAAAGATCCAAAATCAGTATTTTGGAGAAATCTAGGTCCAAAATCAAATTTTGGAAAGTTCTGTGCCAAAATCAAATTTTTAGAAAATTATGAGTCCTACGTGTAATTTTAAAAATATTTTTATCCAAAATCATGGGTTTCAAATAAATTCTAATCATTATTAGAATCTATTCTCAAAATTAGAAAATATAAGAAAAAAATTATTTTTTTTATATAAAACAATGTTAGAACAGAGTACACCTAGCGCCAGGTGGGTAGAAAGTACCTGGCGCCAGGTTTGCTCTAGAGGCAGGGGAAGAACAGAGTGTACTTCGTGCCAATGGGTCAAACGTACCCGGCTCCATGTTTGCTCTGTAGGCAGAAAAATACCACTATTCATCTTCTTCCCTGAATTTTTCTTCAAATTTTTCAAGAACAGTAACAACATTTTCAGACTGTTCAAACAATTTTGATAACAAACACTGTTAATCAATATTAACAACCAACTATAATCTACATCACAATTTAAACAACAATCCAAATTGTTGAATCAAAATCTTGATTGCAGAAAAATATAACACCAAAACAGACCTACATGGAAACAACTTCCCAATTGTTTTTCAATGATCCAGAGATTCTTCAAACCAGAAAACCCAGACATGCCATATAAAGTAGTAGACATACAATCACCATGATCATACAGTTACATGCTCAGAAATTATTTCAAAGCGATTAATGACCCATTAAAATACAAACACGAATGCTCTGATACCATTGTTGGGATTTCATCATACTTATCAAATAAGAACACAGTGAAAATAACCATGAAATCCATACCCAAAGATCACATGTTTGCAATTAAAATGGGAATAGAGAATAGAAACGGAGATTACCTTCTGTAGTAGAAAACAAAATTTTTCGTGCGCCAACATTCCTTTACTTTTGATCGTCCACCAAGCGCCACTACAATCCAAGGGTAGGATTGTCTCTAAAAGTAATCCACACAAGGTTGGATTGCTCACAAAACCCACTCAAAACTATGCTAGTAGAAGATGAGCGACTAGGTTTAATTGGAGAAGAATAGGAAAGAAGAAGAAGGTCCGAAATCCTCCTGTTTTTCCAACGTTTGCACAAGGGAACAATTCCCATATTTATAGTTTTTAAGATTTGTGTTAATTGCAATTAAGTTTTCCAAGATTCAATGTCTACAATTGGGCCCTTGAAGTTTATATAATTGCAATCAAGTCTCATAAATTATAACAAATTATAATTTGCCTATAAATATATTTTCTTCTCTTAATTAACCCCACAATATTATTAAATAATATGTATTGAGCATTCAAACATTTATTGTGTGTGACCCATTTAAGTTTTCTGGTCTTATTGATAGTATAATATGAATTAATTCTAATAACTTTAGAATTAATAATCCTAAATAAAATATAGAATTAATTTAATAATTCTCTAATTAATAAATTCATATTTAGCAGATCAAGAGCGATATCTAGCAATGACTCTTGATCATCCAAAAGTCTAGAAAATTAAGTGGCTTGACGTGAACCTTTCAATAGCAAATAACCAGTGTAATAAATTCCTTTCACCATATTATATCTCATTCGGTCTAAAGTATGGAATTAGTGCCAACTCCATCCAAAATAGTATTAATTCTTGCCCTAATATTTTAGTACTTATTCAAGAAATCTATTACTAAATATGTGTATCAAATTTGAAACTATTTCCAACATATAGTCGCCTTGGCCAAGGACTTCATGAATAATGATTTCTACACCTTGAGATATACTCTCCTATTATTAGGAGTGGTGAATCTTTTATTGACTCTCTCAGTTATTTTCATTTACTTTACATTGTATCCAATATCCATCCCATAGGCAGCCCTCGATCTGACTCCAAATATTAGATTCAAAGTACAATACTTAGCAAATAAAATACCTTGGAGATATCAAGTTTAAGGATATTTGCACGTTTGCTATAATGAGATTTTATCACTGGCATTAAATAGTTATCCATGTGATTATCTTATAATTATGTCATTCAATGTACTTGTTCTAATAACAAGCATCCATGTGTTAACTTTGAATATCACAATACTCATAGATGTGAGAACTAACACCTGATCAAATCAAGAGGTCTAACACGTGTTAGTCTTAACACATTAATGATGTCATATCTCATTAATACTATGATTAGAGATTATTTAAGTACTAACACACTATACAGTGTAATAGGAATTTCACACTATAATTTCTATCATGATTTTCTCAACACAGTGTTGTACTAGGGACTTTATCTAACAGTTATTTTACATAAAAGTAAACTAAACAAACTGAAAGAAAAATAATGTCTTGTATTATAAAACTAATGTGTCATATACGAAATATAAGTTATTGCCTCTAGAACACAACACTAACACTAATATTATTAAAAGAATAAAAAAAAAAAAAAACCTTATGCACCAAATTATATTCTTCTAAAATAATAATTAATATTTGACAAATATTTTTAACCTTGTATTCATCATCAAAATACCTATAAACTAGTAATCTTTTCTGTATATTCTAGTCATTATCTAATATATATCTCATGACATGTACATTCATACACGAATGAATATGTCAATAATCGTTTCAAATATCACTATACAGGGAAATTTTATCAAACAATTGCATGAAAGTTTTAATTAATTATTTTTTACCATCTTTGTTTAATATTTTAATTGTATGCATGGAAGTAGTTCGAAAATCACATCAGGTAATAAGATTTAGAGCATTCTAATAATATTTTTTAAAACGTAATTTTTATTCAAAATTAAATAAAAGATGTTTAACCGTTATCATTTTAACTATTTTTTTCTATTTATTTATAAAGGATATTTTAAATAAACAGGTAGGAGATGGCATATATAGTTGTAGTGGCAATGCAATTGACAAGTTGCGTTTAGATGGAACATCACAACAAATCATAATTAAATATCCACTAGTTTCATTGTTAAGGCATTATTTTTGTTTTAGTTGTTTTCAAAGAAACCACATTATATACCATTCACGGATCCAATATTAATTAATTATCCACGCTCAATTCAAGTTTTAAATATAAGAAAATACAAGTTTTAAATAAGAATTTTCCAAAACCTATAAAACACCTATACTAATAACTTCATCTAAGTTAAGTCTTAATAATCAAATCATTTGCAAGGAAAACTATAACTCAAAACTTCGTGTGAATGAACCTTTAGAACCTCTTCACTCTTATTTCAGTTGCATACAAATATGTAGGAAAGAAAATTTGAAATAAATAAATATGTTTATTACATTTAATCAAAATACCCAAGTCATCAAACATTTTAGAAAAAGGGAAAGGACCAAATCTTGCAAAGATTTCTTACATAAAAATGATGTGGAATGAGAATGATTTGGATGTATTGTACTTGTTAAAATTTGTAAAATGATTTGATTTAATGATTTCCATTTGCATGTAATGCATAGATTGGGTAAAAATATTTATGTAATTTACTTTTTTTTTTATAAATTTTATGGGTAGTTTTTCTTTTAAAATAGAAATTAATTAAATAACAATAATTTAATTCAATTTGGTCAATTATTTGTTTTCTAAAATTCAAGAATTTTTAACCAATCTATAACGAATCAGTATTGATAAGAAGTTGACTAATCAATTTCGATTTTAGTTCTTCTATTTGTGGCGAATAATTAAACTTTTCTATATTGGTAAGGAATCGAATAATCAATTTCGATTTTGGTTTTGGTTTGACCATTTCTGGAAGATAAGTAAACCGTTAGAATGAAAAAAACGCCTCCCTCAAAATTTGAAAGGTGCACCACTGGCAAAGAATCAAACAACTTAATTATGGGCTTGATTCCAAGATCTGCACAAAGAAGACACCCAAATTAAGTTGTTTGAAGAGCATTTACACAAATTAAGAACTGCATGAATTGAATAAAATTTAGATACAAAAGGACAAAACAACCTTATTTTCAGTTGTTTAAAATTATAACGCTTCAATGATTCTTGCTCTATTTGGTGGAAATGAGCCCAATCCAATAATTTTTTGCATTGGAAATTCTATATTGCAAATTATAATCAGTTTGAAATTTGAAAAGTCAAAAATATTAATGTGGTATTTTAGTAAAGAAAAAATAAAATACAAAATACAAAATACCTAGTTGACTCCACGACAAACTATTTGAACCAGGAAAATGCGCCATCCCGTCCTCCCCCCCCCCCCCCCCCCCCCAACCAACAAAAAAGAAAAAAAAAAAGATGACAGTTAAATTGGACTGTAGGGTCACTAATGGACTTTCAGCTACAACCCCAAGAACCACAGCAAAACAGCTGCAATCTCCAGCCATATAAAGTCAAATAATTCCAAGATTTGCACAAAGAAGACACCCAAATTAGAGAACAGCGAACGGAAGCATTAACAGCAATTTCATTGGCATGATGTCAATAGAATGATATCAACAGACAACCAAGGAGAGAGAGAGAAGCATGCAAAAATTCAACCCTGTAAATTCAACCCCTATATCCCAGATTGCTGTTTTGTACCTCCTTTAACATTTGTCCCTTATGGCAGCAAGAAACTTCCATCACAAAACTCAAAAGTTCAACAGCAGCAAACAGGTGCTATGCAGAGCAAAGCTTCTCAAGGGCCATATTTTCATCACCACCTACAGCTTCTAAACTACTCCTCACTAGATCTTCAGCAAAGCCCATCTCCACTAGCTTCTGCACCTGTAAAATTACAAGCATTGCTATGACTATAGAAATGGAATTGTCCGTTCACATGAAGGATTTGTAGAGAAATTTCTCCTAACTACCTTTCTATTCTCGGAGTCTATTTCAAAGTATTGCCACCACATACAGTCAAAGATTTGGAATCAAGAAAAAAGCAAATATATGAAAAAAAGAGATCGACAAACCTTCTCCTCAACACCAAGAGATGATACTTTGGCAAAAGCTTCTGTCCAGTAACGAGCTGTGCCCACAAATGTCTGATAGTCCTTAAGATACTGGATCATGTAGATACTGATTATACTTAATTGTTAAATTTCCAAAACAACAAAAATGCAGGTCTGACTACAGAAACACAGAATATTTTCAAGTTGCCTAATGTTTCATCAGAAACAGATGGGTACAAAAGGAGGGGACAAAAAGGTTCAAAAGGAAGGCCAGCAATAGAATTAGAAGACACACCTGTTGAGCAACCACAGCATCCTGTGGATCATCAGGTTCAGGAGCAGAGAGCAATGCCTGTACAGAAAGGAGTGCTGTTTTTAAAGTGAGGGCTGGGCTCCACTGGTCCTTCAAGATGTCCAAGCATATAGCTCCGCTCTGACTGCTTATGTTAGGATGCCTTCAGCAACAATCCAATAATAAACGTTAAAATGAATGATTTTCCTTTCGAAGCAATATTCTTTCAATTTAAGGCACTCAAATATTATTCAACAATTGCACTCACAAAAACCAAAAGACAGAAAAGCAACTCAATAACCAGTATTTTCTCAAGACCATAAAAATTCAAATTAGATTAAGCTTTCAAAGCTTTACAGCTTAACTTTTTTGTGATGTTAATTTTACAGCTTAAGTTAATGGAAAATTTTTGAATATGAAAATGCAACTTTTCCAGGCTGAAACCTAATTAAGTATTTGCATTTAAAATTTTTCTTCCAAAATATTCAAAATTCTACAACATTGAGAGTTTGCTCCTGCCAAATGTTTGCACACATTTTTTTCCACTACAAGCATTCCAAAGTGTATAGAAACTTCAGATATGCATCCACCTTGCAAACACAAACAAATGCTGACTAGATTTTACTTATAAGGATGATTAGATATCACAACTATCTGGCAAAAAATCCTTTAATTCCAAAAGCTCACTTTTTATCTTATATGCCTAAGCAACAAAAGCAATGCAGCAATCTCCTTCAGAATCTTCTCAGGACAAAGGCTAACAACTGTAATAAGCCATCTAATTTTCATTAGCGGCAGACAAAGTGACTGAATCATACATATTTATCTATCTTTGACTCAATCTGGAGACTTCAGAACCATGAAAGATGTAAAGAAGGCTAATATTAGCATGTCCTCAGGCAAAGGCTGCAGTTTAGCAAGACCAACACGAATGATGAATAAAACTTCAGCTATAATCAAGATACAAATAACAGCTAATCCGAAGCCTGTAAAGAACCAAAAAAAAAAAAAAAAACTAAAAGAATAAATATCAGATCAGGTTGCTAACTGTCATCATCCTTAAAATAAATAAATAAATAAATAAAACAAATATCCTATTCGTTGATTTTAATGCAACCTTTGAAAGAAGCTTCAAGACGAGGTGTTGTATTATATTGCAGCAACTTGTTGACAGCATCAAAAGTTCTTATGCAAGTTTCTCTGGTATTTTTTTTTTTAATAATTTTTTTTTTAAAAAAAATTTCCCATTGAACCCTTCAACCCCTCCTTACAGAATAGTCATCATCTTCTTTTTCTTCAGAGTGCTCCCTCTCTCTTTCCCATGTTTCCCCCTCTTCTTCCATTCTCAAAGATGATCTTCCAAGATTGAAGAAACATAATTCCTCCTGGGAGCACACAAAATAAGGATATGAACTGGGAAATCCCCTAAGAGTAGCAGCCTTTATTCTGCATAAAGGAGTACTTGTTTAGTTTCAATGAAGACTGGAAATCAAAAGCCTTCAATTATCAATAAAAGTTTCTTTTCTTTATCCTCCCCTTGCCTTGTTGCATTCAATATGGGCCATGACCAGCTAAAAATCACTGCTATCTCACTAATTGGATAACCTTCGATTAAAGCGGCTCACCTCACAAGATAATCAAATAGGGACAATTCCAATTTGGAGATATTCCATAAAAATAACAACTTGGTTTCTGTGCACATAATATTGAAGCAAAGAACAAAATTAAAATCCACCAAGAGTTAGATACTAATCTGTTACAACTAACAAATAACATTCACAAACAGTTTGGACCCTAGTATAGAGGTTTCAGAAATTTGTTAACTAAAATTATGTCTTTGGCAATAATGAAACACAGGAACATCAAGACATGTCCAGCATAAATGGCTCCCCATAGTACTCCCCTCCTTCCCAAATTGAATGGCCATTTGGTTAACGAAGAGCATTTCATTGTGCTTATCTAACCACATCACCCTCAACGAATTTGACATAGGACCCATGTGTGATGGTGATTCCAGTTCATCTTTTCCTTTTAATTAAGGCGAGCAGAGATTGAAATTATACGTAGGCAAGAGGAGGTGAGTGACGGAAATGCAGATTGAAAGTATACATAGTCAGGGAAAGCAAATATTCCTTTTCCAATGCAAAAAGGGAATGTGGACTTCTAAATATTGTGGAGTATACGAGACAGCTAAATGTGTGAAGACCAAATGTAAAAGGCAGTCGCAGATAGTAAACCATAAAAGAGATCCCCTTACCAAACTTTTGTCGCAAATCGCATTTTGGGAGGCTCAAAAGGGTAGCCATCTGCAATTGAAAAGGAATTGTTAATGCGGATAAAAAATCATCCAAGATTTGTATCTATCCACCAATGCGTACAAATATAAAATCTTCCTTTTGGATTGGAAAAATGTAAAATGATTTGGCATATGCATCGATAACAATATTTGAAAGCAAAAGGATAAGAGTGTCTAAAAATAAATACCCAATCAAAAGCAGGATTATTTCATGTCTTTTTCTTCAGAATCTCAATGTCAACTTACTTTCTACATTGAGGGGGGAAAATAGTAACTACTTGCACTTGTTTTTATCTTTCCTTCCATCAACCTTGCTGCCATTCTCAAAGCAAATCTGAAAGCTTTGTCTGTCTTGAATGGAACACTAAAATCATTAGCCTCCAATTAAACTCAAGTGATTTTCTACAACCTCGACTCATCTCGCCATAGCTCAATAAGGTAAAGTTTCCGAGCAATTAGCGCGGAAGTAAGAAGCAAAATCAACTACACCACCGCGAGCACACACATTGATGCACTTGCACGGCAATGACTCATGGTATGCAGTGTTACGTTTAAAAAAAAAAAAAAAGAACCAAAAACAAAATAATAATAATACTAAAAAGAATTCCCATGCCCAAGGCGTATATACAGGCCGTGAAGATTTAACCTTCAATAGTCAATTATTGTTTTCTACGGCCAGCGCAACCCCCCCCCCCCACCAAAACCCCCAGCCAAAGAAAAACAAAAGGGAACACCAGATTCTTCCTACAAAGACAAATAATAATCACAGGAATAATCCTGTTAAAACTATGACTGCCAATGCAGCCCAATGCAACAATTAGCAGATGATAGAAATTTTACGCTGATGAAAGAAATTATATGATAAACACGACCAGAAACAAGACAATAAATTAAAAAAAAAAAACATAAAACCCTTAACCAATAGCAAGAATCAAACGAAATTTGGAAAATTTTCCATTTCTCGTCACAAAATAACTGCTCAAAAGCCCCAGAAGCCCCGTCATCCCGCTCACAGGTAAACACACACATATATAATTAAGGTGCGAAGGCGTTTGAGAAAGTTGGGAAATACCAGGCAAGGTGATGTCGATCTTGAATATACCGCCTTCATAGGGAGTGCCGAGAGGACCCGGAATAGAACCAATCAGGTGAGTGAGAGAGTCGGCTTTCGGGGAAACGCGTATGCCAGATACCTGAACGTCCCTGTTGCATTCTTGAAGCTCTTTCTGCACCCTCGCCAAGTCCACCATCTTCAAATGAATCGAAGCAATTTGATTGAAGAGAAATTCCTTTCTTTCTGCACTCTCTTCTTCTCCCACGGGCGTTTCTGTTGCTGTTGGCTTTACCTTTGCTTCGGCGAGAGGGAGAGAGAGCAGGGACTGCGGCCCAAGACGGACGGCACCGTATGTTACATGTGACCGTAATTGTCTTTCCCTTGTGTTAAACTCTGCCTTTTGAGGAAATGGATATTACCGAGGAAAATATTTTTTACCCCATTTGAATATTCACATTATTCTTATGTGATGTTTTAAAAAATACACCTTGCATCTTCTTTACAAATTTTTATCCTGCCCTCTTCCATATCACCACGTGTCCATTTATTTCACATTTTCTATTTTCTATGTAATTTTCAAAAAGGGCATTCCTTTTTCTTCAACATAAATAGAATCCTCTAAAGAAATTTGTTTAGTTTAAAAAATATTTTTTGTCTAAATTTAAATATTTTATTTTAATTTGATTTAAAATTTAAAAAGTATTTAATTATATTTAAATTATCAAATTATCTTTATTTATTAATTTAAAAAATTAAGAGTGGGAGCCATGAGTTAGTAGAACTATTGTTTACCTTAACTAGAGTTAATTATAAAAATTTAAAGGAAATTTATATTTATTTTTAAGAAAGTGGACATTCATTTTATTGACATTTCAATATATATATATATATATATATATATATATATATATATATATATAAGGAGTTACAGAAGGCTCCATTGTGACACTTGGCAGCATTCATAACTCCAATTGTGACATTTGGCAGTATTATTTTATGACACGTGACAAGTTGAATTCAAATGATTTTTTTAAAAGATAATATGAAAGGTCATCTGTATTCATTAGATTTAGATGATTTCATATGAACATTATCTAAATCTATATAGTACTCCCTCCATTTCCTTTTATCTGTCAATTTTAACTGATTTACAAGTTTTAAGAAAAATAAGATTTTTTTAGTTAATTAATTAACATTTCCTATTTTACCATCAAAGAATCTCTCTCTTTATTAAGGAGTAATCAAATTTCAAAAATTTATGTGCTGTAAGTATATTTAATTTACTTTCATTTCCCACTACAAGTGCTCACTGTATTAAAGAGGAATATTTGTGGAAAAATAACAATTAATATAGTTTTGGTATGCTAATGTGATAGATAAATTAGAATAAAAATTTTAATTAAAATGGACAGATAAAAGGGAACGAAGGGAGTATTAATTTAAATTCTGCATTATTTGAATGACTATACATTTAAATCATCAATTGAATGAACTTTATTAGTCCAATATGAACCACAACAATAATGTTGACTTGACTTGTGTGTACGATATTAACAACCAAGTCCGCATACATAACTTTCTATCTTTGGAAGGATAGGGGTTGTGTATGTTGAATGGAATCTGAATATTCAAATTACACAATAAATTATAAACATCGAGTCACAATTATATATATAATTTTCATAATTTTATTTATAAATAAAAAAATAATTCTGCTAGAATTTACTAATATGCACAACATTTTTACACAATTAAATACTCCATCCGTCCCCTTTTATCTCTTCATTTTAACCGATTTACAAATTTTAAGAAAAATAAAAATTGTCAATTAATTAATTAACATTTTCTATTATCTTTCTCTTTATTAAAGAGTAATCAAATCCCAAAGTTTTATGTGTTGTAAGTATATTTAATTTACTTCCATTTTTCACTATAAGTGCACAAGTACTTACTGTATTAAATAGGGGTATTTGTGAAAAAATAGCAATTAATATAGTCTTGGTTTGCTAATGAGACAGATAAATTGGGACAAAAATCTTAGTTAAAATGGATAGATAAAAAGGAACGAGGGGAGTAATTTCTAAGCACTTAATAAGTTTTTAGAGAACCGTGAAGTTATAAATAAAAATTATCTATTTGACGCATTTTGTTTTGCGTCTCTTCTACAATGCACTAGTATTAAACTAGTTCAAATATTGATCTAAATAAGAGGAGTAAATTCATTTCTTAGAAAAAGACAAAAAAAAAAAAAAAAAAAAGAGGGGGGGGGGAGCAAATGAGAGCATTCGAAGCACTGAAAATGAATATCGCTTTATCAAAATACAAGTAAAATACACCAATGGATCTTAAACTTCCTTCAAAGTTTCATATTCACCCTCGAACTATTTAATGCAACAAATTCATCTTCTGATTAATTAAATTAATTGTGGAAGACCATTTCGCTAAATTTCTCTATTTATATTAATAGAATTAGGGTATTTTTGCTTCTTCTTTTTTTTCATATTTTAAGGTTTTTTTTTTAAACCATATTTCTTTTTCTTTTTTGTTTGAAGGACAACTTATTATGGCAAAAAATGTACCACTCCAACAAGCTACTTAAGTAGTAAGTCGAGGTCACCCATTCCCCCCTCCCCCTCCCCTTCCCACTCTCACTTTTTTTTTTCCCTTCTTTTTCCTTCTCTTTTTTTTAATAAGATATTGTGGTGTGGCCACCATCTTTAATTATTACTGACAGCCAATTATTATTATCACCATAATTTTCCACCTCCTTAGTCTTGTGTTCTTCCACCCATTCACTATCCCTACCACCATATCTTCTCTATTCATTAACCTTATCTCAACCACTATTCACCATAACCTATCAATTCCTTTTGCTACCACTATCGTAATCGTTACTCACCTTCTTTATTATATGCCACCCCTAAAGTCCCTTGCTACCACCCTCATTCCGCATTGCCACCATCTGCTATCCATTCACTTAAATTTTCTTTTCTTCTCTAATATAACTTCATCCATAAAAACCATTTAGTATAAAAAGAAGGAGTTGGAAGAAAGGAGAAGATAGAAAAGATGATCAAACTAACATATCTCTAACAACAAAAGTGGATAAAAATAGATAGATAATTAGGTTTGTAGATTAGCAGACTCACAAATTTGGAAGAAGAGAAAGAAAGAGATAAAGGACAAAGAGAAGAAAGGCAGGGCAGGTGGTAAGAGAAAAGATGCAAGTTAAGATATAAAGGTAGATAGAAAATAAGGAAGGAGAGTTACAAATTCTTTGAGTGTCAACCATGGATGGTAACGATATATTCCCTCCGTCCAAAAGCAAGTGGCCTAATTATTAAAACCACTCATATTAAGGAGTTTCCAGTAACTTAAGAGGAGATTGATGATTGCACCTATGCTAAGCTTACCGGAGGAGAGTAAGCCCTATGCTCTTTACACCGATGTGTCTAAAAAAGGTTTGGGGGCAGTGCTGATGCAAGAAACAAAGGTCATAGTATATGTGTCTAGGAAATTGAAATCACATAAAGTCAACTACTCGACATATGATTTGGAATTAGTTGCTATTGTGTTCACCTTAAGTAAATAGAGATACTACTTATATGGGGCCGAATTTGAAATCTTCACTGATCATATGAGCCTAAAGTATTTCTTTGCACAGAAGGACCTGAAGCTTGGGCAATGAAGGTGGATGAAGTTTTTGGAGGAGTACAAACGTCCAATCAACTATTACACTGGAAAGGCCAACGTAGTAGCTAATGCTTTGAGTCAAATGGTAAAGATGGCCAGATTGAGGATACAGGAGGTAAAAGCTATAGAGAAGGTGTTAGCCCAAGATACAGAGGTCAAAGTAGGTAAGATTTGTATAAGCAACTTAAGGTTAATACCAGACTTGAAGCAGGAGATAATCATGGCGTAGGAAAATAACAGAGCATTTTAGAAGTTTAAGGATAGAGGGTAAAAAAGAGGAGGAAAATATTTTCGAGTGAATGAAGTAGGAGTATTATATTTTCGTGATTGTATGTGTGTGTCTGAAGAAGCAAAGTTGAGAAAGAAGATTTTAGAGAAAGCTCATACGAGTAAATACATTATTCACCCTGGGAAAGTAAAAATGTATTAGGATTTGAAGAGAGCTTTTTTGCGGCCAGGAATGAAGAAGGATGTGGTGAGGTATGTTTTGATTTGCTTGACTTGTCAGAAAGTCAAAACCGAGCACAAGAAATTAGCTGGAATGTTGCAACCCCTAAAGATACCCGAATGAAAATAGGAGGAATGATGATAGATTTTGTCACAGGACTCCCTACGAGGGTAAAAAGATGTAATATTAGTAGTGGTGGACAGATTAACTAAGACAGCACACTTTATACCGATAAATGTGAAAGATTCCTTGGACAAGCTAGCTCAAACTTATGTGCAGGAAATAATGAGATTGCATGGGGTACCTCTATGTACTGTGTTAGATCGGGATCCGAGGTTTACTTGACAGTTTTAGGGAAAATTTCAAGAATCTATAGGATTGAAGCTAAAGTTCAGCACGACGGTTCAATCCAGAAATAGATGGATAATCAGAAAGAGTTATTTAGATTTTGGAGGATATGTTGAGGGCATGCATTTTAGACTTTGGTGACAAATAGATTGATTGAGTGCCCGACGTTGAACTAGCCTACAACAATAGCTGCCAGTCATCTATTGGAATGGAACCATATGAAGCATTATATAGAAAAAAATGTCAAGTACCATTATACTAGAGATGGATAAAAGATGGATAGATTAATAAGGTAGGCGAGGTATGTATTCAGGAGATGGCAGAGAAAGTGAAGATGATAAGGGAAAGGTTGACGGCAACTTAGAGTAGACGTAAAAGCTATGCAGATAATAGAAGGAGAGAATTGGAATTTCAAATAGGAGATAAGACATTCTTGAAGTTGACTTCTAGTAGAGGGATTCTAAAGCATCCGAAATGAGGCAATTTGAGACTAACATATTTGGGACCATTCTCGGTTATTGAGAAGATTGGTCCGGTGGTTTATAGGTTAGACTGACCAGATGGTTCAACGGGAATCCATGATATGTTTCATGAGTCACAGTTGAAGAAGTATAACCCCGGTTCAGAACAAGTACTAAAAGACGAGCTATTGATATTACAATTTAATTTATGTAGAAAAGCCTGTCAAGATATTGGACCAAATATTAAGTGATAAGAATCCACCCACGCATCATGCCAAAGCTAAAGAAGAGGGAATGAGATTTAAACCATATTCTATGGTACCAAGAAAAAGGTCAAGTTATGAAGGTTTTCAATGGAAAATTGATATGACCTTGTGTGGGCTTTTTTTCTTGGTGTTATGGGTGGCTTAATTGGTTATGAGCTCAACTCAACCTAAGGATTCAAAACAGAGAATTTTCTAGTGACAAAAGGAGAAAATGAAATAACAACCTACCCTATATCAAACCCTTGAAGAACTAAGCTTCAAAGACCCTCAAGTAAAGTAGAAAGTTCTACTATAATCTCACCCCAATATCCTTGAAGCAACAAAGGCAAATAAGAACAAATAGAATAGAGAAAATAGGCACCCAAATGTTGGAATTTAAATAAACCTTAGAAGAACAAAGTAACTAAGACTCATTCACAGAAAATAATATTGGATTATCCAAAAGATTTATAGACTCATTTATAAGGAGGACTAACCCTTAAGCATGATCTTGAACAAGATGAACAAGGAGGCTAGGACTTTTCAAGATTCTCTCTTAAATTTGAATTAAAGTGTGTGAATTATGGTGTCAAATCACTAAAGGTGCTATTTATACTATCATAACCCTAGGTAAGTAATCCCTGAGGTTTCATTACAGTTTAGGGTTATAATAAGTCTTTACAAATAATTAAAATTGAAAAAAATCGGAGAAAACATAAAAAACGCGAGGCAGTCGTCGGCTGCCCAAGGGGAAGCCGGCACCGGTTGTGCACTGTCTTCGAGCCGGTTCAAGTTGTTATTGAGGTGTTGTTGGGCAGATTGGAGTCAACACCGGTTTGGCTACTTGGAGCCGGCGTCGGTTGTCCACTGGAAGGCCTCCCTTGGTCAAGTTTTATTCGTCTTTGTTATCGGCTTGAGTTATTGCATGGTCACGCCTCCCCCTCCTTGATCTTGACCTCCATGAAGAAGCAAATTCTCATTATCTCCCCCTCCTTGAAAAGGATTTGTCTCTGAATCATTGCTATCATCTACATGGAATGCTTTCACTATTGCCGTCTTCTTAGCTCCATCAAGGTTCTCTCGTTCACCTATAGTCAAGAGAAACAATTCTAAAGGAGTTAGAGGGTTAAAACCATATTCAATTTCAAAAGGAGATTTAGAAGTGGTAGGGTGAAAAGCCCTTTTGTAAACAAACTCAAGGTGTGGTAAGCATGCCCCCCAATTGTTCAAGTTCTTCTTGATTATGGCCCGTAAGAATTGGGTTAGTGTTCAGTTAATCACCTCCTTTGGAAAAATAACTTCAAATTCTTGAGGAATAGCTGCAATTTTATTAGGCAAAGACAATGAAAAATCATTAGTAGAAACATAAGAACCTTTGCATAAAAGAAGAATAACCGGTTCCTTAGCTTTTATAGCCCCTATGACCCCACTTTCTTTTGCAAAGAAATTCACTCTTCTTTTGCCTCTCCTCTCTTGTCCTTACTCACTCCTATCCTTGATTGTCAAAAATGTTTGTTTGTCCATCCTCTCTCTTAACTCTTTTTTTTTCATCTCTTGTTTCCTCTTAATTTTTTGTTTTTGTTTGACATCTTGCGCTCCCTTTTTCTTTTCTTTCTGCTTCATGATTCTTTGATCTTTGTTCACCTCACTAGAGGCCATGGGGGTGAGGGTAAACTTAGTTCCCTCATTGAGTAGGGAATAAGTATTCTTCCTCCCATCATGCTTAACAGGCCTATTGTATTGCCAAGGCCTCCCTAAGAGTAAGTGACCCGCTTGCATGGGGATCACATCACATGGCACATCATTCTTGTATTTTCTCATCTCAAAAGACACCAAAACTTGTTTATTTACTCTCATTTCCCTGCTATCATTCAACCATTTCAATTTGTAAGGCTTGGGGGTATTTCATCCAACTCATGTCCAATTCCTTAACTAAGTTTGCACTAATCACGTTAGTGCAGCTCCTACTATCCACAATGACACTACAAGGAGTCTTGTTGATTAGACACCTAGTGTAGAAAATGTTCTCTCTTTGTTGGTGATCTTGATCCTCAATGGCTTGAAAATTCAATAACCTTCTTGTGACTCCCACCAAAGAGTATTCTTGACCAACAACTTCCCCTTCATCACTTTCCTTGTCTCCATTTCCCTCTTGGTCTCCTTGGTATCTTTCTCCCTCTTCTTCTTCGTTGGTAGAAACCTCACCATAGGAATTAGTATACATCGTTTTCTTGCTTAGGCACTCATGGGAAGTATGTCCACATCCAAGGCACTTAAAATACTTGATATCCCTATTCCTTTGTGGTCTTTCCATGGCTTTTCTCTTATCCTTGTTCCATCCTTCCCTAGGTTTCCAATCCTCCCTAAGCTTCCAATCCTCTCTATGTTTCCAACCTTCCCTAGGTTTGTTGAAGTTACTTTGGAATGGCTTAGGGGCTTTTTCCTTCTTAATTGGCACCTTATTAGTAGTGTTGGGGTTTGGAAGTGGTAGTCTAGTAAATGCCCTCCTCTTTTCAATGGAAAATTGATATGACCTTGTGTGGGCTTTTTTTCTTGGTGTTATGGGTGGCTTAATTGGTTATGAGCTCAACTCAACCTAAGGATTCAAAACAGAGAATTTTCTAGTGACAAAAGGAGAAAATGAAATAACAACCTACCCTATATCAAACCCTTGAAGAACTAAGCTTCAAAGACCCTCAAGTAAAGTAGAAAGTTCTACTATAATCTCACCCCAATATCCTTGAAGCAACAAAGGCAAATAAGAACAAATAGAATAGAGAAAATAGGTACCCAAATGTTGGAATTTAAATAAACCTTAGAAGAACAAAGTAACTAAGACTCATTCACAGAAAATAATATTGGATTATCCAAAAGATTTATAGACTCATTTATAAGGAGGACTAACCCTTAAGCATGATCTTGAACAAGATGAACAAGGAGGCTAGGACTTTTCAAGATTCTCTCTTAAATTTGAATTAAAGTGTGTGAATTATGGTGTCAAATCACTAAAGGTGCTATTTATACTATCATAACCCTAGGTAAGTAATCCCTGAGGTTTCATTACAGTTTAGGGTTATAATAAGTCTTTACAAATAATTAAAATTGAAAAAAATCGGAGAAAACATAAAAAACGCGAGGCAATCGTCGGCTGTCCAAGGGGAAGCCGGCACCGGTTGTGCACTGCCTTCGAGCCGGTTCAAGTTGTTATTGAGGTGTTGTTGGGCAGATTGGAGTCAACACCGGTTTGGCTATTTGGAGCCGGCGTCGGTTGTCCACTGGAAGGCCTCCCTTGGTCAAGTTTTATTCGTCTTTGTTATCGGCTTGAGTTATTACATGGTCACGCCTCCCCCTCCTTGATCTTGACCTCCATGAAGAAGCAAATTATCATTATCTCCCCCTCCTTGAAAAGGATTTGTCTCTGAATCATTGCTATCATCTACATGGAATGCTTTCACTATTGCCGTCTTCTTAGCTCCATCAAGGTTCTCTCGTTCACCTATAGTCAAGAGAAACAATTCTAAAGGAGTTAGAGGGTTAAAACCATATTCAATTTCAAAAGGAGATTTAGAAGTGGTAGGGTGAAAAGCCCTTTTGTAAACAAACTCAAGGTGTGGTAAGCATGCCCCCCAATTGTTCAAGTTCTTCTTGATTATGGCCCGTAAGAATTGGGTTAGTGTTCAGTTAATCACCTCCTTTGGAAAAATAACTTCAAATTCTTGAGGAATAGCTGCAATTTTATTAGGCAAAGACAATGAAAAATCATTAGTAGAAACATAAGAACCTTTGCATAAAAGAAGAATAACCGGTTCCTTAGCTTTTATAGCCCCTATGACCCCACTTTCTTTTGCAAAGAAATTCACTCTTCTTTTGCCTCTCCTCTCTTGTCCTTACTCACTCCTATCCTTGATTGTCAAAAATGTTTGTTTGTCCATCCTCTCTCTTAACTCTTTTTTTTTCATCTCTTGTTTCCTCTTAATTTTTTGTTTTTGTTTGACATCTTGCGCTCCCTTTTTCTTTTCTTTCTGCTTCATGATTCTTTGATCTTTGTTCACCTCACTAGAGGCCATGGGGGTGAGGGTAAACTTAGTTCCCTCATTGAGTAGGGAATAAGTATTCTTCCTCCCATCATGCTTAACAGGCCTATTGTATTGCCAAGGCCTCCCTAAGAGTAAGTGACCCGCTTGCATGGGGATCACACCACATGGCACATCATTCTTGTATTTTCTCATCTCAAAAGACACCAAAACTTGTTTATTTACTCTCATTTCCCTGCTATCATTCAACCATTTCAATTTGTAAGGCTTGGGGGTATTTCATCCAACTCATGTCCAATTCCTTAACTAAGTTTGCACTAATCACGTTAGTGCAGCTCCTACTATCCACAATGACACTACAAGGAGTCTTGTTGATTAGACACCTAGTGTAGAAAATGTTCTCTCTTTGTTGGTGATCTTGATCCTCAATGGCTTGAAAATTCAATGACCTTCTTGTGACTCCCACCAAAGAGTATTCTTGACCAACAACTTCCCCTTCATCACTTTCCTTGTCTCCATTTCCCTCTTGGTCTCCTTGGTATCTTTCTCCCTCTTCTTCTTCGTTGGTAGAAACCTCACCATAGGAATTAGTATACATCGTTTTCTTGCTTAGGCACTCATGGGAAGTATGTCCACATCCAAGGCACTTAAAATACTTGATATCCCTATTCCTTTGTGGTCTTTCCATGGCTTTTCTCTTATCCTTGTTCCATCCTTCCCTAGGTTTCCAATCCTCCCTAAGCTTCCAATCCTCTCTATGTTTCCAACCTTCCCTAGGTTTGTTGAAGTTCCTTTGGAATGGCTTATGGGCTTTTTCCTTCTTAATTGGCACCTTATTAGTAGTGTTGGGGTTTGGAAGTGGTAGTCTAGTAAATGCCCTCCTCTTTAATTGCCTCTCAATCTTCATAACGGCATGTACCATATCCTCCAATCGATCATAGGGATGCAATTCTACCAAATTGGCATTTTGCCTATTTAATCCTCCCAAGAACCTTGCTCTTGTTGCTCTAGGATCTTCATTGATTTGAGCTCTCATCAACATTACTTCCATTTCTTTATGGTAATCTTCCACACTCTTGTTCTCTTGCTTAAGTGATTGGAGCATTTGATAAAGATCATTGTAGTATTGGTGTGGTATAAACCTTGCCCTCATCATATCTTTCAACAAATTCCAACTAGCCACAGTTTTCACTCCTATTTGTCTCATTTGTGCACTAACTTGCTCTCACCAAACTAAACCATATTCCAAAAATCCCAAAATAGCCAACCTCACTTTTGACCTCTCACTATAGGTATGACTTTCTAGAAATATCTCCATCTTGCTTTCCCACTCGAAATATGCTTCGGGGTCACTCTTGCCATAGAATGTGGGCACTTTCAATTTGATGTGGTTCAACTTATTCTCCTCATTATTTCCTTCTCTCCTACCTCCTCTATTGCCCCATCCTCTATGGTGTTCCCCAAAGGCCTCAACTTGTTCCTCCTCATACCATTCATCAACTCCCTCAAACTCTCTTTCTAACCCCCTTAAATTGTTCTCACCATTCCTTCCTTGACCCCTACCTCATCCTCCTCTCAAGCCATGTCTTTCCCCTCTCATAGAAGCTTGTTGGAATACCCCAATAGAGTGTTCATCCCACTCTTCCCCTTATTGGGCATTTAATGGAGGAGTATGGGTATCACCATCCCTCATCCTTAGGCTAGGTACTTCATATCGTTCTTAGCCTCTCCTTTATGTGACAGTAGAATATTGTCCAAGATGATTTATCAACTTTCTTATCATTTTTTGGAATTCACTTTGCATAGTCCTCATCATAGCTTGCAAGTCTTCATGCAAACCCATAAAATTAATTTGTTCTTCTTGAGGTCTACTAGGGCCACTTGGGTTAAGCCTGGAGATCTCTTGTTCATGGGCCATAGTGATGGAATATTTACTTAATTATACCTGCAAAACAATAGAGATTAGGAAGAAAATAATTCTTCACTTCATTTCCTTGTGTGTTGGTTCTCAAGGATTGGTCACTCTACGCTCGTGTTTGTTCTCTTTGGCTCTTTTAATAATAGGCTCACCCTCTTGCCTTTTTCTCAATACTCAAGCCTTCTTGTTCAATTCCAATTCTCCCTAATGGCTAAGGTTTTAGTCCAACTTAGTGAATCACACAAATTAAAAGAATTTTCCAATTATGGGATCTTAAAGAAATTTCAATAAACACTAATTGGGCACCTCAAGCAAAGAAGTTTTTAATCAAGAATTTCAAGAAATATGGACTCAATCAACACAAGAACAAACACTGGACGCACAAGAAACACTTCTAAGCAAGAAACAAATAAGAATTATCAAGAACAAAGAAACAAGAACAACTAGAACTAGGATTATGAAGAACAAGATGATCACAAGTGTCCACTAGAAAATTTGAGTTCAATGCACATGGAATTCAATAATAGAGTGATATACTAAGTCCCAATATCCTAAGGAATAAGAATCAAGAATTAAAGTTCCCAATTATAGCCAAAAGTATTCTCATGGAACATTTATCAAACACCTTGGCTGCATTCCTATCACATAAGAACAACCAACATTTTCAATCATATTCAAGCCAAATTTCACCACAAACACAAGAAAGATTTGTTCTCAAGGATTATATTAACATCAAGGAGCAATTTTCCAAGAGAAAATTCAAGAAATAGCAAAAATTTCATGACCTTTTTGGAGCATGTTTTTGAGTTGCGGATTTTCTTTGTTTTCTTTTTCTTCAACTTTGTAGGGCTCCTTTTCTTGCTTTCAAGCTTTGATTGGAATCAAGCTTTTCCTTGCTCTAATACCAAATTCTTTGATATGACCTTGTGTGGGCTTTTTTTCTTGGTGTTATGGGTGGCTTAATTGGTTATGAGCTCAACTCAACCTAAGGATCCAAAACAGAGAATTTTCTAGTGACAAAAGGAGAAAATGAAATAACAACATACCCTCTATCAAACCCTTGAAGAACTAAGTTTCAAAGACCTTTAAATAAAGTAGAAAGTTTTACTATAATCTCATCCCAATATCCTTGAAGCAACAAAGGCAAACAAGAACAAATAGAATAGAGAAAATAGGCACCCAAATATTGGAATTCAAACAAACCTTAGAAGAACAAAGCAACTAAGACCTATTAAAAGAAAACAACATTGGATTATCCAAAAGATTTATAGACTCATTCATAAGGAGGATTAACCCTTAAGCATGATCTTGAATAAGATGAACAAGGAGGCTAGGGCCTCTCAAGATTCTCTCTCAAATTTGAATTAAAGTGTGTGAATTGTGTTGTCAAATCACTAAATATTCTATTTATACTATCCTAACCCTAGCTTAGTAATTCCTGAGGTTTTATTACAATTTAGGGTCATAATAAGTCTTTACAAGCAATTAAAATTGAAGAAAATCAGAGAAAATATAAAGAACGTGGGGCAATCGTCGGCTGCCCAGGGGGAAGTCGGCGCCGGTTGTGCATTGCCTTCGGGCCGATTCAAGTTGCTATTGAGGTGTTTTGGGTAGATTGGAGTCGGCGCCGGTTGTCCATTGAAAGGCCTCCCTTAGTCAAGTTTCTTCTGCCTTTATTGTCGGCTTAAGTTCTTGCATGGTCACGCCTCCCCCTCCTTGATCTTAACTTTTATGATGAAGTGGAGTCTCATCAAGAATTCAAGCAACATAAGCTACCAAGCTAATAGTTATGAAGATTGTCAAGAAGTGGGTGCAAAAAAGAAGATGGAAGGCCTCCAAGATTTCAAGCCAAGGATCAAAAAGATTTCTAAGTAGTGGAGGATCAAGAGAAGAATAAGAGGACCAAAGCTTGATCAACAATTTATGTGGAAGATCAAGTGCACATGAGAAAAGGCTGAAGATCAAAGATCCGCCCAGGAAGGTAGAATGGACATGGTGTTGGCTCATGTGGGGCAACTGGCGCCAACCCAATTACATGAAAAGGCTTCTTCGGACAGTGAGAAGCTGGTGCTGGTTAAAATAGCCCACCGGGCGCGGCCTACGTCGGGACTTATGCCCTATTTTGAATTTTTAACTTGTTTGCTTTGTTTTGTAATTAATTCAATTTTCTATGACTTTTATTTTGTAATAGAGATATTTTAGACCTTTTAAACACTTGAATGGTTGAGGTTTCATCTCACCTTAGTTATGTTTAACTGCTTTTATATAGGACATTATATCTCTTGTAATAATCAACTTTTGATATTGATAGAAATCAAAGAGCCTTATTTGAGAGGTGATTCCTCTTAGGTAAATCCCATGAACATTAAGACCATTCTTAGGGCCTGGTCTTTCCCTATGTATTGAATCTATAAATCCTTTTAGGATAGATCAATTAGCTTGCTAATTTGGGTATTAAGTTATAGATAATCTAAGGTTCTTGTTGGAGGTAAAGTTGGTTGCCTAAATCATCTTCTTCAAAGTGTTCTTGGTTTCTTGTTGAATCAAGGGTCTTTGGTAGTGATTTGGATAACTTGATTCTCATTTCTCGAGTTATAAGTTCTTTATTTTAGCTTAGGGTCTTAGTATTTGCATTGAATGTCTTATTTCTTCATAAAAATAACTGTTTTGAGCTCTTCCATGGGTCTTGCATTTTATCCCAAATTTAGCCATGAAATTCATTGAGAAATCAGCCCCAAGATCATATCATTAAGACTCTTCATTACAAGCAAATACCGATGGTAAATATCTTATGGGAATATAACGGTACCCAAAATGCTATGTGGGAGACAGAAATGTAGGTGAAGCAGAAGTATCCTGAACTTTTATAAGGTATGATGTCATGAATTTCAAGATGAAATTCTTTTAAGGAGGGGAGAATGTAAAACCACACCTAATGTTACCTTTGGAATAGGGGAAAAGGGTTTGCATTACATGGCATATCGCATGTGCATGTGTTTTCTTAAAGAGAATTTATGTGTTCTATATATACTGCTTACTTGTGTTATGATATTTGTTTGTGGGTAATTGGAATTTTATTTTCAGTTGTAAGGCTTTTGGATTATAATATTAGAGATAGGATATATTAGATAAATTTTGTAATTGGGTAGAAGAGGTTTATTTTGGGAATTAGAACACAAAAGTAGATGTGGTTAAGAAGTTAAGGTTGGTGTTTGAATGCTAGAGGTTTTGAGTTTGAATGCCACTAGAAGAAATTAATTCTTTTTGTTATTACATTTTGAGTGTACGTGGAAGTTTTCTCTTTTCCTTGAAAATCATTTTATTTCTTTTTCCTTTTGTGCATTTTTTGGGTGTTTATTTCCTTTTTAACTAAAATTCCTTTTTTTAGAAAAAAAAAAATATTTTTTATGCAAAGCCAGGCTTGACCTCGCATCAAGCCATGGCTAGCTATGCCTTGAGCAAGCTATGGCTAGGCCATGGACATAGCTAGGCCCGGCTTTGAGCAAAGCCTATGCTGGCTCTGTTAATTTGATTTCCACTGTTCATATTCTTCTTCAGCTATTTTCGAGAAGGGAGTGTCTCTGAAAGCCATTAGAATTCTATCTTAAACAAAATTAGATTTCTAAAGCCTTGAAATCACTCCAAAAGGATCCCACTTCTTGGTTATCATCATTTATCGGATAAACAAAAATCATGAGCCTTTGAAAAGAAATTCAATATCTTTTAGGAACGCACAAATACCTTATACTAAGTTCATAGAGAAATGAAAAACACTTTAGAATGCCTATTAGCCATTATTCTTTTCCACTCACTCCAGCCAAGACCACATACCACAAAGAAATCTTCGTCTCATTGTCTTCTTTATTCTCCCATTCTCTGTTAAAATCAAAACATCCGCACACCCAAACTTTACTGTACTTTTCACTATACAACCAAAGCATATGGGATTCACGGGTTCAGTCTATTCACTCCCTAATCTTAGCTTACGATTGCCTAATCTTCAAGATCAGTAGAACTCTCTTTACAAGTAAACCTATATTCCTATCATAATCCATATTAGATTTACGTTGTAGTTTTGCTAAAAGTTGTCAAGGATTTGTTAATAGGATTTCAGGATGCTTTGATCATTAAATCCCTAAGGTGTTGGATTTGCTACGTGATTCTTTTCATGACCTATAATCTTGTTATGTGAATTTTATCTCAATGGCTCACTCCAACCGGATATGAATATCATTATATTGTGCAACCATAATATATTCAAGATATGTTGTATTGTATATACATGTATATACATATATATGTATATATTCATGTACATAACACACATACACACACACACACACACACACACACATAATCCACTAGTATTCAATATTATTGAGTTAATAACATAAATAAGATACATTTAATGATTGTCTTACTAAATAAAAAGCATCAAATATTTCCAAATTATTTACTCTTTATTAATCCATATGTTCATACATTTAATGTCGTTTTCCTTTGATTATTTATTTACTCATTAATTAATTACTTTATTTATTTATTTTACGTACAAACTTTATTTTAATTAACTAATTAAATATTTATACAATTATTTATTTACTTAGTCCTGTAATTACTTAATATTTTTTTACACATTAATTTATTTATTTTCATGAGCAATTTTCTTTATACTTTAATTAACTATTTATTTGTTTAAATAATTATACAATCATTTATTCACTTACTTGTTTTTTAGCTTATTATTTAGTAATTGTCTTAAGTATACATTGAATTGTGGTGTGAAATATTTCATGTCTAGCATGCTATGTTTGAGATGAAGATATTAGTTGGTCTAAGTTGTTTGATGACTTGATATTGGTAGTTGGCCTATTTTGGATACTGTGACAAATAAGGGATATAGGGAAGTTTGTGATATGATCTTTTATTTTGCATTTTGGGTATTGTAAAAGTTTTAAACAGTTGTCACTGTTAAGTTTATTTGAGGTATTATTTTGGTTGAGTTTATTTGCTTACCTCGTTATAAAGACTCCTTATCTTTTGGACGAGGCGACATCTCGGCCCTTCCAGGGGTACATGCATAGTGAGGTGTTATACTTGCCACTCATTATGATTATGATATTTGGCAAAAGGATGTAAAAATATATTTTCTTAATAGAAACATGACTGAGAAAGTGTACACAACACAATAGGAGGGTTTCACATCCAAGGATCACACTAAGGTGTGCAAGTTGCAAATGTCTATTTATAGGTTTAAGCAAGCTTCTAGGAGTTGGAACATCCATTTTGATGAAACAGATAATGAGTTTGGCTTTATACAAAATATGGATGAACCTTGTATATACAAGAAGGTTAGTGTGAGTGCAATTGTTTTCCTACTACTTTATATAGATGACATAATACTAATAGGAAATGATACTCTTCAATAAATTAAAGGTATATTGATGCCAGTTTCCAATCTGATAAATATGACTATAAGTCGTAATCAGGCTATGTGTTCACTTTTGGTGGTAGGGTAGTTTGTTGGAAATGTTCCATACAGATACAAATGCCAATTCAACCATTGAGGCTAAATATATAGCGGCTACTGAAGCAACTAAAGAGGTGGTTTGGATCAAGAAGTTACAAAAAGGACCTGGAGTTGTACCTAGCATTGTTGATCCAATACCCTTTGTATTGGGACAACAATAGAGCCATTGCACAAGTAAAAGAACCACGGTCTTATCAACATCCAAGCTTGTATTTAGGTACTATCATTTGATTAAAGAAATCATTGATGGAAAAGATGTAAAGATAGAGGGAATTTCTACTGATCAAAATATAGCTGATCCACTGACTAAGGCATTACTTCAAAAGAAACATGATAGTCATATTCAGTCATTCGATGTTAGATACATAAATGATTGAGTCTAGTGCAAGTGGAATGTTGTTGGAGTTGTGCACTAGAGCTAATTATTTGTACAATATATTTTGTACATTTATTAGTAAAAGACATTTTTTATCTTTTAGTTTAATTAATCATTTTGTGTATATATGTGTAGAAAATTGTTAGATAAAGTCCCAAGCATATAGTATCATATTAAGAAAATTATGATAGAGATCATAATAAAAGATTTCTACTACATTATGCAGTACTTGTGCTTAAATTATCCCTAATTATAGCATTAATGAGATAGGATATTATTAATTCGTAAAGACTAGCACATGTTACACTTTTTGATTTGATCAAGCGGTGATTCTTACATTCGTGAGTATTTTGATACTCAAAGTTAACATGTGGATGCTTGTTATGTGGATAAGTTCATTAGGTGACATAGCTATGAGATAATCACGTGGATAATTATTTAGTAGCAGTGATAGAATCTCATTATAGCAAATGTACAAGTATTCTTAGACTTGAGATATCCAAGGTATTTTGTATATTGAGCATTGTACTTTGATTTTAATCTTTGGAGTCTCATCTAGGGCTATTTATAGGATGGATATTGGGTACAACGTAAAATAAATGAAAGTAGTTGAGATGATCAATAAAGGATTTATCACTCGTAATAGTTGTTGGGTATCTCAGGCTCGTATCCTATACGGCGTAGCGAAAGAATAAAACGAGATACTATCCCAGGACCCATATATGTGTGGAAAACAAGATATAAAGAAATCAAGGGTAATAGCTTTTTACCTTTCTATGATCGTCCGAAGAACACTTTTTTTTTTTTTCAAGTCGAGGCGCGATCTAGCAATCCTTTTGATCAAACTCCATGAGAGTTGAACGTCCAACCACTATAATCACAGTATTTGATTATCTTTAATTGTAATCCACACAGAGGATATATTGAAGCACCAAAATATTTCTGTGCTAGTAGAAAAATAAGGCGGCTAGGGTTCTTCACGTTTTTTAGCAAAACGAGAGAAGAAGAAGAAGAAGAGTTGCTAGGGTTGGAGTTTTTCATGTCTTACCTTTTTGCTAGGGTTTTGTGTGTATCTCTATATCACATGAAAAATTCTGCTCAAAATAGACTCCAATCTCAGAATTCTAAAACAGTTAGAATTCCCTAATTGTAATTGGAAACATCAAGTTTTCACAATTACAATTTGGACTATAATTATAACTAATTATAATTTGGTCACAATAACTTCTCTTTCTCGCAATTAACCTCACTATGTTATCAAATAACATCTTGAGTATATAATCTTATTTTGTGTGTGACCTATTAGGTTTCCCAGTCAATTAGTAGAGAACATGAATTAATCCAAATGTCTTTGAAATTAATAATCCATAATTAATTAGAATTAATCTTTGAGATTAATAATCCATAATTAATTAGAATTAATCCTATTAATTCTAATCATGATTGGTTTATTAATTCATCAATTAATAAACCCATATTCCCAGATCATGAGCGGTATCTAGCAACACATCATGATCACCCAAGAGTCCAGGAAGTCAAGTGGCTTGACATGAACCCTTTAATAACAAACTATAGTGCAATTAACTTCTTTCGCCATACAATATCTCATTTGGTTTGGAGTACGGAATTAGTGACAACTCCCTCCAAAATTAATTCTGGCCTAAATACAATAATATTTGTACCAGGAATTCACTACTCTAGATGTGTATCAATTGAAACTGTTTCCAATACACAATTGCCTTGGCCAAGGACTTCTCGAGTAGTAATTCCTACAAGTGGCCATGAGATATTCGCCCCTACTATTAGGAGTGGTGAATCTTTTATTGACCCTCTCAATTACTTTCATTTACCTCATAATATACCCAATATCCATCCCATAGGCGGCCCTCGATCGAGCTCCAGAGATTGAAATCAAAGTATAATGCTCAGCAAACAAAGTACCTTGGAGATCTCAAGTCTAAGGATACTTGCACGTTTTCTATATTGAGATTATATCACTGGCACTAAATAGTTATTCATGTGATTATCTCAAAGCTAGGTCATCCAATGAACTTGTTCCATTAATAAGCATCCATGTGTTAACTTTGAGTATCTCAATACTCACGGATATGAGAACCACCGCCTAATCAAATCAGGAAGTCTAACACATGTTAGTCTTAACGCATTAATGATGTCCTGTCTCATTAATACTATGACTAGGGACTATTTAAGTACTAACACTATACAGTGTAGTAAGAATCTCATATCATGATCTCTTTCATGATTTTCTTAACACAGTGTTGTACTAGGGACTTTATTGAATAGTTATATTACTTAAAAAGTAAACAAAAGAAACTGTAAGATAAATAATACCTTTTATTAAAATAAAATGTGTCATATACAATGTATAAGTGATTGCCTCTAGGGCATAACACTAACAATAATAAGGGCGTATATCTCACGGCCACTTGTATAGAATCATTACTTGAGAAATCCTTGGCCAAGGCGACAATGTGTTGGAAATAGTTCCAATTGATACACATGTTGAGTAATAGATTTTGGACTAAGTACTAATAAATTTAGGCTATAATTAATTATATTCTAGTGGGAGTTGACACTAATTTCATACTTTAAACTGAATGAGATATAGTATATGAAAGGAGTTTATTGCACTGATAATTTGCTATTGAAAGGTTCATGTCAAGTCACTTGACTTTTTAGACTTTTGGGCAGTCATGATACATTACTAAATACCGCACATGATCTGTTAAATATGAATTTATTAATTCTCTTATTAATTATAGAATTAATAAATTAATTTTAATTAGAATTAATAAGTTAATTCTAATTATTAAGGATTATTAATCCTATAGTGATTAGAATTAATTCGTATTTAACTACTAATAGGCAAAAAATCCTAATAGGTCATACGCAATGGAGGAATTAGTACTCAAAATATTATATGATAATATTATGGAGTTAATTTATGGAAAGAAATAATTTTATGGACTACTTATAAAATAGTTATACTTGTTGGATAGGATTGTAATTATGGAAGAATGAAAAAGATCACTTAAAATCCCTTAATATCCCAAGATCCAAACTTCTAGATATCATAAATCCCCAATTCTCATATGAATAATGAAGTCATGCTCAAACTAATATAAAGATCCCATCTTTCCTAAACAATGACCTTAACATGCTTACTTCTAAATAGAGCAACATCATTGATCTAACTCATAAACATATACCCAACATAATGAATATCTAGTCACTTCATATGTCTTTTTCTTCTTGAGAAAAGTGTCTCGGGTTACCTCTTATTCGAATGACTTGAAGAAGAATGAAAAAGTTAGCTTCTTTAAGACCTTGTTCTAGATCCGATAGATAAAGGCCGCAAAGTCATCGCAATAGACAAGGGCTCCATGCAATTGCAAGGGAAAAGGATTGATAATGATCTTGTGTTGGTCTAGAAAGGGAAGTAGAGAAAAAATGTGCTTTGTTGGAGGCTAAGAATTTCGGTCTTGAAGGAAAACGTGAGCAAATTATGTAATGTTGTTTTGGTGTCAAAACGATCGGCAATGAAAAAAGGTTGGTCTTTTCTCTCGCGTGTTATTTGAGTACATAAAAGTAGAAGAAGGAAAGGTAGGTATTGGCTTTTTGTTCTAGAGAAATGAGAGAAATCGAAGAGTGTTTGAGAAGAGGACTTGTTTCCGTTCTTGGTGCAAGAATGGGGTTGAATCAACCGATTTTGTCGGAACTCTATTAAGTATGTAACACCCCGGAAAACCTAGGCCCGCCAGGGCCGGGGATGTCGCCCCGTCCAAAGGATAAGGGGTCTTTATAACTAGGCCACAAATAAAATTGCTGAAATAAATAATACTCAAACTAAAAAGAATTTATTACAACCCAAAATACTTCAAAAGTACATCCATGAAATTCCAAAACAAAAACCATAATTAAAATCATCCACACTCGTCTCCCCAAAGCAATACATAATATCAAAAGACACATTCTCTTCCAAGGTAGCTACTCACTCATAACAGGATCAACCTGAAATCATGATAAAATGTGGTAAGACAGAAATCTCAGTAAGTCCGTGTGTGCTTTGGGTGTTTAGCGGAAACAGTTCGTGGATGCAAAGTGTGAAATCTTTATAAGAGAAACATTGGCAAGAAATAAACATTAGTCAAAAGCAAAAGTGACGTTTTGGCTCTTCTAGCCATACATAAGTAATGAAATCAACCACTCAAAAGAAAGGGATATGGGTTACCACACTTTGGGCCCTATAACCGGCCAGAATGCCTAACACGTTGTGCAGACTGACAAAAGTAAGTGATCGGCCTACTGGGCAAGATACTCCTCCTTCTCTATACCCAAACAACCGCCTGGTGTCCATTCCGGCAAAAACACAGTCACTTGACTGAAACAAAATAAACTGCTAGCTCGGACCGGCACGACTCACTGGAACTGGCATCTTATCCAGGAAGGACTCACCCCTCAGAGGTGGCCTCCTACTGAGAGACTCACCCTAACCCTTCAAAGACTAGTCCTAGTAGTCCACCCTTATTGAGTACTCAACGACATTCTCCACTTGGGATAAAATGAACAAAGCATTGTGCTTCATGAAAATAACAATTTGAGGGTTTCCAAAGCTTTGGGAGAAATTAGTTTTAGAAAGAGTTTCAAGTTTGGAAAAATCTGCCCAAAGACTTTTAAATAATTTAAGTGTTGGAATTAATGATGAATTCAACTCTCAATTGCTTTCAAATAACCGAGCATCCTTGCACTCCACATTTGGCTTGCCATAAGGAAATCATTTCACATCAATCAGGTTTTATGCAGGAGCTTACCTGATTCTTGCTCACAACAACAAGGTCTCAAACAGTTGACCTAACCCCACATGGGCAAATACAAATCTTAATCAGATTCAAGCCACAATCCACTTTCTCAATTTTAAATCAACTCAATTCACTACTACCATGATCCTAGTGTCCCAAACTTTAAGGCAAAACAATAATTGAATAGGTTTATAAGCTAAGTTTAATTTGTTATTTAAGATAATTAATGGATTAGGAAATAAATTCTAATAAGTTGAAAGTTTAAATCTTGTTAAGAAAAATTTAGAGTTTATTTGATCAAGAGCCATAGGTGGTACTAGGTAAAATAGTGATTTAATGATAGCTTAGTTGTTAGAAAATAATTGATAGCTAAAACTAGTTAAGATTAAATTTAATAAGTCTTTCTTGGAAAATAATAAGTAAATCCTTAAGGGTTTTGATCTAGTAAATATTTTATTAAGTATAAATCTTTTTCATAAGGGCTTTAATTAATTTTCTTTATTTTAAATAATATTTATTTATTTTATTTTCTAGAAAAATCATTATTTCTTTGACTAAAATATCCTTTACATATATTATAATTCCAAATCTACCCTTCCTAGGGTTTTCGAAATTCTTTAGCAAAAATTATTTGTAAAAATTTTATTCATGAAATAAAATTTGCTTAGGGACAACTAGATCACGATCAAGATTCCATGGTCAACCATAATCAATAACATACTCAATCCTTCAATTCATCAAATCATCCAAGTCTTGCACATAGGCATAGATCTAAATTTATTATTACATTATTTAACCTCTACTAGCATAAACATGACCATGGCTTCAAAATCTAATCATGCATACAAATCCTATTCACCAATGGTGACATAATCTCTAGCATGCTTCATCACAAATACTACCTATGACATGCATCAAACCTCAACTCATCATTCAATCCACCAATATAATCCTTCCATGCATAAATCCCATCTCCTTCACAATCATACATATACTCATGCTTCAATCAACAACATCACATACTCAATCCCATCGCCAATCATCTTCTCACAACATCATCCTAGAGACATGATTCTAAAATTTTAAAAAGAGGATTGAGGGTACTTACTTGATTGATGAATGACTTGAAGGAGTTTAGAGAAGATCTCAACTCCTAGATGGCTAATCTTGTTCAAGAAAGGTGGCGAAAGCATGGCCATGGAGGAAGAGACCATTCGGCCAAGAGAGAGAATTTCGGTCCATGAGAGAGAGAGAGAGAAAGAAGAAGAGATCATTAGCATGCTTATTCATATAGGTTTTCATTAGAGATCAAGTTTGAAGAGGATGAAGTTGTTAGAATAAGTTTACCTTGAAGATGTTCTTGTTCTTCACAGAAATTTTTGCTTTTTGATCCACAGTAGCAAGATGATTTGTGGAGTTTGATGTTAATAAGGGTGTTGATGGATGCACAGCAACGAGTAGACTAAATATGGAGATTTTCGTGAGGGTTTGAGGTGGTTTGGAGGGGTATTAGGTGTAGAGAAGAAGTAGGTGTTCTTGGTGTAGTGTATTTGTGTTCTTGTTGCATGAAGAAAAATCGAGAGAGGGAGAGAAGAAGAAGCTGCCGATGTTTCTGAGGAATTGGGGCTGCCGAAATTCTGTAGGGTTTAGGGAGTGACTTCTCTAATTTGGAAGGGAAAGGAAAGGTTAGTTGTTACAATCCTTGAAGAATATTTTTAGGAAGAGAATTTGGAAACTAGATATTCTAAGAATATCTTGATTTTTCTGGACAGCTTTGAAGTCTCCTATGGCCGACTGCTGGAGTGATTTTTCTGAGGGATTAAAGCTAATTCAAGGTGGCTTATGGTGGCCGAAATTAAGATGCACAATGGTGGAGAAGATGTCTGATCAATTGAGCAAAATTTTATGGAAAGTTGTTAAACAAGATGGCTGAAATTTTGGAAAGTAATCGAGCTAAATTGCAGGGATTTGGTTGAGGGATTTTCGGTCAGCCATGGAGGGAATTTCGTGCAGAAGCTTCAGGGAAAAATGGAGCTCTGTTAATGGAGGTTTAAGGGAGGTTTTGACAGAAGTAGGTTGGTGTTTTTGGTTGGAACAAAAAAGGAAACAAGCTGGACAAAAATTCTGCACAGAAATTTCGCTGTACAGGAATTTTCTGGCAGAATTTTCGTCTGCCATTTCCAGCAGATTTGCAGCGAGTTTTGAAGGGATTTCAGGGGTATTCACGGCTGGTTTCCAGCCTTCTTTATGGAGAAAAAACATGGCTAAGGTGCTGCACAAAGTCTGGGAGAAAACAACTTGGTTTGGAGCTCTTAAAGTTGATTTTCGTACGGGAATTTTTCCTATTTTGCTTCAGCTCGAGTAGTCCGAATTTGGACAAAAACTTTCAGCTTTCAAACTGATCCTAAGGACCATTTTTCTGGTAGCATTTGGGAGGGAATGTGAGCTAGAATTTTCGACCTTTTGAAGGTACAACAAGCTGGAAAATTTCAGCTTATTCCATGAAGATAGAGGAAAAATTTCAGCAAGCTTTCAAGAGGGATTTTCCTCTTGAATTTTCCCACAATTCTTTTACATTTTCCAAACCATGAGAAGCCTTTTACTAGGACATTTTGATCCTAAAAGACCTTAGTCCTCTACTGAATTTTCTGGAAAGGAAAAGGATAGAACACCTTGATCATACTAAGGAGTTGGAAATTAAGAAAAACTAAAGATCAAGGGAGAATGAATTCCCTTTAGGCATTTCGCGAAGAACAAAAGAGTGAAGTGAGAATTCTCCTAACATGTCTCTCCTAGGACATCATCGCCACATTGATCTAGGCCCTCATGGCCGACACCATCCTTTTCCAAGCAAAATAAAATTTACTCAAGCTAAAGCTTCTATGATGGACTTTGAACCTTAGACCTCAATAATTTATTCCAAAGCTCTAACCACTAAACCACAACAACTCTTGTTGGTACTTTCACTAGAAAAATTATTTTCTATTCAATTCACAAGCTATCTCCCTACTTTCCCCTCGGGCAAAAATTACCACTTTGCCCTTCTCACACAACATTCACCTACACAACTTCAAAACAATAAACTCACATCCAAAGCATATAAAAATCATATGAAAGCATATTTGAACATGAAATAAAGCATGTTATGCATCCCAACCCCCTTACTCTAAGGTTGGTCTTGACTGGGGTTTCACATCCTCCCCTCCTTAGAAGAATTTCGTCCCGAAATTCATGCATACCTTTATTTCAGCTCGGGATACTTCCGCTTAACCCATTCTTCCGATTCCCATGTAGCATCCTACGTGCCATGGTGCTCCCACTGAATCTTAACCATCGGTATCTGCTTATTCTAGAGGGTTTAGACACTGCGGTCTAATATCCGAACAGGCTTTTCCACGTAGCTCAAGTCTGGTTGCAACACTAACGGTTCCTCATTCAACACGTGACCGGGATCCGCATTATACTTCTTCAACTGTGACACATGGAACACGTCATGGATACCCGTCATGGATACCCGTCAACCCATCCGGTAGGTCTAACCGGTAAGCTACTGGTCCGATTCTTTCCTTAATAAAAAACGGCCCCAAATACCTCGGATTCAATTTTCCACCCTTCGGATGCTTCACAATCCCCTGGTTGGGTGATAACTTCAGAAATACACGGTCCCCGACTTGAAATTCCAATTCCCTCCTCCGGTTGTCCGCATAGCTCTTTTGCCGGCTCTAAGCCGCCTTTAACCTTTCTCGAATCAGTTTCACCTTGTCCAACATTTCTTGGACACAGACCTCTCCGGTTTTGCTTACGTGTCCATCTTCCGCCAACTCCAATACAACGGTACTTGACACTTGCGCCCATACAAAGCCTCGTAAGGTGCCATCCCAATCGAGGACTGATAGCTGTTGTTATAAGATAATTCCGCGTAAGGTACGCATTCTATCCACTTGTCCCCGAAATCCAGAACACAGGCCCTCAACATATCTTCTAATATTTGGATCACCCTTTCTGACTGCCCATCAGTCTGCAGATGCGCCGTCGTACTGAACTTCAAATTCGATCCCATTACTTCCTGGAACTTTCCCCAAAAACGAGAAGTAAACCTCGGGTCTCGGTCTGACACTATGCTCGAAGGTACTCCATGGAGTCGGACTATTTCCCGAACATATGTCTGAGCCAGCTTCTCCATGGAGTCCCTTACATTTACCGGGATAAAGTGGGCCGACTTGGTCAGTCAATCCACTACTACCCAAATGGCGTCCTTCTGAGTCTTTGACATAGGGAGTCCGGTGACGAAATCCATAGTCACCTCCTCCCACTTCCATTCCGGCACTGGCAACGGCTGCAATAGTCCCGCTTACTTCTTATGCTCCGCTTTAACTTTCTGGCAGGTAAGGCAGGTCGAAACGTACTTGACCACATCTCGCTTCATTCCGGGCCACCAGTATGCTCTCTTCAAATCCTGATACATCTTGACCTCTCCCGGATGAATTGCGTACTTGCTCTTGTGCGCTTCTTCCAAAATTCTGACCCTTAGTTGTTGCTCCTCGGGTACACACAATCGATCTCTGAAATGGAAAACTTCTGCTTCGTCCTGACGAAATTCGCTGTTCGGTCGCTTAAGCTCCTTATCCTTAAAAATTTGAAACTCGGCGTTGCTTCGCTGAGCTTCCACTATTTCTTGCCTCAAGTCCGGCGCCAACTTCAAATTGCTGATGACAATCGTTTTGTCTCGCACTTCCGTCCTTCTGTCCAATACGTCCTGAACTACTTGCATTTCCTGCACCTTCAGTCTAGCCATCCCAACTTTTCTGCTTAGGGCGTCTGCCACCACGTTAGCTCTAGTATTCTCCTTCTAGATCAAATCTTAGAGTCTTAATACTTTTGTCAAGTTGTTTCTTTATTTAATTCTTGAAGTCTTTAAACTTATCAAATGCCTCAGATTTGTATTTCATTAACTACAAATACCCGTATCATGAGAAATCATCGATAAAGGTTATGAAATAGTTATAACCTCCTCTTGCTTGTATTGACATTGGGCCACATACTTCAGAATGTATGAGTTCTAATAACACCTTGGCCCTTTCTCATTTTTCTTGAAAAAGGAGTTTTAGCTATTTTACCTAGTAAACAAGACTCTTATGTGCCATATGATTCATAATCGAATGACCCGAAGTCACTAAGCTTGTGTAACTTAGAAACATGATTTTCGTTTACTTAGCGTAAACGACAATGCCATAAGTAAGAGGTGTTAAAGTTATTTATTTTAGGTTTCTTATTGTTTATATTGAGAATTGGATTATCCATGTCTAGAACATATAAACCATTAACCAGAGTTGCTGAACTATAATGAATATCATTCAATGAAAAAGAACAACATTTATTCTTAAATAACAAATGAAATCCATTTAAGTCTAAACATACAACTGAGATAATATTTTTCATTAAAACTGGTACATAATAATAGTTTTCTAATTCTAGAACTAATCCCGAAGTTAGGTTCAGCTCATATATCCCTACAGCAAGTGCAGTAACCTTTGCCCCATTTGCAATACGTAGGTCCACGTTGCCTTTCTCTAGCCTTCTACTACCCTTTAGTCCTTGCAAGTAATTGTACAAATGAGATCTACATCCGGTATCTAATACCAATATCTCATTTCTAAAGGCAGTATTTATCTCAATCATAAATATACTCGGAGTAGAAGTAGAAGTGCTTACAAGCTTCTCCTTTTGCTTCTTGTCCTTAACAGTCTCCAAGTAGGCCTTGCAGTTGTGCCTCCAGTGGCCCATCTTACCACAATGATGGCATGGGCCCTTGGTAGCAGCGTCCTTCTTCTTCACACCACCTTTGGGCTTCATGGGACCCTTCTTCTTCTTCTTTTGAACTTTCTTCTTAGAAGAAGAAGATTCTACCATTAAAACTGCATTAGAATCCTTCTTTATAGAGACTCCGTAGTTTTGAGAAGATTGATCAACTCAGGAATGGTGGACTCAATCTTGTTCATTCGATAGTTAATCACAAATTGTGAGAAACTATTAGGTAAAGACTGTAGAATTAAGTCAATACTTAAGTCATAATCCATCGCGAACCCGAGAGATCCAAGCTGCTCTATTAAGCTCATCATCTTCAGCCCATGAATGGCCACAGAAGAACCCTCTACCATTTTACAACGGAATAGTTACTTCAAGATCTCGTATCTCTCAGTTCTGGCTTGGGCATCAAACAGCTCTCAAAGTTGTAGTATAAATGATTGAGCATCTATATGCTCGTGTTGTTTTTACATCTCGGGAGTCATGGATGCCAGCATAATACACGATGGTTGTATCACTATCCTTTTTATGCTTTTTGTGGGTAACATGCTCATCAGCATGAGCATCTTGAGCTGGTGGTGGTAGAATAGGAGCATCTTGCACGTAGAGCAACTTTTCTGACTTGAGAACGATTCTCAAGTTTTTATACCAGCCAAGGTAGTTTGATTCAATTAACTTATTGGTTTTAAAAATGCTACATAGGTTCAAGTTTGTAGACATGATGCAAGTGACCTAGATGTAAATACAGAGAGGATTTGCTACTGTTTATGCACATGAAATGCAAATAATTAGGACTTTATTAAACACATTATTATTCCACTATTTTATTCAAACTAATAGCCCCTACTACTGATTCAGGAAAGCCTGTTAGAAGCTTTCTTAGTAGACCGGTATCCAAATTTCTCAAGAATAACCTTGGGTTTGCCCAATAAGCCACATTTGAGTTTATTAGTAGGTATTGATGAGACTCTGTTTCATCATGGAGGTCAAGATTAAGGAGGAGGAGGCGTGACCGTGCAAGGACAAGGACCGAAGATAAGATCTAGGACCAAGAAATTTCAAAATGATCTTCAATTGCTCATAAAACCATGCTTGAAGATGGAAGAGGGTTGAAAGATTGAGGAAGTTAGCCAAGAGTTTATTTTAAGGACTATCCAAGAAGGACCCTAGTAAGAACTCAAGCCGGCAACAAAGATGGATGAAATTTGACCAAAATGTGGCCTTCTAGAGGACAGCCGGTGCTAGCCCAAGTAGCTGAACCAGCGCAGGCTTCAACTTCCACAACGACGGCCCGAACACAATGCACAACCGGCGCCGACTCAAGGGCCCTAGCCGGCGTCGGCTCCAGTTAGCTGCCCCGCATTTTTTATGTTTTCTTCGGTTTTTATCTATTTTAAATGTTTTGTAAAAATCTATTAAGGCCCTAAATTGTATTAGAACCTCAAGGATTACATAGCTAGGGTTAGGGTAGTATAAATACAACTTTTAGTATTTGACAACACAATTCACACACTTTAATTCAAAATTGAAGAGAGAATTTTTGGAGGCCCTAAATTCCTTGTTCATCTTATTCAAGATCATGCTTAAGGCTTAGTCCTCCTTATGAATGAGTCTATAAAATCTTTTGGATAATCCAATGTAGTTTCTTTCAATAGGTCTTGGTTGCTTTGCACTACTAAGGTTTGTTTGAATTCTATTATTTGGGTACCTATTTTCTCTATTCTTTTTATTCTTGTTTGCCTTTGTTGCTTCAAGGATATTGGGGTGATATTATAGTAGAACTTTCTACTATTCTTGAGGGTCTTTGAAGCCTAGTTCTTCAAGAGTTTGATAGAGGGTAGGTTGTTAGTTTAATTTCTCCTTTTTGTCTCAATAAATTCACTGTTTTGGTCCCATGGGAAAAGCTGAACTCATAACCAACTAAACCACCCATAATACTAAGAAAAAGCCCACTCAAGATCATATCAAAGAGTTTGGTATTAGATCAAGTAAAGCTTTGATTCCAATCAAAGCTTGGAAGCAAGAAAAGGAGCCCTACAAAGTTGAAGAAAAATGAGAGAAATCCGTAACTCAAAAACATGCTCCAAAAAGGTCATGAAATCTTTGTTATACCTTGATTTTCTGGGGGGGAAATTGCTTCTTTATGTCAATATAATCATTGGGAACAAATTTTTCTTGTGTTTGTGGGGAAAATTGGCTTGAATATGGGTGATAATGTTGGTTGTTCTTAAGTGACGGGATTGCAACCAAAGTGTTTGATAAATGTTCCATGAGAATGCTTTTAGCTATAGTTGGGAACTTTGATTCTTAATTTTCATTCCTTGGGATATTGGGACTTAGTATATCACTCTATTACTGAATTCCATGCTCATTGAACTCAACTTTACTAGTAAACACTTGTGATTACCTTGTTCTTCATAATCTTAATTCTAGTTGTTCTTGTTTCTTTGTTCTTGCTAACTCTTGTTTGTTTCTTGGTTAGAAGTGTTTCTTTGTGCATATAGTGTTTGTTCGTGTGTTGATTGAGTCCACATTTCTTGAAATTCTTGATTAAAACTTATTTGTTTGAGGTGCCCAACAAGTGTTTGTTGAAATTCCCCTAAAACCCCCTAATTGGAAAAATCTATTGATTTGTGTGATTCACTAAGTTAGATTGAATCTTTAGCTATTGGGGAGAATTGGAATTGAACAAGAAGGCTTGAGTATTGAGAAAAAGGCAAGAGGGTGAGCCTATTACTAAAAGAGCCTAAGAGCACGAGCGTTGAGTGACCAACATTTGAGAGCCAACATGCAATGAAGCGAAGTGAGGATCTATTTTTCTTTCTAACCTCTTTATTTTACAGGTATAAATAAGTAAATATTCCACCACCATGGCCCTTGATCAAGAGATCTCTAGGCCTAACCCAAGTGGACCTAGTAGACCTCAAGAAAAACAAATTGATGCTAGGGTTTTGCATGAAGACTTGCAAGCTATGATGAGGACTATGCAAAATGAGTTTCAAAACATGACAAGGGAATTGATAAATCATCTTGGACAATCTTCTACCATCGTACAAAGGAGAGGTCAAGAGCGATTTGAAGTACTTAGCCTTAGGATGAGGATGGTGATACCCATACTTCTCTGTTAAATGCCCAACAAGGGGAAGAGTGGGATGAGTAATCTATCGGGGGATTCCAACAAGTTCCTATGAGAAGGGGAATACATGGTATGAGAGAAGGACAAGGTAGGGGTCAAGGAAGGAATGATGGGAACAACCTAAGGGGGTTAGAAAGAGAGTTTGAGGGAGTTAATGAATGGTATAAGGGGGAATAAGTTGAAGCCTTTGGGGAATACAATAAAAGATGGGTTAATAGAAGAGGTAGGAGAGAAGAAAATGATGAGGAGAGGGAGTTGAACCATATTGAATTGAAGGTGCCCACATTCTATGGCAAGAGTGACCCCGAAGTATATTTCGAGTGGGAGAGCAAGATGGAAATCTTTCTAGAAAGTCATACCTATAGTGAGAGGTCAAAGGTGAGATTGGCTATCTTGGGATTTTCGAAGTATGCTTTGGTTTGGTGGGAGCAAGTTAGTGCACAAAGGAGACAAATGGGAGTGGAAATCGTGGCTAGTTGGAATTTGTTGAAAAATATGATGAGGGCTAGATTAATACCACACACCATTACTACAATGATCTTTACCAAAGACTCCAATCATTCAAGTAAGGGAATAGGAGTGTGGAAGATTACTATAAAGAGATGGAAGTAATATTGATGAGAGCTCAAATTAATGAGAATCCTAGGGCAACAAGGGCAAGGTTCTTGGGAGGATTAAATAGGGAACTTGCCAATTTAGTAGAATTACACCCCTATGAACGATTGGAGGATATGGTACATACCGCAATGAAGATTGAGAGGCAATTAAAGAGGAGGGCATTTACTAGACCACCACTTCCAAACCCCAACACTACTAGCAAGATACCAATTAAGAAGGATAAAGCCCCTAAGCCATTCAAAAGGGACTTCAACAAACCAAGGGAGGGTTGGAAACCTAGAGAGGATTGGAAGCCTAGGGAAGGATGGAACAAGGACAAGGGAAAAGCCTTAGAGAGGCCACAAAGGAATAGGGATATCAAGTATTTTATGTCCTTTGGATATGGATATACTTCCCATGAGTGTCCATGTAAGAGAACGATGTATACTAATCTCTATGGTGAGGTTTCTACCAACGAAGAAGAAGAAGGAGAAAGGTACCAAGGAGGCCAAGAGGGAAATGGGAATAAGAAAAGTGATGAAGGGGAAGTTGTTGGTCAAGAATACTCTTTGGTGGGAGTCACAAGAAGGTCATTGAATTCACAAGTCATTTAAGGCCATGATCACCAACAAAGAGAGAACATTTTCTACACTAGGTGTCTAATCAACAAGATCCCTTGTAGTGTCATTGTGGATAGTGGGAGTTGCACTAACATGATTAGTGCAAACTTGGTTGAAGAATTGGACATGAGATGGATTAAACACCCCAAAACCTACAAATTGCAATGGTTAAACGATAGCAGGAATTGAGAGTAAACAAACAAGTTTTGGCGTCTTTTGAGATGGGAAAGTACAAGGATGATGTGCTATGTGATGTGGTACCCATACAAGTGGGTCACTTGCTCCTCGGGAGGCCTTGGCAATACGATGGGTATGTAAAGCATTATGCGAGAAAGAATACTTATTCCCTACTCAATGAGGGAATTAAATTTACCCTCATCCCTATGGCCCCTAGTGAGATGAACAAAGATCAAAGAATCATGAAGGAGAAAGAAAAGAAGAAGGGAGTGCAAGATGTCAAATAAAAATAAGAAATTGAGAGGAAAGAACAAGAGAGGAAAGAAAAAGAGTTGAGTGAGAAGATGGACAAATAAGTACATTTGACGATCAAGGATAGGAGTGAGCAAGAACAAGAGAGGGGAGGTAAAAGAAGAGTAAATTACTTTGCAAAAGAAAGTGAGGCCATAAAGGCTATAGAAGCTAAGGAATCGGTTATTCTTCTTTTATGCAAAGGTTCTTATGTTTCTACTAATGATTCTACATTGTCTTTGCCTAATGAAATTGCAACTATTCTTCAAGAATTTGAAGATATTTGCCTAAAGGAAGTGCCCGAAGGACTACCACCCATAATAGGGATTGAGTATTAAATCGACTTTGTGCTCGGAGCCGTCATCCCCAACCAACTGGCATATAGAATGCACAGGATTCCAAGGTCTATTGTCTTGGATAGGGATACTAAATTCCTTAGCCACTTTTGGATAGTATTATGGAACAAACTTGGTACTAATCTCTTATTTTCCATAGCTTGCCATCCTCAAATGGACGGTTAAACGGAGGTGGTCAATCAAACACTCACCCAACTCTTGTGAACCATAATCAAGAAGAACTTGAAAAATTGGGAGGAGGAATGCTTGCCACACATTGAGTTTGCTTACAATAGGGCTATTCACTCTACCACTTCTTATTCGGCTTTTGAAATTGTGTTTGGTTTGAATCATCTAACTTCTTTATATTTGGTTCCCTTGTCTATAGGTGAATGGATGAACCTCGATGGAGCTAAGAATGCGGAAATGGTGAAGGCACTCCATGAGAAGGTAAAAGCAACCATCGCAAAATGAAATGAAGAGATCACCTATAAGCGTAATCAAGGAAGGAAAAATGTGTCAATTGAACCGGGCGATTGGGTATGGGTGCACCTTTACAAGGAGAGATTTCCTACTTAACGACGGAGCAAACTAGATCCAATGGGGAATGGACCATTTTAAGTTCTCGCCAAAGTTGGAGATAACGCTTATAAGATAGATTTACTCGGTGAGTATCATGTTAGCGCCACTTTTAATGTTAGTGACCTCTCTCCCTTTGATGTAGATGATGACAATGATTCGAAGATGAATCCTTTTCAAGGAGGGGGAGATGATGAGACTCCGCTTCATCATGGAGGTCAAGATCAAGGAGGGGAAGGCGTGACCATGCAAGGACAAGGACTGATGATAAGATTTAGGACCAAAAAGCTTCAAAATGATCTTCAATTGCTCATAAAATCATGCTTGAGGATGGAAAAGGGTTAGAAGGTTGAGGAAGTTAGCCAAGAGTTCATTTTGATAACTATCCAAGAAGGACCCCAATAAGAACTCAAGCTGGTAACAGAGACGGATGAAATTTGACCAAAAAGTGGCCTTGTAGCGAACAGCCGGTGTTGGCCCAAGCAACTGAATTGGTGCCGGCTTCAAGCTACATAACGACGGCTAGAACACAATGTACAACTGGCACTGGCACCAGCTTAAGGGCCCTAGCCGGAGCCGGCTTGATATGACCTTGTGTGGGCTTTTTCTTGGTGTTGTGAGTGGTTTAGTTGGTTATATGTTCAACTCAATCAATAGGACCAAAAACAGAGATTCTTCTTGAGACAAAAAGGAGAAAATGAAATAACAACCCTCTATCAAACCCTTGAAGAACTAAGCTTCAAAGACCCTCAAGAATAGTAGAAAGTTCTACTATAATCTCACCTCAATATCCTTGAAGCAACAAAGGTAAATAAGAACAAATAGAATAGAGAAAATAGGCACCCAAGTAATGGAATTGAAACAAACCTTAGAAGAAAAAAGCAACTAAGTCCCATTCAAAGAAACTACATTGGATTATCCAAAAGATTTATAGACTTATTTATAAGGAGGACTAACCCTTAAGCATGTTCTTGAACAAAATGAACAAGGAGGCTAGTGTTAGTGTTGTGCCCTAGAGGCAATCACTTGTACATTGTATATGACACATTTTATTTTAATAAAAGGCATTATTTATCTTACAGTTTCTTTTTTTTACTTTTAAGTAATATAACTATTCTATAAAGTCCCTAGTACAATACTGTGTTAAGAAAATCATGATAGAGATCATGATATGAGATTCCTACTACACTATATAGTGTTAGTACTTAAATAGTCCCAAGTCGTAGTATTAATGAGATAGGACATCATTAATGCACTAAGACTAGCATGTGTTAGACTTCCTAATTTTATCAGGTGGTGGTTCTCATATCCGTAAGTACTGAGATACTCAAAGTTAACACATGGATGCTTGTTGATGGAACAAGTTCAATGGATAACCTAGCTTTGAGATAATCACATGGATAACTATTTAGTGCCAGTGATATAATCTCAATATAGCAAACATGCAAGTATCCTTAGACTTGAGATCTCCAAGGTACTTTGTTTGCTGAGCATTATACTTTGATTCCAATCTTTGGAGCTTGAACAAGGGCTACCTATGGGATGGATATTGGGTACATTGTGAGGTAAACGAAAGTAGTTGAGAGGGTCAATAAAGGATTTACCATTCCTAATAGTAGGGGCGAATATCTCAAGGCCACTTGTAGGAATTACTACTCGAGAAGTCCTTGGCCAAGGCGATTGTGTATTGGAAATAGTTCCAATTGATATACATCTAGAGTAGTGGATTCTTGGTACAAATACTATTGTATTCGGGCCAAAATTAATTTTGGAGGGACTTGGCACTAATTCCGTACTCCAAACCGAATGATATATTGTATGGTGAAAGGAGTTAATTGCATTGTAGTTTGTTATTGAAGGGTTCATGTCAAGCCACTTGACTTCCTGGACTCTTGGGTGGTCGTGATGTGTTGTTAGATACCGCTCATAATCTGGGAATATGGGTTTATTAATTGATGAATTAATAAACCAATCCTGATTAGAATTAATAGGATTAATTCTAAGTAATTATGGATTATTAATCTCAAAGACGTTTTGATTAATTCTTATTCACTACCAATTGGCTGGGAAACATAATAGGTCACACACAATAGAGGATTATATACTGAAAATGTTATTTGATAACATAGTAGGGTTAATTGCGAGAAAGAGAAGTTGTTTTGGCAAAATTATAATTAGTTATAATTAATGGTCCAAATTGTAATTATGAGAACTTGATGTTCCCAATTACAATTAGGGAATTCTAACTATTTTAGAATTCTAAGATTGGAGTATATTTTGAGCAGGATTTTTTGTGTGATATTGAGATACACTCAAAACCCTAACTGATTTTATGGAAGACATGAAAATAACTCCAAACCCTAAGGCACACGATTTCTCTCTTCTCTCTCTCTCACGATTGTTCTTGAGAAACCCTAGCCGCTATCTTTTTCTGCTAGCACAGGAAATTTTGGTGCTTGAGTATTCCTCTGTGTGGATTACTATTAGAGATAATCACGCACTGTGATTATAGTGGTTAGATGTTCAACTCTCGTGGAGTTTGATCAAGAGGATTGCTGGATCGTACCTCGACTTGAAGAAGAAATTTTTGTTCTTCAGACGATTAAAGAAAGGTAAAAGCTGTTACCTTTGTTATCTTTATATCTTGCTTTCCATACATATGCAGGTCCTGGATGGCATCTCATTTTATTTTCCATTACACCGTATAGGATAAGAGCCTGTGATACCCAACAGTGGTATCAGAGCTATACTATGTGTGGTTTATAGACATTGTTTTTTGCATGAAAACTAGTTTCATGTATTCGTGTTTATCTTTGTTTGCTATGAAAATTGTTGTCACTCGAGTCGAAATTATTTCGAGCATCATGGGTTGGGTCCGTAGCACAATATGATTGTGTAAAAGTTACACCATATTTCGAAAGATGCTTTCTTTCTATGCTAAAAATTTTCTGCAAAAAAACGTTTTGTTGAAAACATGTTGATTGCTTTCTGTTTCATCTTGTGAATTTGATTTTCTATTTTGTTTTTATTAAACTAACAAATTGGTTGTTGTTTTGAGCTTTAAAATAGAAAATACTGTTGAGAATTGTTCTCACTAAAAATTTACAGAAGAAGAAGGAACCAGAAATTTTTTCTGGAAAATTTTCAAAATCGCCGCCATTGTTCCGGACTACAGCCGGCGCCGGCTCCGGCCTCCCAACTAGCACCGGTTCCATGCTGTTTCGCGAACATCTATAAATCGTTTCTAGAAGAAATTTTTTTAAAACCCGAATGCAGCCGGCGCCGGCTCTGGCTTCCAAACTGGCGCCAGTTCTGCTCTGTTCGCGACGTTCCAGCTATTAAAAAAAAATAAATTATGGAATAGAATTTTGAAAGAGAAAAATCTCATTTGATGAGAGTCAGTAAAATAAAAATTTTTCCATAGGGGCGCTGCCCCCTGACCCCTGCCCACTGACTGGCCAGCAGGACCGCTGTTTTCATTGCCAGAGACGGGACCCAAAGGCACTTTCTCAAAATTAGTTTTGTGTCAAACAATTTTATCTTTCAAAATAATTATTTTGAAAAATATAAAATTAGTGTATTTTTCTAAAATGATGATTTTAGAATTTGTTTTATTTTTCCAAAATAGTGATTTTGGAATAATGAAAGTTATATGTTTACTTTGTTTAAGCATAACTAATGGCATGGTGGATGGTTATGGACTAAAACCAATTATATCGGTTCATGCATTTTACAGTTTTGGTTTTTATGAAATAGGACCTGCGTGTCCTGCCTTCTCTAAAAGTCTTGTGTAATTCTTTTCTCATCTAACTCTCCTCGAATGTAACTTGAGGTTTTCTTTCTTTAGGAAATTATGTAATTAGTTTATATAGATTAGATAGGAGTAGAATTATTCTATTTTGGAGACGGCAACCAAAATAAGGCTAGAAGGTAAGACTTTCTACTTAAATCATGCTTGAACACATAGGGTTAACTATATTAATTTCTTTTATGGCTCAAAGAAATTAATTTAGGAAAAGTCCATAACCATACAACGTAATCGCTTTGTTACCATGATTATCAATTATGTGATTTATTGATTTTTGTGCATGTCATTCGATGAAATCACTAAAAGGAACAAATCCCTCAATTAATATTAAACCTAATTCATTCCGTTAATATAGTAAGAACGAGAATCCTTTTTCAAGACCATGTTGTTGGGCAAACCTAAGCCTACTTGACATTGGGCATATTCAAGCTATGGAGTTAAATTCTTGATTAACCTAAGAGATCATATCAATTCTAATTAGGATTGGTTTATTAATTCATTAATTAATAAACCCATATTCCGCAGATCATGAGAGCTATCTAGCAACACATCATGAGCACCTAAGAGTCTAGGAAGTCAAGTGGCTTGACATGAACCCTTTAATAACAAACCACAGTGCAATCAACTCCCTTCACTATACAATATCTCATTCGGTCTAGAGTACAAATTAGTGTCAACTCCCTCCAGAATATACATACACACATATACATACATACATACATACATACATACATACATACATACATACATATATATATATATATATATATATATTAATTCTGGCCCAAATATAACAGCACTTGTACCAGAAACCCACTACTCTAGATGTGTATCAATTGGAACTATTTTCAATACACATCGCCTTGGCCAAGGACTTCTTGAGTAGTAATTCCTACAAGTGACCGTGAGATATTCGTCCCTACTATTAGGAGTGGTGAATCCTTTATTGACCCTCTCAACTACTTTTATTTACCTCACAATGTACCCAATATCCATCCCACAGGCGGTCTTTGATCTAGCTCCAGAGATTGGAATCAAAGCACAATGCTAAACAAACAAAGTACCTTAGAGATCTCAAGTTTAAAGAAAATTGCACGTTTATTATATTGAGATTATATCACTGGTCCTAAATAGTTATCCATATGATTATTTCATAGCTAGGTCATCCAATGTACTTTTTCTATTAACAAGCATCCACGTGTTAACTTTGAGTATCTCAATACTCACGGATATGAGAAACACCGCCTGATCAAATCAAGATGTCTAACACATGCTAGTCTTAATGCAATAATGATGTCCTATCTTATTAATACTATGACTAGGGACCATTTAAGTACTAACACTATACAGTGTAGTAGGAATCTCATATCATGATCTCTATCATGATTTCCTTAACACAATGTTGTACTAGGGACTTTATCTAATAGTTATTTTACACAAAAGTGAACAAAAGATACTATAAGATAAATAATGCCTTTATTAAAATAAAATATGTCATATACAATGTACAAATGATTGCCTTTAGGGCATAACACTAACAACAAAGAGAGAGATCACATATACTCATATAAATGCATTAAGTTAATATATGCCCAAACATAATGCCATGCAATACACCTTCTTTTATAAGGACAAGGGTACCTATGTGTGGGGTATTATATCATCTCCCCCTTAAAAGAATTTCGTCCTGAAATTTAAAATATACCTCTAGAGCAAGCTTGGATATTTTCGTCTCACTCAAGTTTCTATTTCCCACATCACATCTTTGAGTGTCGTGATGTTCCCATAGAACCTTCACTATAGGTTTTTTCTTATTCCGCAACGTCTTGATACTCCAATCCAAAATCTTAACCAGTTTCTCGACATAAATTAAATCTGGCTATAACACTAACGACTCTTCATTTAGGATATAGCCTGGTTCGGGTTTATATTTCTTTTGTCATAAAACACTGAATACATCATGTATTCCTGTTAATCCTTCTGATAAATCCAATCACTATGCTACGAGTCTAACTCTTTCTGTCACCTGAAACGGCTCCAAATGTCTAGGACTTAACTTCGCTCCTTTAAGGTGCTTCAAAATTCCCCTGCTATATGTTAATTTCAAAACGGTTTGATCTTCTACTTAAAATTCTAACTCCATTCTTATGTTATCTGTATAGCTTTTCTATCGGCTTTGAGCTGCATTCAACCTTTCCTTAATTAACCTTACCTTGTTTGCCATTTCTTGAATGTTCACCTTACCAGCCTTGTTGATTTGTCCATCTTCCATCCAACCTTAATATAATGGAACTTGACATTTATCTTAGGATTCGTGGACTTCTAAACACAAAAAACACCCACGAATCCCTTTCAAGGACCCAGGCCAAACAATTAGGTCGATTAAGAGTATACAGAATTACCTCTGTATTGCCGAAAGCAAGACTTTTGCCTTCAAATTTGTAGGGGTATATGCACTTCGGAAGATCACCAAATGTTGCAATATGTGAACGTCATCTATCGGACACATACGACGAACTTATTTCAATACCCAGGAGTGCTAGCAACTAGGGTTTTGAGAGGCTAAATTTCTGGTTATGGAGGCACGGAAATTTTATGAGAAGTCTACCACAAGAAGACGGCTAGGGTTTTTTTTTTTAAAAAACCACACGAACTTCTTGTAGTCACATTCTCATAAAATCTTATCATATCTTATTTTAAGTTCAAATTAAATTAAAAAGGATATGATAAGATTCTACATTATCTTGGTAATTTAACTAATTAATTTACCAATTCAGATTCTTATAATTTGGATATCCTCCAGATACATCAAATGTATGCATATTACTAGATTTATTGTATCTAGTTAGTTTTCTAGGTTCGATGAACCTAGACACACTTCCAGATACATCGAACCTGGTCACCAGAAAAATAAGCTAATGTATTCGCTTAATGTGTGACCTTATAGGTTCATTTAACATTGGCAGTGTGCCTAGATCACAATTAAAATGACCCGTAAGTTATAAGTGGTTTCTAGCAAAATATTATAACTATCCAGGTTAAATAAAGATCAGTGATCTCTTTGAACCAAACCATAACTTCATATTTAGCTCTTGTGTCGCAAGATATCTAGATTAAGCATAAGGCACGGAGCATGTCATCCTTATTAAGCTTAATCAACTATTTCTTAATCTCATAGTAGACTGTTCAAACAAATGATATCAATATCTCAAATTGATATATTTGAGCACGACCATGCATTTTAACATCCTAACTTATTAAGAGGCCTATAGATATCTATACAAAAAATGAGAGGGACAAATTTCTTCACTATCAATCATATTACTCTCCCTGGTTTATTCTATATCCAATTGTGGTCTAATTTTATTATTTGGTTAAAGACAACCTTAGACAATGTTAAGGTATAAAATTTATCAAGTAGGAAACTATGATGAATTCAAGTCAAAGGACTTCTAGTATCATCATGACTAGAAAGTACTTATGATATGTCCCATGAAGTACTCTCACAATGGGTCATGTCCAATACAATATTCTCCAATATCCATGACTTGTAAAACATAGTCATCAAGTCACAAATATACTAATAGTAATTTATTATTGTTCCACTAATAATAATAGATCAGCAACAATTTAAGATTAGTTATGCTATTTGTTATAGGGTTTTACTGTCAAGTCACGAACTTGATGAGCATAAAACTAAACATACTATTCATGAAAAAAATGCCTCATATTATTATAAAATACATAACGACAATAGTATAAGAACAAATTATTTTAGGGCATATCCCCAACAATCTCCCACTTGCACTAAGACCAATTTGATATAAACCGTAATCCTATTGGTCTAGTATGACTATCATGTTTAGATGATGAGAAAGGCTTTATCAGTAGATCTACAACATTATCATTAGTTGATAACTTGCAAACTTTTACATCTCCTTTATCAACAATTTTTCTAATGAGATGAAAATGTCTAAGTATGTATTTGGATCACTGGTGTGATCTTAGTTCCTTAGTTTGTGCAATAGCTCCATTGTTGTCACAATAAAGATCCATTGGATTCACAATACGAGGAACTATATCTAGTTCTATGATGAACTTTTTTATCCAAACTGCTTCTTTAGCTACAACTGAGGCAGCTACGTACTTAGCTTTTGTAGTAGAATCGGCTATGGTGTTTTGCTTTGAACTTTACCAACTTATAATACCTCCATTCAAACAAAATAAAAAACCTAATTGCGATCTATAATCATCTATATCAGTTGAAAACTAGTATCAGTGTAACCATTTACAACTAGCTCGCCATCTTGTCCTCCATAAACTAAGAACATATCTTTAGTTCTTCTTAAGTACTTTAGTATATTTTTTATAGCAGTCTAGTGTGGCTCTCCAAGATTTGACTGGAACCTGCTCTTCATGCTCAATGCATATGAGATATCGAGTCGAGTACATAACATGGCCTACATGATAGATCCTATAGTGGAAGCATATGGTATCTTGTTCATGTGCTCTTCTTCATCCTTCGTGGAAGGACTTTGAGTTTTGTTGAGCTTAATGCCATATGACATTGGCAAGAATTCTGTTTTAGAGTCTTGCATACTGAACCTTTTCAGTACTTTGTCAACATATGCACTTTGACTTAGGCCAATTAGCTTCCTAGATCTATCTCTATAGATCCTTACACCTAAAATATAGGCAGCTTCACCTATGTCTTTCATTGAGAAATAATTTCCCAACCATGTTTGTACACTTTGTGGAGTTGGGATGTCGTTTCCAATGAGTAAGATGTTATCAACATAAATTACTAAAAAGACTATTGCATTCGCACTGGTTTTCTTATAAACACAAGGCTCATGTTCATTTTTGATAAAGTTAAATTCTTTAATTGTTTCATCAAAACGAAGATTCCAGTTTCGAGATGCTTGCTTCAATCCGTAAATGGATCTTTTAAGCTTGCACATTTTATTAGAATTTAAAGGATTATCAAAACTCTTAGGCTGTGTCATGTACATATCCTCAAGTCAGTTTCCATTAAAGAACACGGTTTTGACATTCATTTGCTAAATCTCATAATTATAATATACTACTATAGCAAAAAGAATTCTAATAGATTTAAGCATTACAACTGGTGAAAAGGTTTCATCATAATCTATACCATGAATTTGTCTATAACCTTTTAATACCAGTTGTGCTTTGTAAGTATGCACATTTCCCTCTATATCTGTTTTCTTTTTGAAAACCCATTTACACCTAATGGTTATCATATTTCCCTTCTGGTAGATTAACTAAAGTCCAGACTAGGTTATCATACATGGATTGCACCTCGAACTTCATGACCTTTAGCTATTTTTAGAGTCAGAACTTACATTGGCTTCTTAATAGGAAGTGGGCTCATCATTAACCATGAGCTCCATATTGTAATCGTCAGTGATGAGAAATTCATATCTCTCAAGTGGTTGATGAACCCTATCAGATCTTCGAGGTCCTTGTTCTATAGAAGTAGGCTCACTTTGGACTTGTGAGCCATCTAATTGAGGTTTATCATTCGGTTCAGATACCAATTGTAGCTCTTGAATCTCATCAAGATGCATTTTACTCCCACTGATTCTTTTAGAAATTGATACGACCTTGGGATTGATTTTCTATTAAATTTCCTGGCTAATTTTGGGGTAAAATGAAAGACCCAACTACGAACTCAAAACAGTGAGTTTAGTAAAAAAATAAGACACCCAATTTAAATACTAGGACCTTAAGCTAAAATAGAGAACTTGGAATACTAGAAATGAGAATCAAGACATCCAGATCACAACCAAAGACCCTTGATTCAAAAAGAAAACAAGAACACTTTGAAGAAGATCATTTAGGTAACCAACTTTACCTCCAACAAGAACCTTAGATTATCTATAACCTAAGACCTAAATTAGCAAGCAAATTGATTTAACCTAAAAGAGTTTATAGACTAAATACATAGGGAAGGACTAGGCCCTAAGAATGGTCTTGATGTTCATGGGATTTACCTAAGAGGAATCACCTCTCAAAAGCTCTTAAAGGAGACTTTCTGATTTCTATCAATATTCAAAGTTGTTACATTGAATGTTATAATGCCATATATATAGGCAACTAAACCTAACTAAGATGAGATGAAATCTTAGCCATTCAAACCTTTAAAAGGTCTAAAATATCCCTATTACATAATAAAAGTCATGGGAATTAAATTGGAAATAGAAATAAAACAAAACATGAAAAATCATCAAAATTGGATATGGCCCAAATGTACCTGGTGCCAAGTGTGTTCTAGAACGGAACAACTCCTCCAGAGTAGACCTAGTGCCAAGTGTGTGAAACCCCAGTCAAAACCAACCTTAGAGTAAGGGAGTTGGGATGCGTATCATGCTTTATTTCATGATTAAATACATTTTCATATGATTTTATGTGCTTTGGATTTGAGTTTTATAATTTTGAAGTCTTGTTGGTGAGTATTGTGTGAGAGGGGCAAAATGGTAATTTTTGCCCAAGGAGAAAATAGGGAGATAGCTTGTGGAAGGAATAGGAATTAATTTTCTAGTAAAAATAGGAACAAGAGTTGTTTTGGTTTAGTGGTTAGGGCCTTAGAATGAATCTTAAGGTATTGGGTTCGAATTCCATCATAGAAGCTTTAGTTTGATTAAAATTTTATTTTTGCTCAGGGAGGATTAGTTTTGGCCTTAAGGGCCTAGAGCAAGGTGGTGATAATGACCTAGGAGAGACATGTTAGGAGAATTCTCATTTCACTCCTTTGCTCTACTCGAAATTCTTAAAGGGAATTCATTCTTCCTTGATCTTTAGTTTTTCTTAATTTTCAACTCCTTAGTTTGATCAAGATGTTCTAGCCTTTTTCTTTCCAGAAAATTCAGTAAAGTGTTGAGGTCTTTTAGGACCAAAGTGTCTTGGTAAAAGACTTCTTATAGTCTGAAAATTATGGAAGAGTTGTGGGAAATTCCAAGAGGAAGAATCCCTCTAGTGAGCTTGCTGAAATTTCATCCTAAACTAGTTCACCTTCCTTCTTGGAATGAGCTGAAATTTTCCAGCTTGTGTACCATCAAAATGTCGAAATTCTTAGCTGACATTTCCTTCCAAATGCTACCAGAAAAATGGACTTAAGATCAGCTTGAAACATGAATTATTTCTGCCATTTTCGGACTGCTCAAGAGCTGTACAAACCAGTGAAAAATTCTGGGCAAAATCGCTACCTTGGAGGCTTAAAACCAAGCTGTTTTCTTCCAGATTTTGTGCAGCTCCTTAGCCATGTTTTTCCTCCATGAAGAAGGATGGAAACCAACCTTGAATACCCCTAAAACCCCCCCTTCAAACTTGCTGCATCTCAGCTGGAAGTGGCAGACGAAATTCTTCCAGAAAATTCCTGGGCAACGAAATTGTTGTGCAGGAAATTTTCCAGCTTGCTTCCTATTTCTCCTCCAGCCGAAAATGCCAACCTACTTATGTCAAAACCTCCCTTAAACCACCATTAACAGAGATCCATTGTTTCCCTCAAACTTCTGGACGAAAGGCAGCAATGGCTGTCCGAAAATCTCTCCAACAAATCCCTACAATTTAGCTTGATTACTTTCCAAAATTCCAGCCATCTTATTTAGCAACCTTCCATGATATCTTGATCAATTGACCAGACTTCTTCTTCATCATTGTACCCCTTAGTTTCGGCAATCATAAGCCTTATAGAACCAGCTTTAGTTCCTCAGAAAAGCCACACAACCAGTCGGCCATACGAGACTTCAAAGCTGTCCAAACAATCAAGATATTCTTAGAATATTTAGTTTCCAAATTCACTTCCCAAAAATATTCTTCAAGGATTGTAACAACTAACCTTTCCTTTTCCCTCTCAAATCAGAGAAAACATTCTCCTAAACCCTACAAAATTTTGGCAGCCCTAATTCCACAGAAAATCGGCAGCTACTTCCTACTTTTCTCTCTCGATTTTCTCTAGCCACTAAGAACACACACACTACACCAAGAATATCTACTACCTTCTTTCACCTAATACACCTTCAAACCACTTCAAACCCTCACAAAAATCTTCAGATTTGATCTACTATTTGTTGTGAATCCATCAACACCATTATTAACATCAAACTCCACAAATCTTCTTGATACTTTGGATCAAAACCAGAAATTTTTGTGAAGGTCAAGAACATCTTCATGGTAAACTTATTCTATCAACTTCGTCTTCTTCAAACTTGATCTCCAATGAGAACTTATGTGAATGAACATACTAATGATTTCTTCTTCTCTCTCTCTCTCTCTCATGGCCGAATGGTCTCTTTTTCCATGACCATACTTTCGCCACCTCTCTTGGACAAGATTAGCCATTTAGGAGTTGAGATCTACTCTAAACTCTTTCAAAGCATTCATCAACCAAGTAAGTACCTGCAATCTTTCTTTTAAACTCTAGAATCATGTCTCTAGGATGATGTTGTTAAAAGGTGAATGGTGGTAGGATTTGAGTATATATTTATTGTTGAGATTGAAGCATGAGCAATTGTATGATTGTGAAGAAGAGGGGATTTATGCATGAAAGGTTTATCTTGGTTGATTGTATATTGATTTGAGGTTTGATGCATGTCATAGGTAGTATTTGTGATAAAGTATGCTAGAGAATATGTCACCTTTGGTGAATAGGAGTTATATGCATGACTAGAATATTGAAGCCATGATCATGTTTGTGCTAGCAAAGGTTAAGTCATGTCTTAATAAATTTAGATCTATGCCTATATGCAAGATTTAGATGATTTAATGAATTGAAGAATTGTGTATGTTCTTAATTGAGGATGGCCATAGAAAGTTGATCATGATCTAGTTGTCCCTAAAACTAATTTTCACTTTATGCATGAAATACTCAATAAAATATTATTGCCAGTATTTTCGAAAAAAAACTCTAGGAAGGGTAGATTTGGAATTATTATATATAAAGGATATTTTAGTCAAATAAATAATAATTTTTCTAGAAAATAAAATAAATAAATAATATTTAAAATAAAGAGATCAATTAAAGCTTTATGAGAATGACTCATAATTAGTAAATTTTTTACTAAATCAAAACCCTTAAGGATTTATTTATTATTTTCCAAGAAAGGCTTACTAAATTTAATCTCAACTAGTTTTGGCTATCAATTATTTTCTAACAACTAAACTATCATTAAATCACTATTTTACCTAGTACCATCTATGACTCTTGATCAAATAAACTCTAAATTTTTCCTAGCAAGGTTTAAACTTTCAACTTATTAGAATTTATTTCCCAAACTATTAATCATTTTAAATAACAAATTAAGCTTAGCTTATAAACCTATTTAGTTATTATTTAATCTTAAAGCTTGGGACACTAGGATCATGGTAGTAGTGAGTTGAATTGACTTAAAATTGAGGAAGTGATTTGTGACTTGAAATTGATTAAGATTTGTATTTACCCATGTGGGGTTAGGTCAGCTGTTCGAGACCTTGTTGTTGTGAGCAAGAATCAGGTAAGCTCTTGCATAAAACCTATCGACGTGGAAATATTTTCCTTATGGCAAGCAAAATGTGGAGTGTATGGACACTCGTTTATCTGAAGGCAATTGAGGGTTGAATTTGTTCTTATTTCCAACACTTAAATTATTTAAAAGTTAATGAGCAGATTTTCCAAACTTAAAACTCTTTCTAAAACTGATTGTTCCCAAAACTTTGGAAACCCTCAAATTACTAGTTTCATGAAGAGCAATGCTTTGTTCATTTTATCCTAAGTGGGAAATGTCGTTGAGTACTCAATAAGGGTGGACTACTAGGACTAGTCTTTGAAGGGTTAGGGTAAATCTCTCAGCAAGTGGCCACCTCTGAGGGGTGAGTCCTTCCCGGATAAGATGTCAGTCCAGTGAGTCGTGTCGGTTCGAGCTAGCAGTTTGTTTTCAGTCAAGTGATTGTGTTTTGCCGGAATGGACACCCGGTTGTTGTTTGGGTATAGAGAAGGAGGAGTATCTTGCCCAGTAGGCCGATCACCTACTTTTGTTAGTCTGCACAAAGTGTCGGCATTCTGACCGGTTATAGGGCCCAACGTGTGGTAACCCATATCCCTTTCTTTCAAGTGGTTGATTTCATTACTTGTGTACGGCTAGATAAGCCAAAACGCCACTCTTGCTTTTGACTAATGCTTGATGCTTGCCAATGTTTCTCTTATAAAAGTTTCACACTTTGTATCCACAAACTGTTTTCACTAAACACCCAAAGCACACACGGACTTACTGAGATTTCTGTCTCATCACCTTTTTATCATGATTTCAGGATGATCCTACTGTGGGGATGAGTAGCTAGTAGTGTCTGCCTTGGAAGAGATTGTTGTCATTTAATTCTATGTATTACTTTGGGGAGACAAGAGTGGATAATTTTATTTATGGTTTTGTTTTGGAATTCATGGATTTATTCTTGAAATTTTCTTTGGGCTGTAATAACTTTTTAAGTTAAATATTATTTTTTTATTCCGCAATTTGTTTGTGTGACCTAGTTATAAAGACCCCTTGTCCTTTGGACGGGGCGACATCCCCGGCCCTGGCGGGCCTAGGCTTCGGGGTGTTACAAGTGGTATCAGAGACTAGGTTATAGGCAAATATTGATGATTTATGATTTGTTTATTTATGTTTAAATCTTATCTAACCTATTTTTTTAATACTGTAGGATGGTTAGACTGCTTAGGACAGCTTGGAAAGGGTAGCAGTGGCACCCGCCTTACTATCTCGACCAAGAGGACCTTCCAGTTCTCTAGCCTGCCCCTCAGCTAGTTGTCCCTATAGAGGATAACCATGATGTCGAGGTTATCCCTATGGAGGATAGCAGTGATGACGAGGTCCAGATTCTAGAGCCACCTCCAATTTCGGTGATAGACATAAGCTCTGACAGTGAGGATGATGTGATGATAGTGGAGCCTGAACCCCACCCTCCTAATCCCGAAGTGGATTTAGCAGCAGCTAGTGATGACCCGGGGGAGATAGACTATGAGTCTCCACCTAGGCCTTCTTTCATCCCTTCCTTCAGCCGAGTTGAGGCTGGAGAGAGTTCTAGGCGCCCTGTGAAGGAGCCAATGGAGGGATTTTCTAGCGGGGACAGAGTAGATTTTTCTAAGAACACTGGGGGTTGGCTGTATGAGGCTGATGATGAGGGTTCGGATGAGGATTAGAGAACTAAGAGTTATTTTGTTTTAGATGGTTATTTATTTGTTGTCTTTCGAGAACTAGTTTGACAAAGATTTTCAATTTTATGTTCTATTCACAATTTTGGATTTATGCAAGTCAATTTTTGAAATCAAAGTTTATGAGCAATCCTTTAAATAAGTTGCATCTGACTTCTTTCTACTCATACTTGGCTATGTATGCTTGCACCACTAAAATAATTTGATACTTGAGTGCATACATTTAACATCTGGGGTATGGTATAGAATGGCACCCAAGAGACATGCAGCTTCTTCAGCCAGAAGGATTCCGGAAGTAGACCGGGTAGCACCGGAAGTTGAAACCGAACAGATGCAATCAACCCATCAGGGTAATGGACAAAGTGATCCCGAGATGGGCATGGGGTCTGATTCCCCAGTAGATGTGTCAATGGGCCAGGCACTCAACAAAGTGGCCGAGATTCTTCAGACGCTGACCGAGCAAAGGCACCCTAGAGGGGAAAACGAGGCACTGGAGAAATTCTTAAAGTTCCAACCGCCCATCTTTATGGGTGAAGCTGAGCAAGACCAGAAGGCCGAGCAATGGGTCGAACAAATGGAAGACATTTTCGCAACGCTCCAGTATTCGGAGGAGCGGATGGTTAAGTTTGCAGCCTTTCGATTGAGAGGGCCAGCTCGGGCATGGTGGCAGCGGGTCCAATAGGATTGGGTGATGGATGAGCAAGAATGGTCGTGGTCCAACTTCGTTGAAGCCTTCAGGGCTGAGTACATCCCTTAGTGGATTGTGGAGAAGCGGGAGGACGAATTTCAGAATTTGAAGCAGGGGAGCATGTCAGTGGCTCAATATGCGGCGCGATTTACGCAATTGTCGAAATACTGCTGAAGATTGGTCGACACTGCGCAGAATAGGACTAGGCAGTTTGTCAAAAGGTTAAGACCGGAGCTGAGGAGAGCATTGGCACATGTTCCACCGACATCTTACTCGGGGGCGGTGGACGCAGCTACTTGCACGGAGAACGAGGACCGCAGCAGAATGGCGACCAAGCCTTTCCAGCCGCCAAGGCAGTAGCAGGGACATTTCTCGAGGCTGCAACTTCACAAGTGCCCTGCTAACCAACAATGGCAGAACCGGGGAAAGCAAGCCTGGATAGTACCAATTGGACCTGCGCCGAACCTCCCGGCATGCAGGCAGTGTGGGAAGAAAGGCCACACCGAGAGAAATTGCTAGTCCAAGGGTGGAGATAGAAAGTGTTACCACTGTGGTGACCCGGACCATCTAAGGAATACCTGCCCCAAGTTGCACCGGGTCGGGGCCCAACCGAGCTAATGCCACGGGAGCATCCGGGAGTGGAGCACTGAAGCCGCAAGTGAAGGCCAAGGTATTCGCTCTCAACAGAGAAGAAGTTGGGGCTGATACAACGGTGGTAGAAGGTACGTTCACTATTCAAGGACGTTCCGTTAATGCTTTGATTGATCCTGGCTCTACTCATTCCTATATAAACAAGTTGTGTGCATATCATTTGGGTTGGGATGGAGTGGAGCTACCTTTCATTTTAGAGGTAAGCACACCCTTGGGGAAAATAGTGCAAGCGGATCGGTTTGTGAGGGATTGTAAGATTAAGGTGGGGAGAGAAAATCTGGAGGGAGATTTGATTGTGTTAGACATTGAGGATTATGACTTGATTTTGGGGATGGACTGGTTAGCCAAGCATGGGGCTAGGTAGACTGTAGAAATAAGCCAGTTCAGTTCGTGAGGCCGGGTTATGATGTGTTAGAATTTAATGGCAAGAGAGTGAAAGAGCTGAAGTACTTGATTGTGGGGGCTAAGGCCCGGAAATTGTTAAGGCAAGGATGTCAGGGTTATCTGGCTTACGTGATGAACAAGCCTAAGGACCAGTGTACTCTGGAGGACACGGAAGTGGTGAAGGATTTTCCCGATGTATTCCTAGCGGAGCTTGATTCTCTACCTCCTAGCCGAGAATTGGAATTCACAATAGACTTAGTTCCCGAAGCGGAACCAGTATCGTGGACTCCGTACCAGATGGCACCGGCAGAGTTGAAAGAGTTGAAAGAGCAGTTGGAGGAGTTAGTAGGACAAGGCTATATCAGACCAAGCACGTCGCCCTGGGGAGCGCCTGTGCTATTTGTAAAGAAGAAGGACGGAACCTTGAGGCTATGCATCGACTACCGAGGGCTGAACAATTTGACGATTAAGAACAAGTACCCTCTTCCACTGATTGATGAGCTATTTGATCAGCTGCAAGGATCCAGTTGCTATTCCAAGTTGGATTTGAGGCAAGGTTACTACCAAGTGCGGATAAGAGAGGAAGATATCCCCAAGACAGCCTTCAACACCCGCTATGGACATTTCGAGTTCGTGGTGATGCCGTTCGGGATGACTAACACTCTAGCAGTATTCATGGACCTGATGCACCGAGTATTCCGACCCTATCTAGATAAGTTGGTGGTGGTCTTCATCGATGATATTTTGATTTACTCCAAGAGTCCGGATGAGCATGCGGAGCATCTGAGGCTTGTGTTGGAGAAATTGCGGGAGCACAAGCTGTATGCCAAATTCAGCAAGTGCGAATTCTGGCTAGACAGTGTGGCATTCCTTGGCCATGTGGTGACCAAGGAAGGAATCAAGGTAGATCCGGCAAAGGTCGAGGCGGTATCAGACTGGAAGCAGCCGGAGAATATTACTGAGATTCGGAGTTTCTTGGGATTGACCGGATACAACCGAAGGTTTATTAAGGGATTTTCGACACTCTCATCGCCAATGACCCGTTTGTTGAGAAAGGATGTTCCATATGTGTGGGACCGAAAATGCGAGAAAAGCTTCCAAGAACTGAAGAAGAGACTGATGACAGCACCGGTGTTGAGTCTACCGGAGGAAGGCAAATCTTACGCGCTATACACCGATGCTTCAAAAGAAGGATTGGGAGCGGTGTTGATGCAAGATAGGAAAGTAATTGCTTATGCATCTCGGAAGCTAAGACCCCATGAAGTGAACTACCCCACTCACGATTTGGAGTTGGCAACTATAGTGCTCGCCCTAAAAAAATGGCGACACTACTTGTATGGAGCCGAGTACGAGGTGTTCACCGACCATAAGAGTCTGAAGTATATCTTCACTCAGAAGGATTTGAACTTGAGGCAACGAAGGTGGATGGAATTCTTGGAGGAATACCATTGCCCGATCAACTACCATCCCGGGAAGGCCAACGTTGTGGCAGACGCCCTAAGCAGAAAAGTTAGAATGGCTAGACTGAAGGTGTAGGAAATGCAAGTAGTTCAGGATGTATTGGACAGAAGGGCGGAGGTACAAGATAAAAGAATCGTAATCAGCAATTTGAAGTTGGTGCCGGATTTGAAGCAAGAAATAGTGGAAGCTCAGCGAAGCAACGCCGAGTTTCAAATTTTCAAGGATAAGGAACTTAAGCGACCGGATAGCAAATTTCGTCATGATGAGGCGGGAACTCTTCATTTTAGAGACCAATTGTATGTACCCGGGGAGCAGCAATTAAGGGATAGGATTTTGGAAGAGGCGCACAAGAGCAAGTATGCCATTCATCCGGGAGAGGTCAAGATGTATCAGGATTTGAAGAGAGCATATTGGTGGCCCGGAATGAAGTGAGATGTGGTCAAGTATGTGTCGACTTGCCTTACTTGCCAGAAAGTTAAAGCGGCGGAGCATAGGAAGTCAGCAGGGCTATTGCAACCATTGCCAATACCGGAATGGAAGTGGGAGGAGGTGACTATAGATTTCGTCACCAGACTTCCCATGTCAAAGACCCAGAAGGACGCCATATGGGTGGTGGTGGATCGACTGACCAAGTCGGCCCACTTCATCCTGGTAAATGTGAGGGATTCCATAGAGAAGCTAGCTCAGACATATATTCGAGAAGTAGTCCGACTTCATGGAGTACCTTTGAGCATAGTGTCAGACCGAGACCCGAGGTTTACTTCTCGTTTTTGGAGAAAATTCCAGGAGGCAATGGGATCGAATTTGAAATTCAGTACGACGGCGCATCCACAGACTAATGGGCAGTCAGAAAGGGTAATCCAGATATTGGAAGATATGTTGAGAGCCTGTGTCCTGGATTTCGGGGATAAGTGGATTGAGTGTGTACCGTATGCCGAGCTATCTTATAACAACAGCTATCAGGCCTCGATTGGGATGGCACCATACGAGGCTTTGTATGGGCGCAAGTGTCAGGTACCGTTGTATTGGAGTTGGACGAAAGATGGACATGTGAGCAAAACTGGAGAGGTCTGTGTCCAAGAAATGTTAGGTAAAGTGAAACTGATTCGGGAGAGGTTAAAGGCGGCTCAGAGCCGGCAGAAGAGCTATGCGGACAACCGGAGGAGAGGATTGGAATTTCAAGTTGGGGACCGTGTATTTCTGAAGCTAACACCCAACAGGGGGATTTTGAAGCATCCGAAGGGCGAAAAGTTGAATCCGAGATATTTGGGGCCATTTTTTATTAAAGAAAGAATCGGACCAGTAGCTTACCGATTAGACCTGCTAGATGGGTTGACGGGTATCCACGATGTGTTCCATGTGTCGTAGTTGAAGAAGTATAATGCAGATCCCGGTCATATATTGAATAATGAACCATTGGTGTTACAGCCAGATCTGAGCTACGCGGAGAAGCCTGTGCGGATATTGGACCGCAGTGTCAAAACCCTACGGAATAAGCAGATACCGATGGTTAAGATTCAGTGGGAGCACCATGGCACTCAGGATGCCACATGGGAATCAGAAGAATAGGTTAAGCGGAAGTATCCCGAGCTGAAATAGAGGTATGCTTGAATTTCGGGACGAAATTCTTCTAAGGAGGGGAGGATGTGAAACCTCAGTCAAAACCAACCTTAGAGTAAGGGGGTTGGGATGCATATCATGCTTTATTTCATGATTAAATACATTTTCATATGATTTTATGTGCTTTGGATTTGAGTTTTATTGTTTTGAAGTCTTGTTGGTGAGTATTGTGTGAGAGGGGCAAAATGGTAATTTTTGCCCGAGGTGAAAATAGGGAGATAGCTTGTGGAAGGAATAGGAATTAATTTTCTAGTAAAAATAGCAACAAGAGTTGTTGTGGTTTAGTGGTTAGGGCCTTAGAATTAATTCTTGAGGTCTTGGGTTCGAATTCCATCATAGAAGCTTTAGTTTGATTAAAATTTTATTTTTGCTTAGGGAGGCTTAGTTTCGGCCTTAAGGGCCTAAAGCAAGGTGGTAATAATGACAAAGGAGAGACATGTTAGGAGAATTCTCATTTCACTCCTTTGCTCTACTCGGAATTCTTAAAGGGAATTCATTCTCCCTTGATCTTTAGTTTTTCTTAATTTTCAACTCCTTAGTTTAATCAAGATGTTCTAGCCTTTTTCTTTCCAGAAAATTCAGTAAAGTGCTGAGGTCTTTTAGGACCAAAGTGTCTTGGTAAAAGACTTCTTATAGTCTGAAAATTATGGAAGAGTTGTGGGAAATTCCAAGAGGAAGAATCCCTCTAGTGAGCTTGCTGAAATTTCATCCTAAACTAGTTCACCTTCCTTCTTGGAATGAGCTGAAATTTTCCAGCTTGTGTACCTTCAAAATGTCGAACTTCTTAGCTAACATTTCCTTCCAAATGCTGCCAGAAAAATGGCCTTAAGATCAGCTTGAAACATGAATTATTTCTGCCATTTTCGGACTGCTCAAGAGCTGTACAAACCAGTGAAAAATTCTGGGCAAATCGCTACCTTGGAGGCTTAAAACCAAGCTGTTTTCTTCCAGATTTTGTGCAACACCTTAGCCATGTTTTTCCTCCATGAAGAAGGATGGAAACCAGCCTTGAATACCCCTGAAACCCCCCTTCAAACTCGCTGCAACTCAGCTGGAAGTGGCGGACGAAATTCTGCCAGAAAATTCCTGGGCAGCGAAATTGTTGTGCAGGAAATTTTCCAGCTTACTTCCTATTTCTCCTCCAGCCGAAAATGCCAACCTACTTATGTCAAAACCTCCATTAAACCACCATTAACAGAGCTCCATTGTTTCCCTCAAACTTCTGGATGAAAGGCAGTAATGGCTGTCCGAAAATCTCTCCAACAAATCCCTGCAATTTAGCTTGATTCCTTTCCAAAATTTCAGCTATCTTATTTAGCAACCTTCCATGATATCTTACTCAATTGACCAGACTTCTTCTTCATCATTGTACCCCTTAGTTTCGGCCATCATAAGCCTTATAGAACCAGCTTTAGTTCCTCAAAAAAGCCACACAACCAGTCGGCCATACGAGACTTCAAAGCTGTCTAAACAATCAAGATATTCTTAGAATATTTAGTTTCCAAATTCACTTCCCAAAAATATTCTTCAAGGATTGTAACAACTAACCTTTCCTTTTCCCTCTCAAATCAGAGAAAACATTCTCCTAAACCCTACAGAATTTCGGTAGCCTTAATTCCACAGAAAATCGGTAGCTGCTTCCAACCTCTCTCTCTCTCGATTTTCTCTAGCCACCAAGAACACACACACTACACCAAGAACACCTACTACATTCTTTCACCTAATACACCTTCAAACCACTTCAAACCCTCACGAAAATCTCCAGATTTGATCTACTCTTTGCTGTGAATACATCAACACCATTATTAACATCAAACTCCACAAATCATCTTGCTACTTTGGATCAAAACCAGAAATTTTTGTGAAGGTCAAGAACATCTTTGAGGTAAACTTATTCTATCAACTTCGTCTTCTTCAAACTTGATCTCCAATGAGAACTTGAACATACTAATGATTTCTTCTTCTTCTCTCTCTCTCTCTCTCTCTCTCTCTCATGGCCCGAAATTCCCTCTCTTGGCCGAATGGTCTCTTTTTCCATGACCATACTTTCGCCACCTCTCTTGGACAAGATTAGCCATCTAGGAGTTGAGATCTACTCTAAACTCTTTCAAAGCATTCATCAACCAAGTAAGTACCTGCAATCTTTCTTTTAAACTCTAGAATCATGTCTCTAGGATGATGTTGTTAAAAGGTGAATGGTGGTAGGATTTGAGTATATATTTATTGTTGAGATTGAAGCATGAGCAATTGTATGATTGTGAAGAAGAGGGGATTTATGCATGAAAGGTTTATCTTGGTTGATTGTATATTGATTTGAGGTTTGATGCATGTCATAGGTAGTATTTGTGATAAAGTATGCTAGAGATTATGTCACCTTTGGTGAATAGGAGTTATATGCATGACTAGAATATTGAAGCCATGATCATGTTTATTCTAGCAAAGGTTAAGTCATGTCTTAATAAATCTAGATCTATGCCTATATGCAAGATTTGGATGATTTAATGAATTGAAGAATTGTGTATGTTCTTGATTGAGGATGGCCATAGAAAGTTGATCATGATCTAGTTGTCCCTAAAACTAATTTTAACTTTATGCATGAAATACTCAATAAAATATTATTGCCAGTATTTTCGAAAAAAAACTCTAGGAAGGGTAGATTTGGAATTATTATATATAAAGGATATTTTAGTCAAATAAATAATAATTTTGCTAGAAAATAAAATAAATAAATAATATTTAAAATAAAGAGATCAATTAAAGCTTTATGAGAATGACTCATAGTTAGTAAAATATTTACTAAATCAAAACCCTTAAGGATTTACTTATTATTTTCCAAGAAAGGCTTACTAAATTTAATCTCAACTAGTTTTGGCTATCAATTATTTTTTAACAACTAAACTATCATTAAATCACTATTTTACCTAGTACCATCTATGACTCTTGATCAAATAAACTCTAAATTTTTCCTAACAAGGTTTAAACTTTCAACTTATTAGAATTTATTTCCCAAACCATTAATCATTTTAAATAACAAATTAAGCTTAGCTTATAAACCTATTTAGTTATTATTTTATCTTAAAGCTTGGGACACTAGGATCATGGTAGTAGTGAATTGAATTGACTTAAAATTGAGGAAGTGGTTTGTGACTTGAAATTGATTAAGATTTGTATTTACCCATGTGGGGTTAGGTCAGCTGTTCGAGACCTTGTTGTTGTGAGCAAGAATTAGGTAAGCTTCTGTATAAAACCTATTGACGTGGAAATATTTTCCTTATGGCAAGCAAAATGTGGAGTGTATGGACACTCGTTTATCTGAAGGCAATTGAGGGTTGAATTTGTTCTTATTTCCAACACTTAAATTATTTAAAAGTTACTGAGCAGATTTTCCAAACCTAAAACTCTTTCTAAAACTGATTGTTCCCAAAACTTTGGAAACCCTCAAATTACTAGTTTCATGAAGAGCAATGCTTTGTTCATTTTATCCGAAGTGGGAAATGTCGTTGAGTACTCAATAAGGGTGGACTACTAGGACTAGTCTTTGAAGGGTTAGGGTAAGTCTCTCAGCAGGTGGCCACCTCTGAGGGGTGAGTCCTTCCCGGATAAGATGTCATCCAGTGAGTCGTGCCGGTCCAAGCTAGCAGTTTGTTTTCAGTCAAGTGACTTTGTTTTTCTGGAATGGACACCCAGTTGTTGTTTGGGTATAGAGAAGGAGGAGTATCTTGCCCAGTAGGCCGATCACCTACTTTTGTCAGTCTGCACAAAGTGTCGGCATTCTGACCGGTTATGGGGCACAACGTGTGGTAACCCATATCCCTTTCTTCTGAGTGGTTGATTTCATTACTTGTGTACGGCTAGATAAGCTAAAACGCCACTCTTGCTTTTGACTAATGCTTGATGCTTGCCAATGTTTCTCTTATAAAAGTTTCACACTTTGCATCCACGAACTGTTTTCACTAAACACCCAAAGCACACACGGACTTTCTGAGATTTCTGTCTCATCACCTTTTTATCATGATTTTAGGATGATCCTGCTGTGGGGATGAGTAGCTAGTAGTGTCTACCTTGGAAGAGATTGTTTTCATTTAATTCTATGTATTGCTTTGGGGAGACAAGAGTGGATAATTTTATTTATGGTTTTGTTTTGGAATCCATGGATTTATTCTTGAAATTTTCTTTGGGTTGTAATAACTTTTTAAGTTAAATATTATTTTTTTATTCCGCAATTTGTTTGTGTGACCTAGTTATAAAGACCCCTTGTCCTTTGGACAGGGCGACATCCCCGGCCCTGGTGAGCCTAGGCTTCGGGGTGTTACAAGGTGTACTAGTGTACTCGTTTCCACGTGTGTCTTGGTTCAACACAGCTGGCTTTTTTTCTTACGGTAAGCCTTTCTCTTGTGCTACTTTGATCTTCCACACAAATTGTTGTTCAAGCCTTGATCTTTTGGGCCCTTCTTTGATCCTCCATTACTTGACAACTTTCTTAATTCTTAATTTATCTTCTTGAAGGTCTTTCAAGCTTCTCTTTGGCACCAATTTCTTAACAATCTTCATATTCCTTGGCTTGGTGGCTTGTTTGGCTTAAATCCTCAATTGAAAGCCTTCGTAATTTAAATTCTTCCTTGGCACTATGAAGTGAGCTTTAAATCTCCATCCACTTTCTTTAGCTTTGGCATGATGCTTGGGTGAATTCCTATCATTTCCACCTTCTTGAAGATAATTCATCCTCGAATTAACACCTGTGTAAGATTTCAAACAAGAATCTTTTTGTGAAGTTAAAAATAAAAGTTTATGCTCTCCCACATAAAACTCATGTTCTCCCTCATCTTCACTTTTCTTCTTTGTGGCCTCTCTCTCATTATTTTCACTCTTCATGCACAAGAAGGTTTCATTTGCTTTGTTTCCATCACCTTTCTTTTTTGTGCTCTCTTCAAGCTCTTGTTCTTTCTTCTCTTGTTTTTGCTTTTTTTTTAGCTATCTTCTTTTGTTATCTTCTTCCATTCTGATGTTTTGATCTATAAGCACCTTACTTTGGTGTAATGGAAGTAGTATGATCTTCTTTCCATCTTTTTCCAATGTATATTGATTCTCCCTCCCCTTGTGTGTCACCTCTCTATCAAACATGCATGGCATTCCTAATAAAATATGCCCCCACTTGCATTGGAAACATATCACATAGTACCACATTTTTATAGGCTCCCATAGCAAACTCAACCTCAACTTGTTTGTTTACTTTAACTTCACCACAATAACTCAACCAATGGAGTTTGTATGGTTAAGGATGTCTCATAGTTTCTAATCCCAAGTCCTCTACTAAGATAGCACTTATTACATTGGTGCAACTTCCTCCATTAATGATCATACTACAAGGCTTTTGTTCAACTAGACATCTTGTGTAAAAGATATTGCACCTTTGGGAATTCTCCTCTTCATTCTCAACATCATTCATACCCTCAATCTTTCTGGTAACACCAATCAATGGCAAAACCTTCCCAACCTCAAGCCTTTCCTCATTACCATCTTCTTGTCTAGGCTTTTGGGTTGTTCGCAATGATTATTTTGGTGGCTTATTTTTCTGGTTTGGTGAATGTTGAAAAATGGGATTGGTATATGTGGACTTCTTAGAATAGGTCCCTTTCCTTACATCCCCCAATTTCTTTCCTAACCCCAAACTTTTTCTACCTCTTCCCTTTATTGAAATTTTTTGATAACCTCCCATAAAAGGTTCTCCACATCCCTTCATTGGTTGCTCATATAATGGGGGTGGAGGTTTGCACTCATGTCCCACTCTAAGGCTATCTCCTTTCTTAGCATTCATTGAGGTTTGAATTTTGTTAGATTTCATCACCTCAATGTCCCTCATCATGCCTTCCATTTTTGCTTGAAAATTTCAAAGGCGGTTCAAATATCAAATGAAGGTTCTTGGGACATTGTATTGACAATTTCAAGGGTTCTCACTTAGAAAATCTGGATAAAAGGAGAAAATAATTCCTCACAATCACTCCTTCATGTGTATGCACTCACCCTCGTGTTTAACTCTCCTTTAGCTTTTAACAAGAATAAGCTCACACTCTTGCCTTTTCCAAGCACTAAATTTCCTCAATGAGTTCTTTCCATAAAATCACCCCAATTGCTTAGGTAGTCCAAACTTGACAAGTTTACTAACCCTCTAAGGACAACCAACTAGGTTTAGATAGAAGTTTGATCATCAACAACAATGAGCCTCAAGGAGTTTATATCAAGAGTCAATGAATTTAAGAGAGTTAAACAACTTCAATGACTAAGGAATGGGTGAATGGACAAGACTTAATAAGAATTTTCAATGAAGTACTAGAAGTTTAAGAACAAGAGTAGGAGTTCAACAACTACAATGAGCACAATTGGACAAGCAATGTCCCCAAGATACTTGAAAACAATAGCTAACCAATTATAGAAGTGTTGATAAAAGTTTTTAGCCACAATCTCAAGTGAAAAGTTTCCTCAAGTAAAATATCAAGCACTTGAGGTGCAACTTCGTAACTTAAGGGGGTTTCAACATTTTCACACTTGTAGCAACCCAAAAACTCAATACTTATAAGAAAAATTAATCCTCAATGATTATACTAATATTAAGGAATAATTTCTCCATAAGTAGAAGTAAAAAAATAATGAGTTTTATAGTTCACAAATTTAGCATGAAAATGAGTTACGGGATTCTTTTTGAGCTCAACAAATTTGCAGTAAATAAACCGAAAAAACTATAAGATTTATACAATTTAAAGCTTCAAATAGCTACTCAAACATCAACCCAACATACAAGATCAATTTTTCAACAAGAAAATCAAGAAAAATCAAAGTTTTGAAGACCTTTTTGAAGCACCTTCCTTAGTGACGAGTTTGCTCTATTCTTTCTTAAAACTTTAAAGCCTTTATCTTGAAGGACCAAGCCTTGATAAGAATCAAAGATTTCCTCTCTTTGATACCAAACTATTTGATACGACCTTAGGGTTAATTTTCTATTGAATTTCGTAGTTAATTTTGGGGTAAAATGAATGACCCAACAATGAACTTAAAATAGTAAGTTCAAGGAAGATATAAGACACCTTATTCAAATACTAGGACCCTAAGCTAAAATAGAGAACTTAGAATACTAGAAATGGGAATCAAGTCATCCAAATTACAACCAAAGACCATTGATTCAAAAAGAAATCAAGAACACTTTGAAGAAGATCATTTAGGCAACCGACTTTACCTCCAACAAGAACCTTAGATTATCTATAACATAAGAGCCAAATTAGCAAGCTAATTGATCTATTGTAAAAGAGTTTATAGACTCAATACATAGGAAAGGACTAGGCCCTAAGAATGGTCTTGATGTTCATGGGATTTATCTAAGATGAATTGTAACGCCCCGCTACGTAGGCCCGCCGGGGCCGGGGATGTTGCCCCGTCCAAAGGACAAGGGGTCTTTATAACGAGGTCACACAAATAAAATAGTGGAATAAAAATAATAAAAATAATACTTCAACTTAAGATTTATTACAACTCAAGAATAAATCCACGAATTCCCAAAATGAAACAAATCCATAAATAAAATTATCCACTCTCGTCTCCCCAAAGTAATACATAAAATCAAAAGACACATTCTCTTCCAAGGCAGATAACACTAGCTACTCATCCCCACAGCAGGATCGGCCTGAAATTATGGTAAAAAGGTGATGAGATAGAAATCTCAGTACGTCCGTGTGTGCTTTGGGTGTTCAGTGAAAACAGTTCGTGGATGCAAAGTGTGAAATCTTTATAAGAGAAATATTGGCAAGCAATAAATATTAGTCAAAAGCAAGAGTGGCATTTTCCTCTTTTTGAAACCATACAAGTGCACAATAAAATCAACCACTCATAAAGGTGGTCATGGGTTACCACACGTTAGGCCCCATAACCATACAATGGTCAGAATGCCACACTTTGTGCAGACTAACAAAAGAAATATTGGCAAACAATAAATGATGTTCAAAAATAAGAGTGGCGTTTTGGCTTATCTAGCCATACATAATTTATAAGATCAACCACTCGAAAGAAAGGATTATGGGTTACCACACGTTGGGCCCCATAATCGGTCAGAATGCCTAACACTTTGTGCAGACTGACAAAAGGTAGGTGATCGGCCTACCGGGCAAGATACTCCTCCTTCTCTATACCCAAACAACAACCGAGTGTCCATTCCGGTAAAACACAGTCACTTGACTGAAATAAAACAAATTGCTAGCTCGGACCGGCCTGACTAAGTAGTACTGACGTTTCTCTAAGTTGAGCTTATCTTCTGGAGGTGGCCTCCTGCCAGGAGACTCACTCTTGCTCTTCAAAACTAGTACTACTGGCCTACCCCTGTTGAGTACTCAACGTAACATATCCCACTTGGGGAGAAAATGAACAAAACACATTTCCACTTGAAAATGGCAATTAAGGTTTTCCAAGGTTTGGGGCAAAACTGGTTTTAGAAAGAGTTGTAGGTTTTGAGTAAAATCGCCCATTGATTTGCAAATAATTTATTTGTCTGAAATGAGAATGGAAATAATCCTCAATTGCCTTTACAGAAATGAGTGACCATGCACTCTACATTTGGCTTGCCATAAAAAAAAAAAATCATTTTTCATCAAACAGGTTTTATGCAGGAGCTTACCTGATCCTTGCTCACAACAAAGGTCTCCAATAGCTGACCTGACCCGTATAGGGTAAATACAAACCACAATCAAACTCAAGCCAAAGACTCACTTTCTCAAATAAAACTAACTCAACTTACTACAGTCATATCCCTAGTGTCTCAAGCTTTAAGGCTCAATAATAAATAAAAGGGTTTATAAAATAAATCTAGTTTGATATTAAAATAACTGGAGTTTGAGAAATAGGTACAAAAAGTTGAAGGTTTAAATCTTGCTAAAAATAAATTATGGTTTATTTGAAAAAGGGTCCAAGGTAGTATTAGGTAAAATAATGATTTATTAATAATTTAGTTGTTAGAAAATAATTGATAGCTAAAATTTGTTGAAAATAAATTTAATGAGTCTTGCTTGAAAAATAATAAGCAAATCCTTAATGGGTTTTGATTAAAAGATAATAATTAAAATTTTAGTAATAAATATTTTATTAATTATAATTATTTCCATAAAAGGCTTTAATTGATTTTATTTTTTTTTCTAGCAAAACTATTATTTATTTGTATATAAAAGACCAAATCCACATTTTCCCATAGTTTTCAAAATTTTACTAGAAAAATCATATTATTAAATATTTTATTAATGAAATAAAATTTAGCTTAGGGACAACTAGATCATAATCATATTCCTATAGCTAACTACAATCATGAACATATACAACCCTTCAATTCATCAAATCATCCAAATCATGCATACAAGCATAGATCTCAATTTATCAAAACATGATCTCACCCCTACTAGCATAAATAAGATCATGGCTTCAATAATCCAACATGAATATAAATCCTATTCACCAAAGGTGACATAATCTCTAGCATACTTCATCACAAATACTACCTATGACATGGAGACATGCATTAAATCTCAAATCATCATACAATCGACCAAGATAATCCATCCATGCATAAATCCCATCTCCTTCATATTCATACATACATTCATGCTTCAATCTCAACAATATATATATATACTTAAATCCTATCGCCATCCACCTACTATCATCATCATCCTAGAGACATGAATCTAGAGTTTAAAAGAAAGGTTGAAGGCACTTACTTGGTTGATGAATGCCTTGAAGGAGTTTAGAATGGATCTCAACTCCTAGATGTCTAACTTTGTCCAAGGGAGATGGCGAAAGCATGTTCATGGGAGAAAAAGTCATCCGGCCAAGAGAGGGGAATTTTCGGCCATGAGAGAGAGAGAGAGAGAGAGAGAGAGAGAGAGAGAGAGACCATTAGCATGCTTATTCACATAGGCTCTCACTAGAGATCAAGATTGGAGAAGATGAAGTTGTTAGAATAAATTTACCTTGAAGGTGTTCTTGACCTTAACGGAAATTTCTGGTTTTTGATCCAAAAGTGCAAGTTGGATTTTGGAGTTTGATGTTAAAAATGGTACGGATGAAATCTGGAATTTTTAGAGGTAGTTTGAAGTGATTTGGAGAGGTATCAGGTGAAAGGAAGTAGTAGGTGTTCTTGGTGTAGTGTGTGTTCTTCAAGGTTGAAGAAAATCGAGAGATGGTAATGCGCAGCTGCTGAATTTTTGTGAGAGATAGGGGTGGACGAATTTCTGTATGGTTTAGGAGGTTGATTCTCTGATTTGGAAGGGAAAAGGAAAGGTTAGTCGTTACAATCTTTGAAGAATATTTTTAGGAAGTGAATTTGGAAACTAAATATTCCAAGAATATCTTGATTGTTGGACAGCTTTTGGAAATCTGCCATGGTCGACTGTTTGAGCAGAATTTCTGTGGGATTAAAGCTGGTTCAAGGGGGCTTATGGTGGCCAAAATTATGGAGCATAATGGTGAAGAAGAGGTCTGGACAATTGAGTGATATATTATGGAAGGTTGCTAAACAAGGGTGGCTGGAATTTTGGAAACCAAATCAAGGTATGATTGCAGAAATTTTTGGAAATCTTTTAGGCATCCATGGCTGGATTTTCGTGCAGAAATTTGGGAGGACAATGGAGTTCTGTTAATGGAGGTTTAAGGGTGGTTTTTTCAGAAAAAGGATGGAGTTTCGGCTAGAAGAGAAATAGGAACCAAAGCTGGAAAATTTTTCCTGCACAGTTTTCGCTGAACAGCAATTTTCTGGGCAGATTTTCGGCTGCCATTTCCAGCCAACTTGCAGAGAGTTTGAAGGGGAATTTCTGGGGTATTCAAGGCTGGTTTCCAGCCTTCTTCATGGAGGAAAAACATGGCTAAGGTGCTGCACAAAATCTGGAAGAAATCAGCTTGGTTTTGGACCTCCAAAGTAGCGATTTGTACAGGATTTTTTTCTGGTTTTGCACCATCTTTGTGCAGTCCGAAAATAGCCATAAAAATCCAGATTCTAAGCTGATCAAAAGGGCCATTTTCCGGCAGCATTTGGGAGGGAATAATGGTCAAGAATTTCGACACCTTGAAGGCACACAAAGCTGGAAAAATTTCAGTTCTATGTACAAAGGGAAATGAACCTAGCTAGAGTGAATTTTTAGAAAGTTCACTAAGGAATTTAATTCACTTGAAATCTTTCCCCCTCATCCATTATTTCGGTCCATATGATATCTTTTACTAAGACATTTTGAACCTTCAAAGCCACAACACATTGTTGGAATTTTTCTAGAATAAAATTAGCTTGAACACAATAAACAAACTAATGAATTGAGAATTAGGAAAAAGTAAGGATCAAGAGGAACTGAATTCCCCTTAGAAATTTTGTGTAGAGCAAAAGAGTAGGATTTGAAGACTCCTATCATGTCTCTCATAGGACAACATCTCTACCCTACTCCAAACACCACTAAGGCCGACAATGATACTTCTCAAGTAAAAATAAAATTTAATCATGCTATAGCTCTAATAATGGAATTTGAACCCAAGACCTCAAGAATCAATTCTAAGGCTCTGACCACTAAACCACAATAACTCTTGTTCTTATTTCCTCTCTAAAAATATTTTCCTATTCAATCCTCAAGCTACCTCCCTTTTTCCACCTTAGGTAAAAATGACCATTTTGCCCTTCCCACTCAATAATCACAATCAAGCCCTCTAGACTATAAAACACAAATTCAATGCACATAAAACCATATTAAAATATATTTAAACATGAAATAAAATATGATATGCATCCCAACCCCCTTACTCTAAGGTTGGTTTCGACTGGGGTTTCACACGAATCACCTCTCAAAAGCTTTCAAATGAGATTTTTTTATTTCTATCAATATTTGAAGTTGTTACATTGAATGTTATAGTGCTGTATATATAGGCAACTAAACTTAACTAAGATGAGATAAAATCTCAGCCATTAAAACCTTTAAAAGGTCTAAAATATTCCTATTACATAATAAAAGTCGTGGAAATTAAATTGGAAATAGAAATAAAAGAAAACAAGAAAAATCAGCAAAATTGGACATGGCCCGAATGTACCTAGCGCCAGGTGTGTTCTGGAATGGAACAACTCCTCCAGAGTGGACCTGGCACCAGGTGTACTTGTGTACCCGGCACCAGGTGTTTCCAGGTGTAACACAGCTGGCTTTTTTTCTTGTCGTTAGCCTTTCTCATATGCTACTTTGATCTTCCACACAAATTGTTTTTCAAGCCTTGATCTTTTGGGCCCTTTTTTGATCCTCTAATACTTGACAACTTTCGTGATTCTTGATTTATCTTCTTGAAGGTCTTTCAAGCTTCCCTTTGGCACCCATTTCTTGACAATCATCATATTCCTTGGCTTGGTGGCTTGTTTGGCTTGAATCCTCAATTGAAAGCCTTCGTAATTTAAATTCTTCATTGGCACCATATGGTGAGCTTTAAATCTCCATCTCCCTTCTTTAGCTTTAGCATGATGTTGTTAGTGTTGTGCCCTAGAGGTAATCACTTGTACATTGTATATGACACATTTTTATTTTAATAAAAGACATTATTTATCTTACAATTTTTTTATTTACTTTAAGTAATATAACTGTTCAAAAAAGGCCCTAGTACAACACTGTGTTAAGGAAATCATGATAGAGATCATAATATGAGATTCGTACTACACTGGATGGTGTTAGTACTTAAATAGTCCCTAGTCATAGTATTAATGAGACAAGACATCATTAATGCGTTAAGACTAGCATATGTTAGACTTCCTGATTTGATCATGCAATGGTTCTCATAATCGTGAGTATTGAGATACTCAAAGTTAACACATGGATGCTTGTTAATAGAACAAGTTCATTGGATGACCTAGCTTTGAGATATTCACATGGATAACTATTTAGTGCCAGTGATATAATCTCAACATAGCAAACATGCAAGTATCCTTGGACTTGAGATCTCCAAGGTACTTTGTTTGCTAAGCATTGTACTTTGATTCCAATCTCCGGAGCTCGATCGAGGGCCGCCTAAGGGATGGATATTGGGTACATTGTGAGATAAATGAAAGTAGTTGAGAGGGTCAATAAAGGATTCACCACTTCTAATAGTAGGAGCGAATCTCTCATGGCTACTTGTAGGAATTACTACTGGAGAAGTCCTTGGCCAAGGCAATTGTGTATTGGAGATACTTCCAATTGATACACATCTAGAGTAGTGGGTTCCTGGTACAAGTACAATTGTATTCGAGCCAGAATTATTTCTGGAGGGAGTTGGCACTAATTCCGTACTCCAAATCGAATGAGATATTATATGGTGAAAAGAATTAATTGTACTGAAGTTTGTTATTAAAGGGTTCATGTATTAAAGGGTTCATGTCAAGCCACTTGACTTCCTGGACTTTTGGGTGGTCATGATGTGTTGCTAGATACCGCTCATGATATGAGAATATGAGTTTATTAATTGATGAATTAATAAACCAATCTTAATTAGAATTAATAGGATTTATTCTAATTAATTATAGATTATTAATCTCAAAGACGTTTAGATTAATTCATGTTTGCTACCAATTGACTGGGAAACCTAATAGGTCACACACAATAGAGGATTATATACTGAAGATGTTATTTGATAACATAGCGGGGTTGATTGAGAGAAAGAGAAGTTTTTGTGGACAAATTATAATTAGTTATAATTTGTGGTCCAAGTTGTAATTGTGAGAACTTAATGTTTCCAATTACATTTAGGGAATTCTAATAGGATTAGAATTCTCAGTTTTGTGAGGAAAATTTCGTGTAATATATAGTATATGTAACACAAGAAAAACCCTAGCTGAACAACACACAAAACAACAGCCATGAACTTTCTCTCTTCTCTCTATCTCTCTCGATTTGTTCTTGATCAAAGAACCCTACCCACCATCTTTTTCTGCTAGAACAGGAAATTTTGGTGCATGAGTGTACCCTCTGTGTGGATTACTATTAGAGAAAATAATACACTGTGATTATAGTGGTTAGACGTTCAACTCACGTAGAGGTTGATCATGAGGATTGCTGGATCACGCCTCAACTTGAAGAAGAAATTTTGTGTTCTTCGGACGATCACCTAAAGGTAAAAGGCTGTTACCTTTACTCTCTTTATGTCTTGTTTTCCACACATAGACGGGTCTTGGGAGGGTATCTCATCTTATTTTCTGCTGCGTCGTGTAGGATACGAGCCTGAGATACCTAACAGATGCTTGGGTGGATTCCTATAAAAAATAAATTCATTTTCAAGAAAGAATCCATTTCATGCAACAATTACTCTATGCATATCTGATTTGGGTGCAAGTTTATCAGATACTAACCACTTTACATAAACTTCACAGCCTTAAATCTTTAGAAATGACAAATTAGGTCGTCTCCCAATCCATATCTCATATGGCATTTTTGAACCGATTTAGATGGAACCCGATTTAGTATGAATCCAGCAGTCTCTAGGGTATAACCCCAAAAAGAGATTGGAAGATCTGTTTAACCCACCATGGATTGAACCATATCTAATAAGGTTTAATTTCTTCGTTCAGATACACCATTCTATTGAGGTTTTCCTGGTGGAGTTAATTGGGAGATAATTTCACAATTCTTAAGATGCTCGTGAAACTCGTGACTTAAGTATTCGCCACCTCGATCTGATCGAATTATTTTGATACTTTTGCCAAGCTGATTTTGTACTTCATTTTGAAATTCTTTGAATTTTTGGAACGATTCAGATTTATGTTTCATCAGATATAGGTAGCCATATCTGCTGAAATCATTCGTAAATGTAATGAAGTATTGAAATCCTCCCCCAGTATGTGTATTTATTGGTCCATATACATCAGTATGTATTAGGCTCAATAAATTAGCTGTACCTTAGTCATTTTGCCTAATAAACAAGAATCACATATTTCGTAAGATTCTAAATCAAACGAATTTAGAAGCCTATCATTATGAAGCCTTGCAATGCGTTTCACATTTATATGACCTAAACGACAACGCTAGAAGTATGTCTAATTAAAATCGTTGGATTTCAATCTCTTAGTATTAATGTTATAAATAGACTTGTTTGAAGATCCATGATATTAAGAATATAGAGCCCATTTAATAATAAGGCATCTCAATACAAAATGCCATTTTTATTAATGGAGCAAATGTTAATCTTAATAACAAATTCAAAACCTTCTAAATCTAAACTAGAAATTGAAGTAATATTCCTACTCATAGCAAGAACATAAAAGCAATCACTCAGTTCTAAAGTAAGCATAATGGGCAAAATTAATTCAAAAGTTCCTACAGCTACTATATCAACTTTTGCTCCATTCGCAACTCGTAGGTCCACCTCACCTTTTGCCAATGCTTTACTCCTTTTTAGACGCTGCACATTACACAAATGTGAGATCCACAATTGGTATCCAATACCCATGAATCAAAAGTTGATAAATTAATTTCTATAATATAAATACCTAAAGTGGCAGTATCACTGTCCTTCTTCTTCTTTGCTTCCAAATAGAGCTTGTAATTTCTTAACCAATGTTCTTGTTCACTAGAATGGTGGTAAGCTCCCTCCTTTGGTATTTTGGCATTACGTTTGGGCTTGAACTTGAACCTAGCATTGTCTTTACCCTTACTAGCCATGACTTTGCCCTTTTAATTGTTCTTTTTCCCTTTCCCTTTTTGAACTATTAGAACACTAGCAGTATTCTTCTTTATGTTCAGTTCAGCTTGTTTTAGCATCCCGTGCAATTCAATAATGGATTTCTCTATATTATAGATGTTAAAATTCATGAAAAATTAGTTATACTCAGGAGGTAATGAGCCTAAGATCAAATCGGTGGTGATGTCATGATTAACGGGAGCACTAAGCTTTTCAAGATGATTAAGATAGCCCTTTTGAAATATAACTAATTTGTCATGAAACCATTATACATGCATTTAACGCCTTATGAGTTTCAAATCTCTCTTGTCGTGCTTGCTTTTGGAACATTTCCTTGAGAAGCACAATCATGTCATATGCCCCTGCTTCTTCAAATTATTTTTGAAGTTCAGAGTTCATAGTTTCTACCATGAGGTAAGTAACATCATTAAACTCATCTTTGTGCTTACTAAGCATCTTTTTTAGCTCTTAGGGCTTTATTTGCTGGAGCAGGGGGAATAGGATTTTCAAGAACGTAGAGCTTTTTTTCTTGCTTAAGAACGATTCTTAAGTCACATGCCCAATCAAGAAAGTTAGTCCTACTAAGATTGTCTTTCTTGGGCACAGATCACAATGAGTTATTCCAACTATTTGTTGCCATACATATAAAATATGCAAAGTAACTAATTTTGAGGCCTTAATGAAAAACTCCCACTAAAAGCACTTAAACTTTTGAAATGTCAACATTTTGATGTTTCTTAACGGGTAAAAAAAACTTTTTAAAAAAAAATATTTTATTTTAATCATAAGTAAGTTTTGGCTTTAATCTTAAAATTAAATAAAACTCAAATTTAATGAGATAGACATCAAATGTCCCGGCTAAAAATCTTATATAATGCCCTAGGCCCAAAGCCATTTTGATAGCCTAGTTAAGTCAAACCATATCAAACATAAGGAAAACCAGTTTCCATCTTATCTCACTTAGATAATCAAAAGCATTCTACTTTGGTAGGAATGACTATATGATGATCCAAGTAACAACAATTGTTTGATTTTGGAAGGCATTTAAAACTTAATTTTGTTTTATTAAATAAAAATTTTATTGTAGTAAGCATAAAATAAACATATCAAATATGCATGCAAGACATAAATAAAAGTGACATAGCATGACCCATAACTTATGAGCAAAGTAAAGATCAAGGTGGTCAATCTAAGTATATGAACTCCTAGAGCATTCTCAAATGCCTTGAGCAAACTCCTCCTTGGTTGTAATTGTAGACCTCCATCTTCTTTTATATTGGATAGTAAAATAAAATAATTCCTATTCTATGAAACAACTACAATTTTACTACAATGAAAAACGACATACAGGCCTATTTAAAAAGTTACAACTCAAAACAACCAGAATAAAACCTGCTAATCACATTGGGGTAAAACGGGCCATGCTATTCACTGTTCAAAACAATTCGCAACTACAATCAAAATATGCTAACGAATAGCACACAACGAATAGTTAGTCAGGGTTCCAAGCGGCAGTGTGTAATACCCCACATTTTTATCTTTGTTTGGCTACTACTTGTAATAGGATGAAAATTTATATTAATGGCCAAAACAAAAGATGATTGGTGTAATGAGACGAATATTTTGGTATAATAATAATATTTTGTTGGGACCTAAATGTAATTATTGGACTTGTTCTACCCGTACCCTAAATCTTCAGAAGGCTAAAATTATTAATAAAAAAATTTTAAGGGTACGCTGAGAAGAGAAATTGATCGAAGTGATGAAACACACGTTTTGATGTGAATTATGCTATTCAGGTTACTGGAGGCATTTTCATCATTTTAAGAGGGCAGTAACTTTGACCGTGAATTTGACCCAATAGAGAAGGAATTGAAGAATTTAAGTGTAACCAATGGATTCAACGGAATTTTTGGAGTTGAGTGGTGAAATAAAATATTTTTCCGTTTCGAACCCAATTTTGGTTATTTTTGATGAAAATATGAAATCGCAGGTAAAAATGGCATGTGTGATGTTTTATGATTGGTAGCCTATGGACATGTGTCAATTTGAGAGAGGTTGTATGAAAAATTCATGCAAGACACATGGAATTAAAGAATTATAAAATAAATAAAGAATTATGTGCATTTTTGTGATTGAAACACATCATTTGTGGGTCCTTGTAATTAAGGTCTTGTGCATTGTGATTGGCCAATACATGGACCATGAGAAGATGATTGAATGGCTGAAAATTGGCTAAGAAACTGGCAACCATATAAGAGAAATGAAAAGAAAATTTTGAGGACAAAAATAAGTGGTTGGTGTATAAATTTTTCATTGGAACACGTTTAAGTATGTCCTTATTACTTTTGGATATATTTTACGTGAGGTTTTCCAATTTTTCCAAATTTCCAATTTTGCGTTAGGTGTCCCAATTTTCCAAAAGTATTGGAACACACCTAAGTATGAAAATATTTTCCAATTTTTCATTGGAACACGCCTAATGCCATTTCTCTATCATAATGGCAAGAGAAATGACTTTCTTTTTTATTATGTCCTTATTACTGTTGTAGTTTGGGATAGCATGTATGAGATTCTTTGATATATGTCTATGTGTGGCCATCAGCACAGGATATTTATAAGTCTGGACCTTATATATTTATTTACTCTGTTTGTTACGTTATAAAGATCCTTTGTTTGGGAAATTAGATGGGGGTGATACCCGGTGTTTCTATGTTTCTGCTGTTATCTGTAGTAGGGGTGTTATAATTGGTATCGGAGCATTATTTTATAGAACTGTGGTATCATCATAGGAATTGATGGAACTTTTTTATTGTGTAGGTATGACAGATAGCAGTGATAAAGGCAAGCACCCAATGGACGAGTGGAGTGATGAAGGGAAGAAATTGATAAGTGAGAGCTCGAGTGTGAAGAAATCGGGAAAGATTAGGACGATTTATCGAGCAAGTGTGCCGGGATGTTTCACCCTGACAGGACTTGGCAATGGCTGCTACCATGCACCCTGCCTCGCTGGGAATAGGTTTAACTTGACAGTGCCTGTCGTTACACCATTTGCATGAGACCTTAGTCTGGAGAGGACACTTACCTCCGAGAGGACATTATCACCATATAAGGAGGTAGGTGGCGATTTTGATGAGATTGATGGTGATATTGAGCTGCACCATCAGGAGGATGATGAGGAGGATAGTATCCCCAATGGAACAGTGTTGTCTGAGGATGATAAGGAGGTATTCGGCGGGGATGTACTGGGAGTACGGGAGAAAGAGATATCGGGTTTGGAGGTTGTTGATGCGAGAGAGGATCACGAGCTACCCGAGATGGAGGTACCTGTGGCTAAGTAGCCTGAGGAGGAGTTAGGGATAGACCTAGATCTACTGGCTTAGTTTCACTTAGATGCGGATGGAGATGAGGAGTTAGATACAGCGGAGTCTTACACAGTTTCAGCTGATTCAAGACCTCCCATTTCTGATAGCGATGATAATGAGTAGGAGGATAAGATATAGATATGTGTAGTGGGATATATACAATTCAACCAGTGTATATGGCTGTGTGCTTAGCACACAAATTTTGTACTGCCTTTGTGATAAATGAGAATGAATATGTGTTATGTTCTTGCTATGTGCACTGTGCCCATTTTATGATTACTTTTGAGCTATGTTATATTGTTATATCGATAAAATCTTATGAACTATACAGTGCCTCCTAAGTGAACTTCCGGACGATCATCGTGAATTACTCGGAATAACCCTGAGCCAATGATGGAGGAACCGCGTGCGGAATGTCCTCACCTTGCAACTTTGGACCATCCTATATTCCAAATTTTTCAAAAGATGGCTGATACTATCCAACAGTTGACTAAGACTACCATTAGAGCAAATGAGAATGATATGGTGAATGAGGGTGTGAGTAGGGAAAGGCAACAAAGTGAAGTCGAATCAGATCAAGCTCTTGAACACCTTTTGAAATTTCACCCTTCACAATTTCAAGGGGGACCTGATTCAAAACAGGAGGCTAAAAATTAGATTGACCAGATGGAAAAGATTTTTGCAGCTCAGAATTATTTAGAGAAAAAGAAGGTAAAACTTGCTACATTTTAGTTAAAAGGACTTGCCTAATGGGTAAGAGAAATGAATCAACAAGAGTGGGAGTGGACAGATTTCAAGGCTAGTTTTAAGAAGGAGTTTATTTCCATTTGGGTAGTAGAAAGAAAGGGAGACGAATTTCAAATTGTTCAGCAATGAGGTCGTATTGTGGGGCAGTATGCTGCTGAATTCACTATAGACTATCAAAATATTGCCCACTTCTAATCTATTCAGAAGTAGACAGGGTTAGACATTTTGTGAAAGGTTTACGGCTAGAGCTGAAAAGAGCATTAGCAAGTATGGCTCCCACCAATTACAATGCTGCAGTAGAGACAGCCTCCAGGACAGAAATGGCTTATATTGAACAGGTGGATGAAAGAAACCGAAATGGATTTCGGGGTATAAATCAGAAGAGATCTGGAGGGCCCCGATGGCAGAAGAAAGGAAAAATGCAGAGGAGGGGAGGCTCGACTGGAGGACCGCCTTCTTTTAAATACTTTAATTGTGGGGACGTAGGGCATAAGATTTTAAATTGCCCTTACCCTCGAAGGATGGGAAGACAGAGTCTACCTAGAGAAAACAATCAAGGACAGAGGTCAAGATTTGGAAGGAGGAACCTAGGACAAGCTTCTACCTCTAGTGTCGGACCCACCATACCCCAAGTAAATGCTCGGGTGGTTGTTTTGAAGAAGACATACAATCAGGCTGTAGTGGTGGAAGATACACTCCGTATTTTTTATCATGATGCTAAAGTATTAGTAGATCCCGGCTCTACGCATTCTTTTATTGCCAAATCATTTCTTGATTCTATGGGAATTAAAGGGGAAGAAACTTCATATGAAATGATTGTCAGTACCCCATTGGGAAAGTAAATGAATAGTGAGAAAATATATAGGGGTTGTAAGATCTTGGTAGGAGATGAATTATTGGGAGGAGATTTGATATGTTTGCCTATAGAGGATTATGACGCTATCCTGGGAATGGATTGGCTATCTCAGCATCATGCTTAAGTTGACTGTAGACATAAGGTAGTACATTTCTGTCGGCCTAGGAAACCTATATTGGAATTTGTAGATGATCCTGGAAGAAAAAGTAATGATTTTATATCGGGACTCAAGGCCTGAAAGATGATTAGGAATAAACCAAGAGAGGCTAAGAAACCTAAAAATGTTCCTATTTTGAATAAGTATTTAGATGTTTTTCCCGGAGAATTGAAGGAGTTGCCATCGGAGAGAGAGGTAGAGTTCTCTATTGACTTAGTGCCATTGGCAAAATCAGTTTCAAGGACTTCTTATAGAATGGCACCTATAGAATTGCAAGAGCTTAAGAAACAACTATAGGAATTAATGGAGTAAGGGTTCATTCGGCCAAGTACTTCACTGTGGGGAGTACCTGTATAGTTTGTTAAGAAGAAAGATGGGTCACTGCGGATGTGCATAGATTATCGAGGGTTGAATGCAGTGACAGTACAGAATAAATATCTGGTGCCCATGGTTGATGAATTGTTTGACCAGTTACAGGGAGCAGGATATTTCTTGAAATTAGATTTAAGGCAAGGATATTACCAAGTTCTAATTTGGGAAGAAGATATACCGAAAACTACATTTAAGACACGGTATGGGCATTTTTAGTTTATAGTAATGCCCTTTAGTGTTACTAATGCCCCTACTATTTTTATGGACTTGATGTACCAAACATTTCACCCATACATAGACAATTTTATGGTTATATTCATAGATGATATCTTAGTGTACTCCAAAGATCCTCAAGAACATGAACAACACCTTCAAAAAGTATTAGGAAAGTTGAGAGAGGTCAAATTGTATGCAAAATTCAGTAAGTGTGAGTTTTGGCTACAAGAAGTAACATTCTTGGGACATGTAATATCCAAAGACAGGATTACAATATATCCTACAAAAGTCAAAGCGGTGACAAATTGGAGACATCCCGAGATTCCAACTGAAATACGAAGTTTTTTAGGATTAGCAGGATATTATTAGAGATTTATTGAGGGATACTCTAAGATAGCTTCACCTTTAACCCGACTCACCCAAAAGAAAGTTCGTTATGTTTGGACTGAGAAGTGTGAGAGGAGTTTTCAGGAGCTAAAGAAAAGGTTAAGCTCTACTTTTGTTTTGGAATTACTGATAATGGGCAGGCCATATGAGGTGTACCCATATGCGTCAAATGGGGGAATGGGAGGAGTATTGATGCAGGAAAGGAAGGTGATAGCTTATATCTCTAGAAAATTAAAACCCCATGAGGAGAATTACCCTACACATGGCCTGGAGTTGGCGGATATTTTGTTTGCTCTGAAGAAGTGGGGATATTATTTGTATGGAGCTGAGTTTGAAGTCGTCACCGACCACAAAAGTTTAAAATATATTTTTACCCAGAAGGATTTGAATATGAGACAGTGTCGGCGGATGGAATTTTTAGAAGAATTCTAGAGTCCAATTTGAAGGCATAGGAAGCGGAAAACACAGGGCACACAGTGGAAGTGAAGTTCAAAAACTAGAAAAAAAACAAGAACAAGGGATTCCTGAACAGGGCAGGCGCCAGCTCCGGCAGCCCTAGCTGGCGCTGATTAGGCTCTGTTCAAACTTCGAGGTTAAAAAAAATTGACCGCTTTTCCTTGTTCTAAGAGTTGGCTGGACTGGAATGTGTACTACCGGGGTAGTTATGTTGGTGGAAGCCTCTGGTGCGATTCCTACAAGTCTCCTACTCCGTCTTTGCATGTAGGTGAACGCCGATCTCTCGATCTTCCAGTATATGACCTGCCTAAATCCGTTTGGTGAACAACTACAAACTAAGGAACCTTTTTTTTTTCTGGAGAGAGAGAGAAAGAGACGTCTGGCTTTACAGAGAAGAAGCCGTCTCAAAAGATATGTGTTGTGTCAACGAAGTTGTTTCCAATCCTCCTGTTTAACCTAAATAAAATCCTAGGTTAAACTGGACTAGGCCATTGAACTCTTAGTTTAACTTTTTGGGCTTAATTAATTATTCTAATTAGAACCACATAAATGGCCCAATAATAATTAATTCCCAGCCCAAATAAACTAGTCCAATAAATAAGCCTATATTAGTTTAGTTTCAGGTTAATTTTTAATTATTCAAACTGGGCCAAAGCTCTAAATAATTAATTAACCTACCAAACTAGTTTAATTAATTCTCTCTCTATAGACCTTTATTTTATTCTAGCCCAACAATTAAATTAGGCTACTTAAATAAAATAAATTCCATTTAATTTAAGATCATTTCCTTAGCCCGTATTTAATTAGGACTCACGGTCAATACTGGGGACCAAAAGACACACCGCATTGGCTACTAAAATAACCAAAATACTCTTGCCATATAAATAGTTGTATTTTGCATTTTAAATATTTCTTACTATCACCATAAGAAAATATTGACCTCAAGGACAGTGCTGCATTAGCAAAAGTCTCCGACCTACAGGTGTAATGACTAAAATACCTTTCTATACATCGCCGTACATTTAGAGAGGAAGAAGTGTACTAACACCTCTCTAAATGACATCTACCATCCTTAGGCCTCTAGTCTAATGATCCACGACTTCCTAGATTATTTCCGCTTTTCAAGGGAGCTACTCTATAAAGCAAACATCCAAGTCATGTTTCCTAGGGCCCTGGATATTTAGATCATTCAGACAACCACAAGGGGCAATATAGTATAGAAACTATCTTGTACAAGTCTGTCTTAACTAACTAGTCACACATACTCAACATGCAAGTATATTAGCCCTACGATAGAACCTCAACCATAACATATCAAAGTATATGCTTTCAGCTTCATCAGACCACCAACTCATACTCAAGTCGTAGAGTATTAGTCCACGCTGTAGCGATAGTAATCTAGGTTTCTACCATATAGTATTTTTAGAAACTACTATTACAGGTTTTGTTTTACGTATTCGAAATACACTTATGTCAGGAAGTGAATGGACTACTCACTGGCTAAAAATAAGCCATTTCCCATTTAGAATTCACAACATAATAACCTAGACATGATGAGATTCTCATTCTCATCAATCGGTTAAGAATAAAATTTTATGTGTTAAGTAACTCATGATCTATACCTTACTGTGAAAGACTTCCATTCACATGGACCACTTACTTAAACACAATGGGTCTTTTCCAAACATAATTGTGCATAAATAAAATTGTAAATTCATAAATAATTTCTGAAAATAGATTCTTTTATTAAAATATTCGACATTTACATCAGAAACCTAGTCTAAGAGGGCATATTTCCCAACATAATTATGTATCATTCTGGAAAAGCAAACACAGAAGCAGAAGCCCTTAGTAGGAAGGTAAATTTATCAGCTCTTCAGATGTTACAAATTCCAAAATTGAAAGTATTTGCAGTAAATGGAGAAATAAGATTGAATAATATTTCTATTCAACCTGCTTTCCTACAACAGTTGAAGAGAGAATAAGATAACGATGAAAAGTTGCAAAGGTTGGTGTAAAATGAGGTAAATAAAGGAGAAAATGAGTTTCAAAGGGACAATGATGGAATTATTTATTACCAGGGTCGGTATTGTATCCTAAAATAGTCAGCAATGAAGCAAGATATTTTAACAAAAGCACATCGAAGTAGCTAAACTGCTTTTTTGGATGCCTCCAAAGCTGCCACATACTCAGCTTCCATGGTCGAGTTAGTAATGCAAGATTGCTTTATACTTCTCCATGAAATGGCTCCTCCAGACAAGGTGAAGATATATCCACTAGTGGATTTTCTCTCATCTTTATCTGCTTGGAAGTCTTAGTCTGTGTATCCTGTAGGAACCAAGTCATCAGCCTTATAAACCAGCATATAATCTCTCATTCCCTTGAGGTACTTGAGAATATGCTTTATAGCTTGCCAATGAACCTCCCCAGGTTTTGATTGATATCTGCTAACCAAGCCTATGGCAAAGCAGATATCTAGCCTAGTACATAACATGACGTATATGAGACTTCCCACAGCAGAAGCGTAGGGAATCCTACTCATCCTGTCATTTTCTTCTTGAGACTTAGGACAGTCCCTTGAAGAAAATCACAACCTATGTCTGCAAGGAATTTTAGCTCCCTTGCATGAGTCCATGCAATACTTGGCTAGCATCTTATTAATGTTTGCCGCTTCTGATAGTCCTAACATTATCTGCTTTCTATTTCTAAGAAGTCTAATCTCGAGAATGTAGTTGGCTTCTCTCAAGTCCTGCATACTGAATTGACTAGATAGCTAAACCTTTGTAGATGATAATGACCCTACATCATTTCTAATGAGTATAATGTCATCCTTATACAAGATAAGAAAAATCACATTAATGCCATCAAGCTTTCTATACACACATGATTCATCCTCATTTTGAACAAAATCATTAGATTTTACAGGCTCGTCAAAATGAATGCTCCATACCCTTGATGCCTGCTTAAGTCTATAAAATGGACTTCTTAAGCTTGCAAACCATATGCTCTTGGCCTTTAGCAATAAAATCTTCCAATTAGGACATATAGATGTCTTCACTAAGATGGCCATTTAAAAATGCCATTTTGACATCCATTTGCCATATCTCATAGCCATAATAACATGCGATGGCAAGGAGGATACGGATGGACTTAAGCATGGCTACCGGGGAAAAGGTTTCCTCATAGTCGATTCCCTTTTTCTGATTATACCCTTTTGCCACAAGCCTAGCTTTGAAGGTTTCCACCTTCCCATCTATTCCCCTCTTTCTCTTGTATACCCATTTGCACCCTATGGGTTTTATCTTTTCAGGTGAAGCTACAAGATCCCAAACCTGATTGAGATACATAAACTCAATCTTGGCTCTTATTGCCTCATGCCACAGATTTGCATCGGTATCAACAATAGCCTCCTCGTATCTAATGGGGTCTTGTTCCTGATGGTCGAAGACTAGCTCGAAAGCTTCTCTAATCCATCTCTTTGGAACCCTAGACACTCTCCCACTACGATGAGGCTCCATATGTATAGGCTCTTGAGGTTGTGCCTCCTCTTGTTCCATAATCGGGTCAAAAGAAGTTGCTTCTAAAGATAACTTCTCCTCCAATTCCAACCTTGTTGAACCTTTCGTGGAAGTACTTTGATTGTCCTCTAAGTATCTAATATTGGTACTAACCAATACCTTCTACTCCTTATGTTGATAAAAGTAACCACCATTTGTCCCTTTTGGATACCCAACAAAATAACATAATTCTGATCTTAGTTCCAACTTATCTCCCTTGACCAGTATATAAGCTGGAAAACCCCATATTCTGAGATAATTTAGATATGGCTTATGCCTAGTCCACATCTCATATGGAGTCCTAGGTACTGACTTGGAAGGTACCAAGTTCAGAATATATGCCGCTGTTTCAAAGGCATATCCCCAAAAAGACACTGGAAGAGTAGCATGAGACATCATGCTTTGGACTATTTCCACCAATATCATGTTCCTTATCTCAGCTACTCTGTTCTATTGGGGTGTCCCCGATGCAGAGAGTTGGGATACTATCCCATGATGTACCATGTAGTCCATGAATTCACCCAGGAGGTACTCTTCAGCACGATCCGATTGTAAGGTCTTGATTAATTTACCTATCCGACGCTCCACTTCAGCCTTAAACTCTTTGAACTTGTCAAAAGAGTCAAACTTGCATCTCATCAAGTAAACGTAACTAAATCTTGCACAATCATCTGTGAAAGTGATGAAGTATTCAAAACCTCCTTTAACTGGAGTAGACAAAGGATCACACACATCAGTGTGAACAAGACTCAATACCTCCTTGGCTCTATCCACCTTAGGAGCAAATGACCTTTTGGTCATCTTTCCCATCAGGTAGGACTCATACTGAGGCCAATTTTCCAATCTCAATAAGCCTAATGGCCCATCATGGATCGATCTCTGAATCCTGGTTGAGTTGATATTGCCTAACCTTAGATTCCAAAGATAAGAGTCATTGATATTTGTCTTTCTCTTTTTTGTTAAAAGTTTAGATTGAGAGTTATTTAATTGATTTTTAATAGGGTTTAAGAAAAATAGATTCCTATACATGTGCCCAGTACATAAAATTTCTTCATCTCTACTAATAGAAATACCAGAATTGAAAGATATAGAATATCCTTGATTTATTAGTTTCGCAACCAAAATCAAATTCTGTCGAAATCCAAGTACATATAAAATATCTTTTAAAACCACTATTCTATTACAATAAAAAAAAAGATCCAGCTCTCCCATTACAAGGGCCCAAACTTGTGCTCTATTTCCCACACGTAGTCCATGTTCGCCTTTCTGGAATCTTCTAATCTTTCTAAACCCCTACAAGGAGTTATAGATGTGATCAGTGGCTCCTGAATCAACAATCCAAGTGGAAGTTAATCCAACTATTAATATAGACTCTAGATAGAAAACATTACTTGTAGGGTTTTTTTTTTTTTTTTGTTGAAGATCTGGACACTCCTTTTTCCAGTGTCCCTTCAGTCCATACTTGAAGCACTTGCCCTTGGGTTTGTCTATGGGTTGGGTCTTAGGCTGGCTCGCTGCGTTCCCCTCCTTCTTCTTCTTGAACTTTCTGGGCTTGAGCCTAGTTCTAGAAGATGAAGCCTTAGCAATCATTGCCTTTTATTGTGGCTTCATGACCTTTCTCTGCCATCTGGAGTTCCTTCATCAACTCAGTTAAACTCATGTTCAACTTGTTCTTGTTATAGTTCAACTTGAACTGAGTAAAGGAACTCAGGAGAGATTCAAGAACAATGTCCACTTAGCTCTCGGGGTCAATGACAGCCCCTAAGATTTTTGCCTCCTCAAAAGTAGCAATCATCTTGAGCATATGCTTTCTGACTGATGCTCCCTCAGCCATTTTAGTGTTAATGATGGTTTGAAGAGCCTCTTGCCATGCGGGCCGGCTCTTATCCGCAAACATCGTGGCTAATGATTGAGTTATATCATACGTAGTGGTCATGTGCTCATGTTTGGACTGGAGCACATTAGACATGGAACATGTAACAACGAGCCATTTCATCGGTCTTCTTCCATGCCTTCTCAGCCTCATGCTTCTCGACAGTGGAACACTCTCCGATAATAGGGTAGGTTTCGTAAAGGATATACTTATACTCTTCCGTTGTGAGTATTATGTCTAGGTTCCTCTTCCAATCCATATAGTTTGGTCCCATTAGCTTATTCTCTTAGAGAATAACGGCCAATAGACTAAAAGAACCTCCCATCATTTTTGGAAAATTGAAAAATAAAAGAAAAAGATTCAGTTTATGAAAACAAAACAAATATGTGTACTTTATCCTTATTATCAAAACTGATAATAATCATTGGCTCTTAGAAAAACTGATATAGCTTCTTGGGAAGATTAACAGTTTCCTAAGCTATGTGTGTTAACCACCACAAATTAATTTCCTTTCTAGGTAATGATCCAGGAGATAACTCCATCGAGGGGATGGCCATTTCCTCTCATTTCCTATGGACATACCTCGCACTATGACCTCCAACGAGGGGTTGGCCGATCATAGTACGTGCCCCGGGTTATTAATTACATCCCTCCACTAGATCTAGATCCTTATGGTATCCTCGACCTATGCGGGTTCACTCCCAGGGTGACGTGAGGGGATCCACGATCTCTAATAAGGATCGTGATAGAAGCCATGGGGCCGTTGGAACCCCTCTCCCACTTAGTCTTTTAAAATAAGGGTTTTCTGAAAAATATCCTTTTGAAAATTTCCATTAAGTTTTTCCCTCAACTAAAAAATAAAATGTCTAAGTGCATAAAAATCTCTATGTCAAGGCTTATATCATTTGAGAGGTTTTTCCCATGGACTAATTTTATTTAAGTTAAAAACTTAGGAATTTCAAAAATTTTCCAATTAAAACTTTCTAGAGACTTTGGTCTCAAGTTTATTTGACAAAACAATTTTTCTTGTGCCAAACTAAAACAAAATGGCTTTCTATTTTAACCTTACAAAAATATCTAAATCCAATATATTTTCTATGTTAAGGATCAAATCCTTTGAGAAAATATCTAAGGATTAATTTTTGTTCAAGTGAAAATAACCATTTAATTTGTAGAAAAAATGTTTTCCTTGTCAAAAACATTCCCAAAGACTTTGGTCTTTGAGAAAACGTGCACATATGTACCAAAAATAAATAGTATGCTAGAAAATAGTAGACGTTTTCATGCTCTTCTATTTTTAAACCCAATTGCTCAGATAACAGAATTAAACACATTAATTAATTAGTTAATGGTCTTTTTTAATCCTAAAATCCCTTAGTAATATTTTTTATGCAAAAATATTCCTTGAATATTAACTATTGCAAAATATTAACTTTGTGAAACCCCAACTAAAACCAACCTTAGAGTAAGGGAGTCGGGATGCATAACATATTTTCTTGCATGCATAAATATATTTTTAAATGATTTTATGTGCTTTAGGATTGTGATTTATAGTCTAGAAGGTTTAGTTGTATTTATTAAAGGGTAAAATGGTAATTTTGCTTGAAGTAAAAAATAGGGAGATAGCTTGAAGACTAAATAGGAAGAGTATTTGGGAGAAAAAATAAGAACAAGAGTTGTTGTGATTTAGTGGTTAGAGTTTTAGAATTAATCCTTAAAGTCTTGAGTTCAAACCCCATCATTTAAGATTTAGCATGAATAATTTTATTTTGTTTAAGGATTGGACTTTTCGGCCTTTGTATCCCATAAGTAGAACTAGGAGTGTTGTCCTAGGGGAGACATGAAGGGAATGTTCTAGTCCTATTCTTGTGCCTTAAAAGAATTCTTAAAGGATTCATGTCCCTCTACTCTCTAGCTTACCTTAATTCTTTATCAATTAAGTTGTTCAATTTATCCAAAGCCATTTTTATTTCCAAAAAATTCAGCAAGGTTTATGAACCTTAGAATCTTGAAAATGACTATTAGAGGATAGAGTATTGGCTGAAAATAGGGAAGGAGTTAAGGAAGGTTCCCAAGAGAATTAATCTCCATAGTTGAACCTTCAAACTTCACTCTATAAGTATTCGTCTTCTTCATGGTAGCAATCTGGAAATTTTCCAGCTTCTTGGTCAGACCACCTTTCGAAAACTTCAGCCATTCTTCTCACTCAAATACTGCTAGAAAAATAGCCAACTTGTTCAGCTTGAAGACTGAAATCCTTGGCCAAAAATCGGACTACACAAAGCTGTGCAAACCAGGAAAAAAAATCTTGGATAATTTCGTGGCTTCGCAGGCCAAAAACCAAGATATTTCTTCTAGCCTTCAAACTAGTAATTCACCTCTGTCTTTCCTCCATAAAGAAGGCCAAAAACCAGCCTTAAAGAACCCTCCAATACCTCTTCAAACTCACTACAAGTCAGCTTGAACATTGCAGAAAAAACTGCACAAAAATTCTAGCAAACCATTCGAATGAACAACCAGAAATTCCAGCCTTGTTCCCTCTTCAAACCTTGTCCAAAACTCACTTCAATTTTCTATGAAACCAACCATAGTCAGCCATGAACTGAACTTCATCACCTCCTCCATTGATCTGCACAAAATGAACACCATAGCCACTCCTTAAATTCCACCATCAATTACTTCAATCAAGTTCCCAACTAGAATTCAAAATTTTCACAAATCACTCCATGAAAACGTCCATGAATTAAGCTTCAAGTAAATAGAAATTCTCCCACCCTTACACTCAGTATTTTGGCCACCCTATAGCTTCTTCAAACCTCATTCATCTCAGCAAAACCCCAGCAAAATCCAGTCAGCCATAGCTGCTCCAAGAACCACCATCAATCAAACCACTCTGCTATATCTTCTACCTTAACTCACTCCATGAATTACTCCTTTAGAAATTCAAATGATTAGATTTTACTCTTCTCCCTAATATGAAAATTCGATCACAAGAATCCCCTAACCATTCGGCCAACATCTTTCAGCAAAATAGTCCAGTTTTCTCTCCATTCTCTCCATTTCTCCAAGAACACACACCACCATCCTCCAAGCCTAAGACCACTCCAAACCTCTCCAGTCCCTTCCAAAAACTCCAGATCATGTATACTCACCCTCTAGAGTCCATGTATTTTATAACATCAAACATTGAAAACAAAATTCTGCTATCGGATCAAAAACCAGAATTTTTATTGAAGATTCAAGAACTATCTCAAGGTAACCAAGAACGATTTTGATAATCTTCTTTCCTTTAATCTTTAAAAATAATATACTAATGTCCTTTCTCTCTCTCTCTCTCTCAGCCGAAATGGTTGTTTCAACCATAACCATTTCTCTTTTTCTTTCTTGGAAGATTCAAGCCTCTTACGCATGTGGACCTCCTTGGATCTTCAACAAGATTGTCATCAACCATGTATTTCTCTTTAACCCTCTTTTCAATTCTAAAAATCATGTCTCTTAGATGTTATTAGAAAAGGATAGAATATGATTGGAGATTGAGTATGTGTTTGTATGAAGGAGTGGAGATTGGAGCATGAGGATGTTTTGCCATGGTTGAGTGTTATGATATTTTGTGGTTTGTTGCATGCTCTTCATGTCCTAAGTAAGCATGGATGATTAAGCATGATAGATATTATGTCACCTTTGGTGAATAGGGTTTTATATTCTTGTATTCTTGTTGAAGCCATGTATGTGATTATGCTTAGTAGAGATTTAGCCATATGCTAGTATGTATGGATTTAAGCCTTTATTCATGAATAGAATGGTTTGTTGACTGATGTTGAATTTTATGTTCATGATTATTGTTTGCAATAGGAGAATTATAATGAGCTTGTTGATCCGAAGCTATTTTAATTAACCAACTTTATTACGTTAATTAAAATTGATAGCATGATTTCTGTTAAAGATTTCAAAACCCTAGGAAGTTGGATTTGGAATATTATTTGTAATAGTAATATTTTAGCCAAATAAATGATATCTTTTAATATATATATATATATATATATATATAATTATAATAATGATAATAAATAAAAGCCTTTCATATAAATAGTAATGGTAGGGAAAATATTACTCTTATAGGCTATATATTCATAAATGCTATTGAAATTTATTTATTTTCTATTGATCAAAACTTAATAAAATTTATTATTGATTTTATTTAATTATTTTCTAAATATTAATTATTAATCAAGAGATTACTAATAATTTATTATTTATTTTAATAATATCATCTAGGACTTATGATCTTTCATCAAATAAACCCTAGTTTATAAATAACAAAGATTTATACTTGAAACTATAACCTTTTAGTAATTATTTTACAATCCTTAGTTATTTTATTATCAAGCTAAACTTATTTTATTTTTATAAACCCTTTATCATCTAGCTTTTAAGCTTAGGACATTAGGGTCATGATCATAAAAAGTTGAACTAGGATTACTTATGGAAGCAAATTTGGCTTGAGTTTAATTATGGCTTGTGTTTACCCCAGCGGGGTTAGGTCAGCTTTGGAAGTTCTTTGATTTAGCTCGAGCAAAGGATCAAGTAAGCTCCTGCATAAAACTTATTTGATGACAAAAGGTTACTATGGCAAGCCAAACGTGAAGTGTGTGAACACTCATTTGGTAAAGGCAATTAAGAACTATTGCCTTTCTGTTTCAGTCAAATCATTTGGAATCAACAAGCAGTTTTACTCAAATACTAAACTCTGTCTAAAACCAACTTCGACATGAATTTTAGAACACTTAATTGCTATTTCCAAATTAAACAATGTTTTATCAGTTTTCTACCAAGTGGGACAAGTAACATTGAGTACTCAATAAGGATAGGCTAGTAGTACTAGTTTTGAAGAGCAAGAGCGAGTCTTCTGGCAGGAAGCCACCTCCAGAAGGTGAATTGAAATTGGAGAAACGACAGTACTACTTAGTCATACCAGTCCGAGCTAGCAAGTTTTAGTCATATGGACTGTGTGTTTTTGGAGTGGACAACCGGTATGTTTGGGTTTAGAGAAGGAGTATCTTACTCGATAGGCTGTACACCTACGTTTTTGTCAGTCTACACAAAATGTGGCATTCTGACAGTTATATGGTCATGGGGCCCAACGTGTGGTAACCCATGGCTACCCTTTGAGTGGTTGTATTTATGGTGCACTTGTATGGTTTGAAAAGAGGAAAACGCTACTCTTTATCTTAAACCTTATTTCTTGCTTGCCAGCACTCTCTCTTATGCAATTTTTTACAACCTGCATTCATGAATTATTTTACCTGAAACACTTAATAGGAAAAGCAAACACAGTAGCAGAAGCACTTAGTAGGAAGGCAAATTTATCAGCTTTTCAGATGTTACAAATTCCAGAATTGGAAGCATATGCAATAAATGGAGAAATAAGATTGAAAAATATTTCTATTCAACCTGCTTTCCTACAATAGTTGAAGAGAGAATAAGATAACGATGAAGAGTTGTAAAGGTTGGTGCAAAATGAGGCAAATAAAGGAGAAGATGAGTTTCAAAGGGACAATGATGGAATTATTTATTACCAGGGTCGGTATTGTATCCTAAAACAGTCAGCAATGAAGCAAGATATTTTAACAGAAGTACATCGAAGTAAGTATACCATCCATCCAGGAGCCATAAAGATGTATTAGGACTTAAAATGGCGTTACTGGTGGATTGGTATGAATAAGGATATTTCAGACTTTGTAACTCGATGCTTAACTTATTTATCATTAAGTGAAAGCCGACCAGCAATGGCTTGGAGGGTTGCTACAGCTATTGCCTACTCCATCATGGAAATGGGATGAAATTACTATGAATTTCATTACAGGATTACCTATGGCAATAGGACATCGAGATACTATATGGGTAATAGTGGATCGATTAACTAAGTCCACTCATTTCATCCTCATCAACCAACAAGATTCTTTAGAGAAGTTAAGTGAGATTTATATGGAGGAAGTAATCAGACATCATGGAGTACCCTCTAGTATTGTGTTAGATCGAGATCCTAGATTTACTTCAAAGTTTTGGACTAAATTGCAACAGAGATATGGGACAACCTTAAAGTTCAGTATAGCAGTGCACCCACAAATGGATGGATAGAATGAGCAAGTAAATAGGGTTTTGGAAGACATGTTGCGGGCTTGCGCTTTGGATTTTGGGACTAAGTAGATTGATAATTTAGTGTATGTAGAATTTGTATACAACAATAGTTATCAATCGACAATCAGAATGGCCCCGTTTGAAGCTTTATATGGAAGAAAATGTCAGTCCTCATTGTATTGGGAAAGTTTAGGGCAAAAAATGGATGAACTAGATGTTTTCAATCTTGAAATGGTTGGACAGGCTATGGAGATGATCAAAACCAAGTTGGAGGCAACGCAGAGTTGATAGAAAAGTTAAGCGAACCGACGTAGAAGGGATTTGGAATTTACAAAAGGAGATCGTGCATTCTTGAAGTTAACTCCACAACGACAATTGGGAATCAATGGACCAGGGAAGAAGTTGGTACCTAGGTATATAAGACCATTCCCTATTGTCGAGAGGATTGGGAAAGTGGCTTATTGATTAGAGTTACCCGTAGAACTTCAAGGTATTCATGACGTGTTTCATGTCTCCCAACTTCGAAACTATGTAGCTGATCCGGGCCACACTTTGAATAAAGAACCTATTGAGATGACTCAAAGCTTGAAGTATGAGGAAAAACCTATTAAGATCTTGGAGTATGCTGAAAAGGAATTGCAAAATAAGAAAATTTCACTTGTAAAAGTGTTATGGAATCATCATCTAGTGGAAGATACAGCTTGGGAAACGGAAGCAAAAATATTGAAAAAGTATCTAGAGTTATTCCAGCTGTAAGTTAATTTTGAGGATGAAATTTTTTGTAAGGAGGGGAGAATATAATACCCTACATTTTTATCTTCCATTGGCTACTACTTGTAATAGGATGAGAATTTATATCAATGGCTAGAACAAAAGATGATCAGTGTAATGTGATGAATATTTTGGTATAAAAATATTTTGTTGGGACGTTGATGTAATTATTGGATTTGTTCTACCCGAACTCTAAATATTTGAAAGGCTACTATTATTAATAAAATAATAATTTGAGGGTACTCTGAGAAGAGAAATTGATCAGTACAATGAAATGCATGTTTTGGTGTGAGTTATGCTATCTGGGTCACCGAGGGTATTTTTATCATTTTGACTATACCCAGGACTTTGATCATGAATTTGACCCAATAGAGAAGGAATTGAAGAATTAAGTGTTACCAATGGATTCAGAGAAATTTTTGGAGTTTAGTGGTGAAAAAAAAAAATATTTTTTTTGTTTCGGACCCGATTTCGATTATTTCTGAAGAAAATAGGAAATTGCAGTTAAAAATGATGCGTGTGGCATTTTGTGATTGGCAGCCTATGGCATGTGTCATTTTGAGAGAGGTTGCATGAAGAATTCATGCAAGACACATACAATTAAAGCATTACAAAATAAATAAAGGAAGATGTGCATTTTTATGATCGGAACACATCATATGTGGGTCCTTGTAATTAAGGTCTTGTGCATTGTGATCGGCTAATACATGGACCATGACAATATGATTGAATGGCTGAAAATTGGCCAAGAAATCGGCAGCCATACAAGAGAAATGAAGAGAAAATTTTGAGGAGGAAAATAAGGGGTTGGTGTGTAAATTTTTCATTGGAACACACCTAAGTATAACAACCACACAATTAATAGAAATAGGAGATGAATGAACAAGATTGTATGATGAATGGTGGTGAGAAGAGGCTATTATACAGCCTGAATTTTGGCAGCCATGAAGAAAGAAAACCAAGAGAAAAAGAGATTAAACAAGAGAGAAAAAAAGGCTAGTGTGTGTTGTTGGTGTTGTATGTGAGTTTTGAAAAGTTCTTGGAGAAAATCACTTCAAATAGTCTTGTATACAAGGTAAAAGCTCACCTTCCTAGAATTAAAGTTATTGTTGGATGAATGATGATTATGTTGATATGAATTTTAACATAAAAACATGATTTTCATGTCTTGATTTTGGATCAAAAGCTAAGATTTGTGAACTTTGTGTATGAACCTTGTATATGCTCATATGTGGGTCGGCTGCCTTAGGGTTTATGGATGATGTCTTGTGTGAAGGAGAACTGAATGTTTATGGTAGTTTGAAGTATTATTTTCGGTTGAGGAGATGATGACCAAAGTAGAATAAAAATGGAATTTACTTGGTTGGAAAAGAAATGGATTATGCTAGTTTTTTATTAGAAAGAGTGAATTTGTGTTGAATAAGTATGACTCTTGTGAGCTAATGGAATATGAAAATCATAGAATTAAAGATGATTTGAAGGAAAATTGAATGAATTAAGGTGTTAAAGGCTAAAGGAAAACAAAGAAAAACGTGAATAGTGGAATTGAAGCATATCATAGAGCCAAATCGGAGTTGTGGATTGAAAGTTATGTGCAAAACAAAATCATGTGTCAAGTTGCGAAATTCCAAAAAAATGAGTTCAAAAATGGATAACCTTAAGGATGTTTAATTATGTGATTTTGAATGAAATAAATGAGAAATATAAAGTGAATCCCTTGTATATGAATGGATAAAGGATGTGGAAAAATGAAAATGAATGAATCGAACAAACGACGAAAAAACAACGTGAACGAAAGTTGAACGTTTTTCTTAACCATCGGCTAACCATTAGCCCCGACGGCTACATCAAGCACGTCGATTGGATGTCGGCTATTTTTGGCCAAACATGATTTGACTCGAAAATGATGTCTGGCATGGGTTTATCAATAAATGGTCAATGGTTCATTGAAAATAGCAGAAACGAGGGACGAATGGCCATGGACGAAAAAGTTTAGTTAGAACACGAGGTGAGTCCCTTTGACTTTTAAAACCTTTGAAAGCTACTGGGCTTCATTTCTCCATGAAATGCTATGTTTTATACTATTTTTGAAATCCCTGAATATATTTAAAGTTATCTGAGCAAGAATTGTTTTGTGCCATTTTGGGCTCGAATGAACTCCATAGTTAGCTTGGAAATCTTAATGGATGATTAAAGCACGAATTTTGTGAATTTAGTCCTTTTTGGATTAAATACTTGGGATTTTCAAAAAATGGTAAATTTTGGAATTGGGTATTTATAAACTGACTAGAATGCCCTTATTGGAACATTTTAGGGAAAAGTGTTTGGAAACTTTGAGTTTAATCCTCTTTTGGGATTAGAATTCTGGATTTTTTGAAATGAGTTCCTTTTGGAATTGAGTATTTGGAAAATGATCCAAATGTATTTGTTGGAATGTTTTATGAAAACCTTTGGAATCGGGCGGTAAATGATCGAAATGTCCTTTGGTATCAGGGACAATTTAAGAATAGTCATTCTATTTGTTATAGGGTTTTACTATCAAGTCACGTACTTGATGACCATAAAACTAAACATACTATTCATGGAAAGAAATACCTCATAGAATTACAAAATACATAATAACAATAGTATATGTATAAATTGTTTTAGAGCATATCCCCAACAATTTCCACCAATACAAAGCCTCATAAGAAGCCATACCAATCGATGCTTGATGGTTATTATTATACTCTAATTTAGCATAGGCAAGCAATTAATCTAATTGTTGCCAAAATTCAAAACACACGTTCTATACAAATATTCTAGTATTTGATTGACTTTCTCAGACTATCCAACGGTCTAATGATATGCAAAGGTACTAAGCTTCAGAGTTTTTCCCTATTATCTCCTAAAACAAATTCCAATATCTTGAAGTAAACATAGGGTCTCGGTTGGATACCATGCTTGAGGTGCAGTCTCACAGTTTTCTTAGTATAGGTTTTTAACAATTTCTCTATCTAATCTCTCATATTCATCGATATAAAATGTGCAGTATTAGTTAATCTATCCACTATTACCCAAATTTCATCTTTTTGCATCTTTGATATAGTGTAATACCCTACCTTTTACTTTTGAATGGCTACTATTTGTAATAGGATGAGGATTTGTATCAATAACCAAAACAAAAGTTGATCGGTGTAATGAGATGAATATTTTGGTATGATAATATTAAGACAGGACATGGATGTAATTATTGGATTTGTTCTACCCGTACCTTAAATCTTTGGAAGGCTATTATTATTAATAAAATAAGAATTTGAGGGTACATTGAGAAGAGAAATTGATCAGAATGATGAAACACGCATTTTGGTGTGAATTATGCTACCTAGGGTATCGGGGGCATTTTTGTCATTTTGACCGCACTTATGACTTTGACGAAAAATTTGATCAAGTAGAGAAGGAATTGAAAAATTTAAGTATTTGTAATGGATTCGGTGGAATTTTTGGAGTTGAATGGTGGAGTAAAATATTTTTCCGTTCTGGATCCGATTTTGGTCACTTCTGAAGGAAATTCTAAAATGCGATTGACATTAAGACAAGCGGCGTAATATGATTGGAGGATGAAAACAAGTGTCAAAATACCATTGAGGAAGTAAGATATTCGTGGAATTATTTTATTTAAAAAGCTTATTGAATAAGATTATTAATTAAGGAAATTAATTAAATCAACTAATAGGAAAATGGTTGAAAATTGGATAGCCCACAAAGGTTGACTTTGTGACCAATCTTGGTCACAATTTGGACCAAGAAGTCCAAGAAAGTGGTGGTGGAAAATGGCTGAAGAAGAGCTTGAATTTTGGTGCAATGAAGGAAGAAAAGAAAGGAGAAAATAAAAGAAAAATAGGAGATTTTGCAAAAACTTTCAAAAGAAGATTTTGACCATTTAATGAATCACTTGACTATGTGATTTTGGTCATGAGAATGGCGGTGGAAGCTGTATTTTAACAGCTAAATACAGACAGCAAGTATAAGAAAGAAGAAAGAAAGCAGATAGGAAGAAAAAGGAAAGAAAAGCTAGAGAAAATTGAGAGAAAAAGGAAAAAGAGAGAGAAAGCATTCCAAGAAGAGAAAAAGGAAGGAACTTGGAGCATTTTCAGCCTAGAGCAATCAATAAACAAGGTAAAACTCCATGTTTTATGAATTAAAGTTGAAGTAAGAAGAATAAGGATTGTTTTGATATGAATTTTATTGAGAAAATCCATATGAGTTGTGATTTATGTTTAGAAAATATCTATGTTTTGGGGTTGTTGTATTTGCTGTGCATGGTGGCACAATTGGAGGCATGTATGCTATGTTTTATATGATGTTTGAAGGTGGTTTGAAGATGGTTTAAAGAGTTGTTCATGGCTACTAAAATGGAAGAAGGAAATAAGATAACAAATGGTATAATTGTTGAAGAAAATGGAATATTGTTGTTATTATTCAAAGTTGTTGGTGTTGTAGTCGTTTAAATATGAAAGATACTGATTGTGCATGACTGGAATCGAGAAGGATATGTGATGTTTAGATGATAAACAAAGGATTGTAATGATTAAATGACTTATGTATGAGATAGGAAAGAAAAGAGAATGGATTAAGTGAAGGAAAGGAACAAAACAGAAATTCTGTTTTGGAAGAATTTCGTGCAGCTCCAAATAGGTAATAAACTGAACAATATATCTGGTTGTTTTGGAACCCCATAACCTGAAACAGGTATGTAAATGTCTTAGGATCATTTTGGGACCATTTTTTCTTGATTTGGAGTTGTGAATAAAAAGTTATGATATAAATACCAAAGGTTGTCATTACAGTTACGAGATTGAAGTACTGAGATATTATGGACAGAACTGAATGAAAAAAAAAAGGAAAATGAGTATTTTGTGACTTGGAAATCATCAAGGAAGATCTTGAGGACATTTTTGAATTATTTTGGCATCAATCAGAGTTGTAGGTTGAAAGTTATGTCCAAAACAAAATCATGTGTCAAAGCAGCAAAATTCCAGAATTTTGCTTAGAAAATGTTTGAACTTAAGAATGGTTGATTATGTGACTTTGGATTAAATAAATGGGAATATAAAGTGAATCCCTTGTATATGAAGGGATAAAGGATGTGGAGATTGGAAAATTAAAGAATCAAATAAACGATGAAAAAACGACGAGAACGGAAATTTAACATTTTCCTTGACCGTTGGCTAACCGTCAGCCCCCGTCAGCTAAACGTCGGGGGCCGACGGGCACGTCGGCTATTTTTCGACCAAACATAATTTGACTCAAAAATGATGTTTGGTGTAGGTTTGTCGGTAAACAGCCGACAAAACATTGAAAATGGTTGGAACCATGGTTGAACGACCGTAAATAGAAAGAGTATAGTTAGGACACGAGGTGAGTCTCTTGGATTTCAAAAACACTTTTGAAAGCTAGTGTGCTTTGTTTTTTTCATGAAATGCTATATTTTATACCATTTTGGAAATCCTTGAATATACTTAAGGTTTATCTGAGGAAGAATTATTTTTATGCCACTTTGGGCTCGAATGAACTTCATATTTGGCTTGGAAACGTTAATGGATGATTTAAGCATGAATTTGTGAAGTTAGTCCCTTTTCGATTAAAAACTTGGGATTTCCAAAAAATGGCAAATTTTGGAATCGAGTATTCATAAATTGACTGGAATGCCCTTATTGGCACATTTTATGGAAATGTGTTTGGTGACTTTGAATTTAATCCTCTTTTTGGATTAGAATTCTGGATTTCTTGAAATGAGTTCCTTTTGAAATTAGGTATTTGAAAAATGATCCAAATGTCCTTATTGGAATGTTTATGAAAACTTTTGGAATCGGGTATACGATAAATAACCGAAATACCTTTATTGGAACTTTGTGAATACTTTTCAAATCGGGTAAGGGTAAAATGACCTAAATACCCTCAGAAAGTCTTTTGAAATCGGGTATGGATAAAATGACCTAAATACACTTGGAAAAAACTTTTTTAATCGAGTATGGGAAAATGACCCAGATACTCATGGAAACATATTTTGATGTGTGAACAAAAGTCTTCATCCTGTCTCAATATGATTTTGAAAATGATCTCTCGTGATGAGATTGACTTTTGAAAAATGACCTTTTTGATCCCTGAAATTTTTTTATTGGCTTGATGTGCCATGGAATGAATTGATTGGCTCTACAAAGCCTATGTGAATGATAATCTGACTTGCGAGTCAGTGGAATCAAATTCTGGGAAATGTGATTTTGCCCTAAAAATATTTTGATTTGAAAATCCTGTGGGATCAGATAACCCTCTAGCTTGATCAGTCAGACAGGATTGGTATGGTTAAGATTGAGTACTCAGCAAAGACTTTGATCTTTGTACTAGCTCATGCTAGGGCTAGACGACCCCAAGTAACCAAGCTAGTTCTGGGGATTGTCTTACTCCAAACAGGGTGACTGGACATTGAGATGAGTTGTCCTAGCTAGCCATTTAGCACCTTGCAATTGTTGCATATGCAGGCGCTTCTTGATTTTGAGTCATTCACTAGATGCCGAGCGGGGACACTCGGCACGTTTGACTCCTTGTTGCCTCGATAGTGATTAACATCAGGATTGGGATCCCTGGCTCACGGTAGCAAGTAAAAGATTTTCCAGCGATGCACGGATCGAGTACTATAGGCTACGATCTCAGTACGATGACACGGTGCAAGTTGGTGTGCTTACCTAGTGATGCACGGATCGAGTATTAGAGGCTTGGTCTCAGTATGATAACACGGTGTAAGTCAGTTTACTTATCCGGCAATGTGCAATTGAGTGCTGTAAGGCGTAAACCTTGGCACAATAAGATCATGATACCGAAACGAAGCCATGTGAGCTTTGCATACCGGCCGATCTTCTATTGGAGAAGTGCCTGTGATTTAGAAATTGGGGAAATGTTTTGAAATTGAAATATAGTTTTTCAAAAATGATTAAGTTCTAAATAAACTCTTCATTATAGAGTTTTGGAATCATTTCCAGTAAACAAATGATATGCTATTCCATAAAAGTTTTATGTACGTTGTCTCTTTGATAAAGCACTAGCACACACGGGACTTATTGTGTGATTTTTCACTCACACGTGTCTTTCATCTCACCTTTTTGTAGGATCTAGAGTTGAGAGGACCTACAGATAGAGGACAATACCACAATGACAGCAGAATAGGTCCGTACGTTTTCCTTTTGGATAATGTACCTTATTACCGATATTGAATGGAAATTTTCATGTATAAGATTCTTTATTATATATGTGCGCATGACCATCAGTATGGGTTGTTGTATGGATCTGGACCTTACATACTCTATTGGTTTTTTTTTTTTTTTGTTATAATATACCCCTTGTTTGGGTAACTAGACATGGCGACACCCGGGATTGATATTCTTCCGCTAGTACCTTTACTAGGGGTGTTACAATTGGTATCATAACCTAGTTTTATAGAACTATGGTATCGTCATAGGAATGGATAGAACCCTTTTATTGTGTAGATATGGTGGATAGAAGTGTTAAGGGTAAACACCTAAGTTGAGTGCAGTGATGAATAGAAGAGAGAGGTAGGTGAGAGCTCGGGTATAGTGAGAAAACCTATCTTGAGAAGAAACCGTCGCCACATGAGGAGGCTAGTGGCGACTCCAATGAGATAGATGGTGATATTAAGCTATACTACTAAGATAATGTTGATGAAGAAAAGGATTTAGAGATAGGGCCAAAACTATAGATTTGGTTGTAGTCAAATGCAGACGGAGATGATGAGGTTAATACGGTACAGCCCTATACAGTCTTGACTAATTCTGGACCTCCTATATCAAATAGTGAGAATGACGAGTAGGAGGATGAGATGTAGATAAATATAGTATGATATGTATAGTTTGAACTGTGTATATGATTGTGTGCTTGGCACACGAATTTTGTACTGAATTTGTGATAAATGAAAATGAACATGTGTTACGTTTTGTTAATTACACTATACCTATTTTATGACTGCTTTTGAGCTATATTACATTTGTTATACCGGTAAAATCTTATGAACTGAATAGATGCCTCCTAAATGGACCTCCGAATGATCATCCCAGGCTACTCGAAATAACCCTGAACCAATGGTGGAGGAACTGCCGGCAGAAGGTCCCTACCTCACAACCTTGGACCTCCCTATGTTTCAAACCTTCCAAAAGATGGCTGACATGATCCAACAACTGGCTGAGAATGCTAGGATAAATGAGGGTATGAGCTGGGAAAGTCAGCAAAGCGAAGTCGAATCGGATCGAGTCCTTGAGCGCTTTTTGAAATTCCACCCTGTGCAATTTCAAGGGCGACCTAACTCAGAACAGGAGGTTGAAAATTGGATTGAATAGATGGAAAAGATCTTTATAGCCTTGAATTATTCAGAGCAAATGAAGGTACAACTTGCTATATTCCAGTTGAAAAGACCTGCACAAGATTTGTGGGCAAGAGAGATGAATCAACAAGAATGGGAGTGGACAGATTTTAAGGCCAATTTTAAGAGGGAGTTTATTCCCATTTGGGTGGTAGAAAGAAAGGAGGATGAATTCTAAGCTGTTCGGTAAGGAGGTCGTACAATGGGATAATACGCTGCTGAATTTACTAGACTATCAAAATATTGCCCATTCTAGGTCCATTAAAAGGCAGATAGGATTAGACATTTTGTGAAGGTTTTACGGCCAGAGTTGAAAAGAGCATTGTCAAGTATAGCTCCCACCAGTTATAACGCTGTAGTAAAGATGGCCTCTAGAATGAAAATGGCCGATATTGAGTAGACAAGTGAGAGGAACTGATGTGGATTTCAGGGTATGAATTAGAAGTGGCCTGGAGGGTCCCGATGGCAGAAAAAGAAGAAGCTGCAACAGAGAGGAGGCCCGACTGGCCTAATGGGGGGATCGCCCTCCTTTAAATGCTTTAATTGTAGGGAAATGGGGCATAAGATTTTAAATTGCCCTCATCCACAGAGGATAGGAGGATGGAATCGACCTAGAAGCAACAGCCAGGGACAGAGGTCAGGATTTGTAAGAGGAAACCCAAGGCAGGTCTCTACCTCCAGAACTGGACCCCTTCCCAAATTGCAAGTAAATGCTCGGGTGGTGGCATTAAAGAAGACAAATGATTAGACTACAGTGGTGGAAGATAGACTTCTCATTTTAAGTCATAATGCTAAAATATTTGTAGATCCTGCTTCTATGCATTTTTTGTTACTAATTCATTTCTTAATTCTATGGGGATAAAAGGGGAAGAAATTTCATATGAAATGATTGTTAGTACCCTATTGGGAAAGTAAATGAAAAATGAGAAAATATATAGGAAATGTAAGATCTTGGTAAGAGATAAAGTTTCGGAAGGAGATTTGATAAGATTGCCCATAGAGGATTATGATGCTGTTTTGGGCATGGGTTGGCTATTTCAGCATCATGCTCAAGTTGGTTGTAGACATAGGGTAGAACGTTTCCATTGGTTTAGGAAATCTATATTGGAAACTATAGATGAGGTTGGAAGGAAAAGTAATGTTTTTGTTTCGGGACTCAAGGTCCGGAAGATGATTAGGAAAGAATGCATAAGATACTTGACCTATGTAATTAATAAGCCAAGAGAGGTTAAGAAGCCTGAAGGTACTTGTTGTGAATGAATATTTAGATGTTTTTCCAGCGAAATTGAAGGAATTGCCAGCGAAGTGGGAAGCAGAATTTTCCATTGCTCTAGTGCTATCGATAGAACCAATTTCATAGACCCCTTATAGAATGGCACCTACAAAATTGCAAGAGCTCGAGAAACAACTGCAGGAATTGATGGGGCAACAGTTTATTTGACCAAGTGCTTCACCATGGGGAGCATTTGTATTATTTGTTAAGAAGAAAGATGGGTCATTACAGATATGTGTAGATTATCGAGGACTAAATACAGTAACGGTAAAGAATAAATATTCATTACCCATGGCTGATGAACTACTCGATCAGTTGTGAGAAGCTAGATGTTTCTTGAAATTAGACTTAAGGCAAGAATATTACTAGGTCTAGATTCGAGAAAAAGATATACCAAATATTGTATATAACACTCGATGTGGATATTTTAAGTTTGTAGTAATGCCCTTTGGTGTTATTAATGCCCTTGCCATTTTTATGGACCTAATGTACGAAACATTTCAGCCGTACTTAGTTAATTTTGTGGTCATATTCATAGATGACATTCTGGTGTACTCTAAGTCCCTAAGGGCATGAGCAGTACCTTCAAAGAGTCTTAGGGAAGTTAAAAGAGACCAAATTGTATGCGAAATTCAGTAAGTGTGAGTTTTGGTTGCAAGAAGTAGCATCCTTGGGACATGTGATATCTAAGGACGGGATTATAGTAAAGTTGAAGCGGTGCCAGATTGAAAATGTCCCGAGACTCCGATCGAAAATCCGAAGTATCCTGAGACTGGCAAGATATTGCCGAAGATTTATTGAGGAAACTCCCTAAGATAGTTTCACCTTTGACTCGACTCACGCAAAAGGAAGTTCTCTGTGTTAGAACCAAGAAGCGTGAGAGAAATTTCAAGGAATTGAGAGAAAGAATACATTCTGCTCTTGTTCTAATATTGCCTGTGATGGAATCATTCATTACCGAGATTGGTATTATATCTTGAAATAGTCTGCGATGAGACAAGATGTTTTAATGAAGGCACCCTAAAGTAAGTATACTATCCGTCCAGGAGCCATGAGAATATATCAGGACTTGAAATGGCATATTAGTGGATTGACATGAAAAAGGATATCTCAGATTTTGTAACTTGATGTTTAACTTATTAGCAAGTGAAAGCCGATCAGCAATGGCCTAGAAGGTTCTTGCAGCTATCACCAACTCTATCATGGAACTAGAGTGAAATTACTACGAATTTCATTACGGGACAACATTAAAGCTCAGTATAGCAGCGCACCCATAAACAGATGGATAGACTAAATGAGTGAATAGAGTTTTGGAAGATATGTTGCGGGCTTATGCTCTAAATTTTGGAACTAAGTGGATTGATAATTTAGCATGTATAGAATTTGCCTACAATAACAGTTATCAGTCAACTATCAAAATGGCCCCATCTGAAGCTTTATATGGAAGAAAATGTTGGTCCCTATTATATTGGGAAAGTTTAGGACAAAGAACAGGCGAACAAGATGCTTTTGATCTTGAAAAGGGTCTGACATATTGTAGAGATGATCAAAACCAAGTTAGAAGTTGCGTAGAGCAGACAAAAAAAAAAAAAAAAAAAAAGAGGTATACAGATCAACGTGGGGGAGATTTGAAATTACTAAAGGGGATTATGTATTCTTGAAGTTAGCTCCACAAGAATAGTCAAGAATTAAAGAGTAAGAAAAGAAATTAGCATTTAGGTACGTTGAACCATTTCTTATTGTTAAAAAGATCGGGAAAGTAGCCTATCGATTGGAGTTACCAATGGAACTTCAAGTTATTCACGGCATGTCTTATGTATCCCAATTTTGAAAGTATGTGGCTGATCCTACCTACATTTTGAATAAAGAATCCATTGAGATGACTCTAAGCTTCAAACATAAGGAAAAGCCTATTAAGATCTTGGAGCATACTGAAAAGGAATTATGGAATAAGAAAATTCCACTTGTACGAGTATCGTGGAACCATCATCCTGTATAGTATGCAACTTGAGAAAATGAAAGTGAAGACGTTGAAAAGGTACCCAAAACTATTCTAAGTGTAAACTAATTTCGAGGACAAAATTTTTTTGTGAGGAAAGGAGAATGTAATACCCCATCTTTTACTTTCGAATGGTTACTATTTGTAATAAGATAAGGATTTGTATCAATGACCAGAACAAAAGTTGATCAGTGTAATAAGACGAATATTTTGGTACGATAATATTTGAGCAGAGCATGGGTGTAATTATTGGATCTGTTCTACCCGTACCCTAAATCTTTAGAAGGCTATTATTATTAATAAAATAAGAATTTGAGGGTACATTGTGAAGAGAAATTGATCAGTGTGATGAAACACGCGTTTTTAGTGTGAATAATGCTACCCCGGATATTGGGGGCATTTTCGTCACTTTGATCGCACCTGCGACTTTGACTGCAAATTTGATCAAGTAGAGAAGGAATTGAAGAATTTAAGTATTGTTAATGGATTCAGTGGAATTTTTGGAGTTGAATGGTGAAGTAAAAAAATTTTCCATTTCAGATCCGATTTTGGTCATTTTTGAAGAAAAAAAATCCAAAAGTGCAGTCAACTTAAGACAAGCGGCGTAATATGATTGGAGGATGAAAAACAAGTGTCAAAATACCATTTGGGAAGTAAGATATTTGTGGAATTATTTTATTTCAAAAGCTTATTGAATAAGATTATTAATTACAGAAATTAATTAAATTAACCAATAGGAAAATGGTTGAAAATTGGATAGCCCATAAAGGTTGACTTTGTGACCAATCTTAGTCACAATTTGGACCAAGAAGTCCAAGAAAATGGTGGTGGAAAATGGCTGAAGAAGAGCCTAAATTTTGGTACAATGAAGGAAGAAAAGAAAGGAGAAAATAAAAGAAAAATAGGAGATTTCGCAAAAACTTTCAAAGGAAGATTTTGACCATTTAATGAATCACTTGATCGTGTGATTTTGGTCATGAGAATGGCAGTGGAAGCTGTATTTTTACATCTAAATACGGACAGCAAGTATAAGAAAGAAGAAAGAAAGCAAAGAGGAAGAAAAAGGAAAGAAAAGCTAGAGAAAATTGAGAGAAAAAGGAAAAAGAGAGAGAAAGCATTCCAAGAAGAGAAAAAGGAAGGAACTTGGAGCATTTTCAGCCTAGAGCAATCAATAAACAAGGTAAAACTCTATGTTTCATGAATTAAAGTTGAAGCATGAAGAATAAGGATTGTTTTGACATGAATTTTATTGAGAAAATCCATATGAGTTGTGATTTATGTTTAGAAAAATATCTATGTTTTGGGGTTGTTGTATTTGCTGTGCATGGTGGCGCAATTGGAGGCATGTATGCTGTGTTTTATATGATGTTTGAAGGTGGTTTGAAGATGGTTTAAAGAGTTGTTCATGGCTACTAAAATGGAAGAAGGAAATAAGATAACAAATGGTATAATTGTTGAAGAAAATGGAATATTGTTGTTATTATTCAAAGTTGTTGGTTTTGTAATCATTTAAACATGAAAGATACTGATTGTGCATGACTAGAATCAAGAAATATTATGTGATGTTTAGATGATAAACAAATGATTGTAATGATTAAACGACTTATGTATGAGACAGGAAAGAAAAGAGAATGGATTAAGTGAAGGAAAGGAACAAAACATAAATTCTGTTTTGGAAGAATTTCGTGCAGCTCTGAAGAGGTAGTAAACTGAACAATATGGCTGGTTTTTTTTGAAACACATAACCTTAAACTTGTAGCTAAATGTCTTAGGATCGTTTTGGGATGAATTTTGCATGATTTGGAGCTGTGAATAAAAAGTTATGATATAAATACCAAAGGTTGTCATTTCTGTTACGGGATTGAAGTTCTGAGATATTATGGACAGAACTGAATGAAAAAAAAAAGGAAAATGAGTATTTTGTGAATTTCAAATCATCAAGGAAGATCTTGAGGACATTTTGGAATTAGTTTGGCATCAATCGGAGTTGTAGGTTGAAAGTTATGTGCAAAACAAAATCATGTGTCAAAGCAGCAAAATTCCAGAATTTTGCTTAGAAAGTGGTTAAACTTAAGAATGGTTGATTTTGTGATTTTGGATGAAATATATGGGAAATATGAAGTGAATACCTTGTATATGAAGGGATAAAGGATGTGGAAAGTGGAAAAACAAAGAATCAAACAAACAATGAAAAACCAACGAGAACAGAAATTGAACGTTTTCCTTAATCGTCGGCTAAACGTCGATTGGACGTCGGCTATCTATTGGCTATTTTTTGACTGAACATGATTTGACCCAAAAAAGATTTTTGGTGTAGGTTTGTTGGTAAATGGCCAACAAAACATTGAAAATGGTGGAAACGATACTTGAACGACTGTAAATGGAAAGAGTTTAGTTAGGACACGAGGTGAGTCTCTTGGATTTCTCAAACCCTTCTAAAAGCTAGTGTGGTTTGTTTTTCCTTGAAATGCTATGTTTTATACCATTTTGTAAATCTTTGAATAAGCTTAAGGTTTATCTAAGCAAGAATTAAAAACTTGGATTTTTGCAAAATAGTAAATTTTGGAATCGGGTATTCATAAATTGACTGGAATGCCCTTATTGGCACATTTTATGGAAATGTGTTTGAAAACTTTGAATTTAATCCTCTTTTTGGATTAGAATTATGGATTTCTTGAAATGATTTCCTTTTGGAATCAGGTATTTGGAAAATGATCCAAATGTCCTTATTGGAATGTTTATGAAAGCTTTTGGAATCGGGTATACGGTAAAAGATCGAAATACCCTTTTTGAAACTTTTGTGAATACTTTTCAAATCGGGTAAGGGTAAAATGACTCGAATACCCTCAAAAAGTCTTTTGGAATTGAGTATGGGTAAAATAACCTAAATACCCTTGGAAATAACTTTTATGATCGAGTACGGGGAAAATAACCCGGATACTCTTGGAAACATGTTTTGATGTGTGAACAAAAGTCTTCATCTTGTCTTAATATGATTTTGAAAATGATCTCTCGTGATAAGATTGACTTTTGAAAAATGACCGTTTGACCCTTGAAATTGTTTCATTGGTCTAATATGTTATGGAATGAATTGATTGGCACTACGGAGCCTATGTGAATGATAATCTGATTTGCGAGTTAGTGGGATCAAATTATGGGAAATGTGATTTTGCCCCAAATATATTTTAATTTGAAAATCCTGCGGGATCAGATAAGCCTCTAGCCTAATTAGTCAAATAGGGTTGGTTTGGTTAACGTTAAGTACTCAGCAAGAACTTTGATCTTTGTACTAGCTCATGTTAGAGGTAGACGACCCTAAGTAACCTAGCTAGTTTTGGAGATTGTCTTATTCGAAATAGGGCGACAGGATATTGAGATGAGTCATCCTGGCTAGCCGTTTAGCACCTGGCATTTGCCGCGTCTGCGGGCGCTTCTTGATTTTGAGTCATTTGCAAGATGCCAGGCGGGGACACTCGGCGCGTTTGACTCTTTACTACTTTATTGGTGATTAACTTCAGGATTGGGACCCTTAGCTTACGGTTGCAAGTAAAATATTTTCCAGCGATGCACGGATCGAGTACTATAGGCTGCGGTCTCAGTACGATGACACGGTGCAAGTTGGTGTGCTTATCCGGTGACGCACGGATTGTGTACTGGAGGTTGCTGTCTCAATACGATGACACAGTGCAAGTCGGTGTTCTTATCTGGAAATGCACGGTTTAGTGTTGTAAGGCGGAGACCTTGGCACAATAAGATTGTGATGCCGAAGTGAAGCCTTGTGAGCTTTGCATACAGACCGACCTTCTATTGCAGAAGTGCCTGTGATTTGGAAATTGGGACAATGTTTTGAAATTGAAATACAGTTTTCCAAAAATGATTGAGTTTTGAATAAACTCTTTGTTAAAGAGTTTTAGAATTGTTTCCAGTAAAAAAATGATATGCTATTCCACAAAAGTTTTATGTACTCTATCTGTTTGATAAAGCTCTAGCATATACAGGACTCACTGGGTGATTTTTCACTCACACGTGTCTTTTATCTCACCTTTTTGTAGCATCTTGAGTTAAACGGAGCTACGGATAGAGGACAAAACCATAAGGACAGTAAAATAGGTCCGGACGTTTCCCTTTTGGATAATGTACCTTATTACCGATTGAATGGAAAATTTCATGTATGAGATTCTTTGTTATATATGTGCACGTGACCATCAGTATGGGTTGTTGTATGGATTTGGATCTTACATACTCTATTAATTTTTTTTTTCTCTTTAAAGACCCATTATCTGGGTAACTAGATGTGGCGACACCCAGTGTTGATATGCTTCCGCTATTACCTTTAGTAGGGGTGTTACATATAGGCAGTCCAGTGACGAAGTCCATTGTTACTTCTTGATGCGTAAATTTTGGGTGTATAAAAATCATCAAATTTAAATCCATCCCTTAGTCAAGTTTTAATTAAAACATTAATCCTAAAATACACATACGAGTAAGTATACTCATCGCAAGCATAGTATAGGGAATCAACAAGTATCGATCTTCTAAGGAACAAGTACACACTAATCACTTTTCATTTATTGTTTAACCGACCTAATAAAGTGATAAAATAATACAAAGAAAAATATAGAAATATATACAACTCAAGGATGTAGGATATGCAATTTAGATAACTACCCTAGGACACATGATAAGGAATCATCTAGTAATTATCTCAATTAATCATCATCTTGGCATCATGAAGGAATATAAAGTAAAATTTAATCATTTCCCAAGTCATGAATCTACTTATATAGACTCTACTTCTTTCCCAATCTATGGAATCACTATCTTTTGATTAAATTAACAGATTTCCCAATCACACCACCATAACCAAAATATGCATTAAACACAATTCCTCATCAATATGAAATTAGCTAATGACCTTTTGCTTGAGGTGAAATTAGCTAATTTTTTATCGTTGTAGTCCTTTAATCTTAATTTTGTTTTCCAAATCCATTAAAATTTGACAAATACGAAATCAATGCAATGAACTCCTAACATCATTTTCCAAGTCAATTAAAAGAACTTGCATTAATAACCAATGATAACAAGTAATCAAATACTAAAGATGATAGAAAAATGATCAAATAACTAAAGGTAAAAGAAAGCACTCATAGACCAAGAAAACAAATACCAAAGCTTTAATACATCATTGTTTAAGAACAAGAAAACAAAGGTAAAAGAAAACACTCATAGACAAGCCATCTTCTTCTCATTTGAAGACTCTCTTTGAACAATCCTCCTTGAATGGTGAATCTCTCATTCTTTGACTGGTTGGAATTTTTGCCCTTGGATTCACTCTTTCTTTCTTCTATTTTTTTTTTCTTGGTTTTATAGGCTTCTTTTATGCAAAATTTATTTCTTGAGGAATCTTAGTTGAGTAGAATTCAAAAAAAAAAAAAAAAAACAAAATCTTTGGAAAATTACCAAATTTGTGCACAGGATTTTCACTACTTTAGGGTGTACCTGGCGCCGGGTCCAGTCGATCCACCTGGCACTAGGTGTGTTCTGCTTTTCTCTTGAAACTACTCAATTTTTCACTATTCGGCCTGTGAAACCCCGGTCAAAACCAACCTTAGAGTAAGGGGATTGGGATGCATATCATATTTTATTTCATGGTTAAATATATTTTCATATGATTTTTATGTGTTTTGGATTCGGGTTTTATTGTCTCGAAGTCTTGTTGGTGAGTATTGTGTGAGAGGGGCAAGATGGTAATTTTTGCCCGAGGTGAAAATAGGGAGATAGCCGGTGGATTGAATAGAAAATAATTTTCTAGTGAAAATATCAACAAGAGTTGTTGTGGTGTAGTGGTTAGAGCTTTGGAATTAATTCTTGAGGTCTTGGGTTCAAATTCCATCATAGAAGCCTTAGCTAGATTAAATTTTATTTTTGCTTAGTGGAGGAAATTTCGGTCATAGGAGCTTAGAGAAAGGTAGGGATGATGTCCTAAGAGAGACATGCTAGGAGTATTCTCATTCCACTCTTTTGCCCTACTCGAATTTCCTAAAGGGAATTCTTCTTCCCTTGATCTTTGGTTTTCCTTAGGTTTCAACTTCTTAGTTTGATCAAGATGTTCTATCCATTTTCTTTCCAGAAATTTCAGTAAAATGCTGTGATCTTGTGGGATCAAAGTGCCCTAGTAAAAGGCTTCTCATGGTTTGAAAAATGCGGAAGAATGGTGGGAAATTTCAAGGGGAAAAATCCCTCTAGTAAGCTTGCTGAAATTTCACTCTAGACTAATTCATCTTCCTTCGTGGCATGAGCTGAAATTTTCCAGCTTGTTGTACCTTCAAAATGTCGAAATTTTTAGCTAACATTCCCTCCCAAATGCTGCCAGAAAAATGATCTTTGGGATCAATTTGAAACCTGAAAATTCTTGACCAATTTCGGACTGCTCAAAGCTGGAGCAAAACAGCAAAAAATCCTGTACGAAAAACAGTTTTGAGAGTCCAAAACCAAGCTGTTTTCTTCCAGATCTTATTTAGTACATTAGCCATGTTTTTCCTTCATGAAGAAGGCTGGAAACCAGCCTTGAATACCCCTGGAATTCCCTTCAAAACTAGCTGCAAATTGGCTGGAAGTGGCAGCCGAAATTCTGCCCAGAAAAATTCCTGTTCAGCGAAATGACGGGCAGTCCAAAGTTCCAACTTTGTTTCCTATTTTTCTTCTGGCAGAAACACCAACCTTAATCTGTCAAAACCTTCCTTAAACCTCCATTAACAGAGCTCCATTGTTTCCCTCAAGCTTCTGCACGAAATTCAGCAATAGCTGTCCGAAAATCTCTCCAACAAATCCCTGCAATTTAGCTTAATTGGTTTCCAAAATTCCAGCCATCCTTGTTTAGCAACCTTCCATAATATCTTACTCAAATGACCAAACATCTTCTTCATCATTGTGCACCTTAGTTTCAGCCACCATAAGCCACCTTGAATCAGCTTTAATTCCTCAGAAAAGCTGCTCAACCAGTCGGCCATAGGAGACCTTCAAAGCTCTTCAAATTATCAAGATATCCTAGAATATTTAGTTTCCAAATTCACTTCCTAAAAATATTCTCCAAGGATTGTGACAACTAACCCTTCCTTTTCTCTTTCAAATCAGAGAAACAACTCCCTAAACCCTACAGAAATTCGGCCAGCCCTATCCCTCACAAAAATTCGGCAGCTGCACAAGAACAACCTCTCGAAATCTCTCAATCTCCAAGAACACACACACACTACACCAAGAACACCTACCTCTTCCCTACACTTAATACCCCTCCAAACCATCTCAAATCTTCTCAAAAACTTCTAGATTTGACCTACTCACTGCTGTGAGTCCATCAACACCATTATTAAAATCAAACTCCTCAAATCATCTTGCTACTTCGGATCAAAAGCAGAAATTTCTGTGAAGGACAAGAACATCTTCAAGGTAAATTCACCTTATCAACTTCATCTTCTCCAAACGTGATCTCTAGTGAGAACCTATGTGAATAAACATACTAACGATCTCTTCTTCTCTCTCTCTCTCTCCCTCTCTCTCTCTCACGACCGAAACTCCTCTCCCTTGGCCGGATGACTTCTTCACCATAATCATGCTCTCGCCATCTCCTTTGGACAAAGTTAGACATCTAGGAGTTGAGATCTACTCTAAACTCCTTCGAGGCATTCATCAATCAAGTAAGTACCATCAATCTTTCTTTTAAACTCTAGAATTATGTCTCTAGGGTGATAATGATAATAGGTGGATGGTTATAGGATTTGAGTATGTATATATATATATATATATATATATATATATATATAATGTTGAGATTGAAGTATGAATATATGTATGATTGTGAAGGAGATGGGATTTATGCATGGAAGGATTGTCTTGGATGATTATCTGATGATTTGAGGTTGATGCATGTCATAAGTAGTATATGTGATGAAGTATGCTAGATTATGTCACCTTTGGTGAATAGGGTTTATATTCATGATGGATTAATATTGAAGCCATGATCATGTTTATGCTAGTAGGGGTTAGATCATGTGTTGATAAATTGATATATATGCTTGTATACATGATTTGGATGATTTGATGAGTTGAAGGATTGTGTATGTAATGATTGTGGTTAGCCATAGGAATTTGATCATGATCTAGTTGTCCCCAAACAAAATTTTACTTCATGAATAAAATATTCAATAAAATAATTTCTCTTAGCATTTTCAAAAGAAAAAAAAACCCTAGGAATGGTAGATTTGGATTGTCATATATATAAAGGATATTTTAGTCAAACAAATAATGATTTTTGCTATAAAAATGATATATATATATATATGTGTGTGTGTGTGTGTGTGTGTATATTACTTAATATAATGAAATCAATTAAAGCCTTTATGAAAATAATTGCAATTAGTAGAATATATATTACTAAAAATTTAACTATTATTTTCTAATCAAAACTCCTTAAGAATTTATTTAATATTGTTCAAGTGAGACTCATTAAATTTATTTTCAACTAATTTTAGCTACCAATTATTTTCTAAAAACTAAATTATTAATAAATCAATATTTTACTTAATACTACCTAGAACCCTTGATCAAATAAACTCTAAATTTTCCCTAACAAGATTTAAGCTTTCAACTTATTAAATTTATTTCCCAAACCATTAATTATTTTAAATAATTGTGCTAGGCCCAACTCTTAAACCTATTTACTTATCGTTTAACCTTAAAGCTTGGGACACTAGGATCATGGTAGTAGTAAGTTGAGTCGATTTAAAATTAAGGAAGTAGTTTGTGGCTTGAAATTGATTGTGATTTGTATTTGCCCATGTGGGGTTAGGTCTGCTGTTGGAGACCTTGTTATTGTGAGCAAGAATCAGGTAAGCTCCTGCATAAAACCTGTTTGATGCAAAATGTTTATTATGGCAAGCCAAGTGTAGAGTGCATGGACACTCATTTATGTAAAGGCAATTGAGGGTTAAATCTTTTCTTATTTCAAACATTTGAATTATTTAAAAGCCAATGAGCAGATTTACTCAAACTCAAACTCTTTCTAAAGCTGATTTTGTTAAAGACTTGGAAAACCCATAAATTGCCATTATCATGTGGAACAGTGTTTTGTTCATTTTATCCCAAGTGGGAAGGTCGTTGAGTACTCAATAAGGGTGGACTACTAGGACTAGTCTTTGAAGGGTTAGGGTAAGTCTCTCAACAAGTGGCCACCTCTGAGGGGTGAGTCCTTCCCAGATAAGATGTCAGTCCAGTGAGTAGTGCCGGTCCGAGCTAGCAGTTTGTTTATAGTCAAGTGACTGTGGTTTGCCGGAATGGATACCCGGTTGTTGTTTGGGTATAGAGAAGGATGAGTATCTTACCCAGTAGGCCGATCACCTACTTTTGTCAGTCTGCACAAAGTGTCGGCATTCTGACCGGTTATGGGGCCCAACGTGTGGTAACCCATATCCCTTTCTTTCGAGTGGTTGATTTTATTACTTATGTATGGCTGGAAAAGCCAAAACGCCACTCTTGTTTTTTACTAATGTTATTGCTTGCCAATATTTCTCTTATAAAGGTTTCACACTTTGCATCCACGAACTGTTTTCACTAAACACCCGAAGCACAAACGGACTTATTGAGATTTCTGTCTCACCACCATTTTATCATGATTTCAGGTCCATCCTGCTGTGGGCGTGAGTAGCTATATATATTGTCTGCTTTGGAAGAATTTTCTGAGGATTTATTTTGTGTAATGTTGGGAGAGCTGAGAGCGGATGAATTTTTATTATGGATTTGTTTTGAGTATTCTTGGATTTATTATTATTTCTTTTGGGTTGTAATAAATTTTAAGTTGAAGTATCATTTTATTTCCGCTATTATATTTGTGTGTTCTAGTTATCAAGATCCCTTGTCCTTTGGATGGGACGACATCCTTGGCCTTGGCGGGCCTAGGTAGCGGGGTGTTACACGGCCAAAGTGAACTTGGCGCCTGGTCCATTTGACAGGCATGGCGCCAGGTGCATGTTGGAAAATTCACCTTTCTGCTCGAAATCAACTTAAATCTGCACAAATTTGTTAAAAATACTTTCTACATCCAAAATGTCAAATAGAAAGGAATATGCCTAGTTATTACAACAAAAGTATCTCATATTGGCCTCAAATAACTAGGAAAATAGTGATGAATTTAGTCCCTTTCACAAATGTGAAACCCCACCTAAAGCCAACCCTAGAGTAAGGAGGATGGGATGCATATCATGCATAAAATATACCTTTTTGAATAATTTTATGTTCCTTAGAATTGTGGTTTATGGGTTAAATGATTTATTTATGCTTGTTGGGTAGAAAGGGTAAAAAGGTAATTTTGCTTGAGGTCAAAATAGGAAGATGGCTTGATGTTTAGATAAGAAGAATATTTTGGTGAGGAAATAAGAACAAGAGTAAGTGTAGTTAAGTGGTTAGAGATTTGTGATTTAATCTCTAAGGTATTGAGTTCAAAGCCTAGCACTTAAGTTTTATTCATATTTATCTTAGCTATGTTTGAATTTTTGTTTTTCTTACATTCCTTGAAGATAGGAATGTTGTCTTAAGGAAGACATTTTGGTAATGTCTTGACCATGTGGTCTTGTCCTAAAAATAATTCTAGAAGAATTCTAGTCCCTTTTAATTATGCTAGCCTTGGCCTAACATCTTTAAAATTTAAACTATACTTAATTCTTTAATCCATTTTTAATCATAAAAATTCTGAGATAATTCCCTAGCCTAGAATTTGAAAATCCCAGCTCTTGTGGGATAGAGATGGCTGAAGGTAAGGAGGGGAAATAGGTAGAGGTTCTAAGGAAAAGAAAATACCATAACTATTCCTTCAAACTCCATCTTCATCTTGTTCATGTTTTGGTAAGAAAAATCTGGAAAATTTCTAGATTTCCTTCAAGGCTGTTTTTGAAAATTTCAGCTAGCTTTCCTACCTAATTTTTGCAAGAAAAACCAGTCATTTTATGTGAGGATGAAGGCTGGAAATTCGGCGAATTTTCGGAGTTGTACAAACAGTCCCAAACTAGAATTTCTTTTCAGCAAGCTAGCAACATTAAACATGAAATTTGAAGCCACCGTTAGAACATATGAACAGCTGGAACTTCCTCTGTTTTTCTTCAAGATGAAGGCTGGAAAACCACCATTAGAAGACCTTCAAACACCCTTAAAATCCAGATGCCAAATTGTGCCAAAGAGGACCAAAAATTCTGCACCAAAACCATTTCAATTCCAAGTGTTCTTAAAGCTTCAATTCCAGAAATTTTTCCATCTTGTCTCTTCAAGGGTAAGGATGAAATTCTTCATCAAAACTCACTGAAATTCGGACCTTGTACAGATATGAACTAAACATCTTGGCTTCCCCACCAACCTTGAATATTAGGATTCCATTATCATACCTCAAAAAGCTCCTATTATCACTAAATCCAAAACTTATTCAAACTTCAAATTAAATTCCAGATTTTGTTCCATTAAAACACTCCTATAGCTAATTGATAAAACCAAAAAATCCTCTACCATTACATGATCATTTTCAGCCAGCCTTAGGTCTGAACAACTCTCCATTCTTTGGTTGAAACTTAGCTAATTCAGCCATACACCATTGAAGAACAAGAAACCTTACAAGAACAAACTACATTAACCAATCCTATACCTTAAACAACTCCACTTTTTTCTCCATTTGAATTTTAAAAAAATTTGAAAACCATCTCTCTCATTCTTGATAACCGAAAACTCCTTCTACACTAAGCATTCAGCCATCATAATTCCAGCCACACTCAAAATTCATTTTCTCTTAAACTCTCTAAAAAATCACCAAGAACACCAAGAACACATACTTCACATCTTCAAGCCTAAACCAATCCTAAACACCTCCAATCACTCCCAAACTCTCTAGATCATCCATATTCAACCTATATTCTTCATTTCTACACTTTATAACACCAAAACACACAAAGTTGAATTTCCAAACGGATCAAACCAACCTTTTTTGTTGAAGATTCAAAGAACACCAAAAGGTAAAATAAGAACATTCTTCTTGTTCTTCTTCTTCTATTCAATCTCTATTATCATTCTCTATTCTCATTCGATTCTCTCTCTCACGCACTCTCTCTCTCTCTCTCTCTCTTGGGCGAAATGGTGATGATCAACCATGGGCTACTTACGGACCACTAAAGGCCATTAAGCACTCAAGGATCTTCACTAACCAAGGAGAATCCTTCATCAAATGAGCATCAATCAAGTATTTTTTTTTTCTTAATCTCCCTTTTTAATTCTCAGAATCGAGACTCCTAAATGTTAATAGGTTAATTAAATAAAGTAGGTGATGTGTTTGGATTTGGGTATAAAAATCATATAAAAACTAAGCACATTCCCAATCAAGTTTAAATTAAAATGTTAATACCAAATTACACATATGAGCAAGCGTTCTCATCATTAACATAGCATAGGGTTCAAACGTGTGTCGATCCTCCAAGAACAAGTATACATTAATCATCTTTCTTTCATTATTTAACCAATTCAATAAAGTAAAAGGAAATAAAAATGAAAATAAAATAAAATAAAAATATATACATGTCAAGGATGGAGAAGTATGTAACTCAAACCATTATTTTGACAATCATGATCTTAAAGTACCTAATCATTATCATAACCAATTATTCTCTTGGCATCATGAAGGATTAAGGTAGATTCACTTCTTTGTCCAATCCTTGAATCCCTATCTTCTGGATAAATTAGCATCACATATCTTGACTCAACTAATTCATCTAAAAGATGTATTAACCAAGTCCTTGATTTAATTCTCATTCCTGGCAAATTACACATGAAATTAACCAATGAATCCATATTCCGGCAAACATCAACCAACCTTGAACTACTTTGTCGCTACTCTTAACTCCTTTGTCCAAGCAAGTTAAGAGTTAACAAATTGAAACCACCATTAACCCCCTTGTCCAAGCAAGTTAATGGAAAGAACCAACCAATAAATCTCGTAATAAGCACAGGTAATCAAATACCAAGAATAACAATCAATTAATCAAAAGATCAAACAACTCTAAAAATCATGAATATCTAAAACAATGTCAAATTACAATAAAAAAATTAATACATTATTTTCAAGAAAAAGAAAACAAAGTAAAAGAAAGCACTCATAGACAAGCCTCCTTCTTCTTCCTTTGAAGACCTTCTTGTGCAACCCTCCTTAAATTGAAGAATTCCTTCTTTGATTTCAGTGATTTTCTATGATGATTAATGAATTTTTCTCTTTTTCTCTTGTGTTTTCCATCTATTTATAGACTTAGGAAGTGCCTAAACTCATTAGTGTAATGTTATTGGCCAAGTAGAAGTAGGAAAGTACTAAAACTCCACAAATTACCAAAAATCGCATCTAAAAGTTAAGATCCCGTCTTTTCCTCAGGGTATAGCCGGCGCTGCCTTGGCTGCTGAAGCTGGCACCGGTTATGTTCTGTTTCTTCCTTTGTTCATCAATTTTTTCTTAAATTCCATGCAATGTTGTTGTAACACCCCTACTAAAAGTACAGCAGAAGTATATCAACACCGAGTGTCGCCCCGTCCAGTTACCCAGATAAGGGGTCTTTATAACAAAAAATTTAACAGAGTATTATCCAAACAGGAAACGTCCAGACCTATTCTGCTGTCACTGTGGTATCGTCCTCTATCCGTAGGTCCTTCCAACTCCAGATCCTACAAAAAGGTAAGATAAAAGACACGTGTGAGTGAAAAATCACTCAGTGAGTCCCGTGTGTGCTAATGTTTTATTAAAGAAGTAGAGTACACAAAACTCTTATGAAAAAACATATCATTTGTTCATTAGAAATGCATCAAAAGCTCTTTAATGAAACGTGTATTCAGAACTCAATAATTTTTTTGGCAAACAGTGTTTCAACTTTCAAATCTTTACCCGATTTTTTTTTTCCAATCACAGGCACTTCTCTAATAGAAGGTCGGCCTGTTTGCAAGAACTGCAGTCCTTGCCTTCGGCAACATGGTCTCTTGTGCCAGGGACTGCGCCTTACAGCACGTCACCCATCTGAAACCCCAGTTGAAACCAACCATAGAGTAAGGGGTTGAGATGCATTTCAAATTTTATTGCATGCTTAAATATATTTTTATATGATTTTATGTGCTTTGGATTTGTGGTTTATGGCCTAGATGGCTTATTTGTGCTTGTTGAGTAAGAAGGGCAAAATGATAATTTTTGCTTGAGGTGAAAATAGGGAGATAGTTTAAGGATTAAATAGGAAAAATATTTTGGAGAGAAAATAAGAATAAGAGTTGTTGTGGTGTACTGGTTAGAGCTTTGGAATTAATTCTTGAGGTCTTGGGTTCAAATTCCATCATTTGAGTTTTTGCATGATTGAATTTTATTTTTGTTTAGGGAGGATATTTTCGGCCTTGTATGCTTTAGAGAAGAGTAGAGGGTTGTCCTAGGGAAGACATGATAGGAGTATCCTAATCCTACTCTTGTGCCCTACAAAAATTTCTAAGGGAGTTCACACCCTTCTTGATCTTTAGTTTTTCTTACTTCTCAATTCATTAAGTGGTTCAATTTATTCAAGACAATTTTATTCCAGAAAAATTCCAGCAAAGTGCTGTGGTTTTGAAGGTTCAAAATGTCTTAGTGTAAGACATCTTATAGACTGAAAATGGGTAGGAGTTGGGGAAGGTTTCCAAGAGAATTAATCTCCATGGTTGAACCTTCAAAACTCCACCCTAGCCATGTTCATTTTCTTCATAAAGTAATCTGGAATTTTTCCAGCTTCTTGTGCATTCAAAGTGTCGAAATTTTCAGCCATAATTCCCTCCCAAATGCAGCTAGAAAAATGGCCCTCTTGTCTAGCTTATAGTCTAAAATTTTATGGACAAAATCGGACTGCACAAATGCTGTGCAAACTAGAAAATTTTCTGGTCAAATTCATAGTTTTGGTGATCGTAAACTAAGCAGTTTTCTTCCAGTTTTCATCCAGCACCTTAGTCACGTTTTTCTTCCATAAAGAAGGCTGGAAACCAGCCTTGAAAGACCTCTGAAAATGGCAGCAAAAGCTGTCAGAAATTTCTAGCAACTAGCGAAAAACCTGTACAGGAAATTTTCCAGCTTTCTTCCTTCTCCAGCCCTGACCGAAACTTCACCATTTTTCTATTCAAACTTCTCTTGAACAGCCATGAACTGAGCTCCATTATCTTCCCCAACTTTCTGCTTGAAAAACCTGTCCATGGCTACCCTAAAATATCTCCACCAATTACTCCAATCAAGCCTTTGATTGAAGACCAAAATTCCAGCAAACATATTTAGTAAACTACCAAAAATCATCCCTCAAATAACCAGAAATCTCTTCACCATTGTACTCCAAATTTTCCACCATCTTTAAGCCCCTTCAAACAGCTTTCATCCAGCAAAAACTCTAATCAAACCAGCCGACCATTCGAGCCTCCAAAAGATCTCCTCCATTGAAGATTTTCTTACCATATTTTGTTTCCTAAATTGATTCCCTAAAATATTCTTTTAGGATTTCAAACAACCAGCCTTTCCTTTTCCTCCCAAACCAGAAATTCAATTGCCAAAACCTCTCAAACAATTCAGTACTCCCACCTACACAGAATTTCGGCCAGCCTCTCCCTATTCTCTCCATTCTCTTCAACCTTCAAGTACACCTACTCACCTTCTCTCGCCTAAGACCACCAAAACCACTTCAATCTTCTCAAAAAAAAAAAAAAAATCCAAATTGCAGCTACTCACTTTCGGGGATCCATTCATACCACTTTTACCATCAAACTCCAAAATCCAACTCGCTCTTTTGGATCGAAAACCAACATTTTTGTGAAGGCTCAAGAACACCTTCAAGGTAAGCATGTTCAATCAACTTCTTCTTCACTCATCTTCAACCTCTAATGAATATATATGTGTATAATAATACTAATGGACTCTCTTTCTATTTCTTTCTCTCTCTCTCTCTCTCTCTCTCTCTCTCTCTTGGCCGAATGCTCTCTCCCTCTTGGCCGAATGGTGACTTCAACCATGGCCATGTTTTCTTCATCTCTCTTGGGCGGATCTAGTCTCCTAGGAGTTCAAATCCATTCGAAACTACTCCAGGGTACTAATCAATCAAGTAAGCCTCTTCAACCCTCTCTTTGAATTCTAGATTCATGCATCTAGGATGATATTGGAAGGAGATGGATTATGATTAGGATTTGAGCATGTGTTGTTGTGATATTTTGAGATTGAAGCATGAATAAATGTGTGTATATGATGGAGATGGGATTAATATATGAGTTGATTGTCTTGGTTGATTGTATAGCGTTTTTAGGGCTTAATGCATATCTCCATGTCGTGAGTGGTATATGTGATCAAGCATGTTAGAGATTATGTCACTTTTGGTGAATAGGATTTATGTTCATTGTTAAAGCCATGATTATGTTTATGCTAGTAGAAGTTAGATCATGTCTTGGTAAATTTAGATCTATGCCTTTATTCATGATTTGTATTATTTGATGAATTGAAGTGGAGTGTATGTAGCAATGGAAATATGATCATGATTCCGTTGTCCTTAAGCTAATTTTATTTCATCAATAAAATTATTAATATTATAATTTTTGCTAGTAAATTTCGAAAACCCCTAGGAAGGGTGGATTTGGATTATTATATATAAAATAAGGATATTTTAGTCAAATAAATAATGGCTTTTATTAAAGAAATAAAATATATAGATTTTATATAAAATAAAATATATAGAAAATAATAATAAAGCCTTTCATATGAATATTCATAATAGGTAAAATATTAATTTTGTAAGTGTTATAGTCATAAATACTATTAAAATTTATTTATTATCTTTCAATCAAAGCCCATTAAAATTTACTTACAACTAGTTTTAGTTACCTATTATTTTCTAGCAACAATTATTAATAGATCATTATTTTTCCTAATACCACTTGGGACTCTTCATCAAATAAACTCTAATTTATTCTTAGCAAGATTTAAACCTTCAACTTATTAGTACCTATTTTCCAAAACCCTAATTATTTTAATATCAAACTAGACTTTGCTTATAAACCCTTTTATTTATTATCTGGCTTTAAAGCTTGGGACACTAGGATCATGGTTGAAGTAAGATGAGCTAGTTTTATTTGTTGTGGTGGATTTTGGCTTGAGTTTAATTATGGCTTGTATTTACCCCAGGCGGGGTTAGGTCAGCTGTTGAAGACCTTTATTTTATCTCAAGCTAAGGATCAGGTAAGCTCCTGCATAAAACCCGATTGATGCAAAATGGTTTTATGGCAAGCTAATTGTGGAGTGCATGGTCACTCATTTCTGTAAAGGCAATTGAGGATTGTTTCCTTTCTCATTTCAATCAACCAAATTATTTGAAAATCAATAAGCAGATTTGCTCAAACTCTAAACTTTTTCTAAAACCAATTTTGTCTCAAACTTTGGAAATCCTTAATTGCCATTTTTAAGTGGAGCTATATTTAGTTCATTTTTTCCCCCAAGTGGGATGACTTACGTTGAGTACTCAATAAGGGTGGACTGCTAGGACTAGTCTTTGAAGGGTTAGGGTAAGTCTCTCAGTAGGTGGCCACCTTTGAGGGGTGAGTCCTTCCCAGATAAGATGTCAGTCCAGTAGGTCGTGCTGGTCCGAGTTAGCAGCTTTCAGTCAAGTGGACTGTGTGTTGCCGGGATGGATAACCGGTTTTGTTTGGGTATAGAGAAGGAGGAGTATCTTGCCCGGTAGGCTGATCACCTACCTTTGTCAGTTTACACAAAGTGTGGGATTCTGACCGTTGTATGGTTATGGGGCCCAACGTGTGGTAACCCATGACCACCTTTTTTGAGTGGTTGATTTTATTGTACATGTATGGTTGGAAAAGCCAAAGCACCACTCTTGATTTTGACTGTTGTTTATTGCTTGCCAGTATTTCTCTTATGAAAATGTTATACTTTGCATCCACAAACTATTTTCACTGGACACTCAAAGCACACACGGACTTACTGAGATTTTTATCTTATCACCCTTTTTACCATGATTTCAGGTCAATCCTCCTGTGGGGATGAGTAGCTAGTTGTTGCCTGCCTTGGAAGATTTTTTTTTTTCTGATATTTATTTTGTGTAATGCTGTGGGAGTTGAGAGTGAACAATTTTTATTTTGGATTTGATTTGAATTCGTGGATTGTAATAAGTTTTAAGTTTAAAGTATTATTTTTATTCTATTATTTTGATTGTGTGACCCAGTTATAAAGACCCCTTGTCCTTTGGACGGGGCGACATCCCCAGCCCTATCGGGCCTAGGTAGTGGGGTGTTACAAGTGGTATCAGAGACTAGATTATAAGCAAATATTGATAGCATGTGTTCTATTTATTTAAGTTTAAATCTTTATCTAACCTATCTTGTTTATGCTGTAGGATTGTTAGAATGTTTAGAACCACGAGGAAAGGGCAGCAATGGCACCCGCCTATCCCTATTTACACGGAAGACCTTCTAGTTCCCCAGCCTGCCCCTCAGCCAGTTATCCCTTTGGAGGATAGGAGTGATGATGAGGTCCCGATCCATGAGCCACCCCCAATCCCGGTGATAGACATAAGTTCTGATAGTATAGATGAGGTGATGGCAGTGGAGCACGTACCCCACCCTCCTAGTCCCGTAGTGGACTTAGCAGCAGATAGTGATAACTCGGGGGAGATCAACTATGAGTCTCCACCTAGGCCTTCTTTCATTTCTCCTCCCAGCCGATTTGGGCCCGGGGAGAGTTCTAGGCGCCCCGGAAAGGAGCCGATGGAGGGGTTTGCCAGTGGGGTTGGGGTAGATTTTTCTAAGAGCTCTGGGGGTTGGTTGTATATGGCTAATGATGAGGATTCTGATGAAGATTAGAGGACTAAGAGTTATTTTGATTCGGATGTTTATTTATTGCTTTCCGTGAACTTTTATGTTAAGGATTTTTAATTTTGTTTTCTGTTAAAATTTTAAATTTATGTAAATCAATATTTGAAGGAGAATTTATCAGTAATTCTTTAGACAAAATTTACCTCTAATTTCTTTTTACTTATATCTGACTATGAATGCATGCGCAACTAAAATGATTTAATCCTTGAATGCATACCTTAACATATGGGGTATGGTTTAGAATGGCACCCAAGTACCGTGTAGCTTCAATAGGCAGAAGGGTTTTGGAAGCTAATCATGTGGCACAGGAAGTCGAGTCAGCTCAGATGCAATCACCTAACCAGGGTGATGGGAGTGGTCCGGATATGGGAGTGGGGTCTGAAGTTCTGATTGATGTGACAATGGGCCAAGCATTCAACAAGATGGCAGAAATTCTTTAGACCCTGATCAAGCGAAGAAACCCTAAGGGGGAAGATGAGGCGTTAGAGCGGTTTCTAAAATTTCAACCGCCTGTCTTCTTAGGCGAGGCTGAACAAGACCAGAAGGTAAATCAATAGGTTGAGAAAATGGAGGACATATTTGCAACACTGCAATACACCGAGGAACGGATGGTTAAGTTTGCGGCTTTCCAGTTGAGAGGACCATCTCGGGCATGGTGGCAGCGAGTTCAAGAAGACTGGGAAATGGTCAAGTAGGAATGGACGTGGTCCAACTTTTTTGAAGTCTTCAAAGCCGAGTACATCCCTCAGCGGATCGTGGAAAAGTGGGAGGACGAATTTCAGAATCTGAGGCAGAGAAGCATGTCAGTGGCCCAGTACGCAACACAGTTCACCCAGCTGTTGAAGTACTACCAGAGATTGGTGGATACTGAGTAGAATAGGACGAGGCAGTTCGTCAAGGGGCTAAGGTCGGAATTGAGGAGGGCGTTGGCACCTTCTCCGCCAATGACCTATTCGGGGGTAGTGGACGCGGCTACCCGAACTAAAAATGAGGACAGTAGCAAGATGGCGGTGAGGCCTTTCCAACTGCCAAGGTAGCTGCAAGGACATTTCCAAGGGCAGCAACCTAACAAGTGCCCGCCAACCAGCAGTGGCAGAACTGGGGGAAGCAAGCCTGGACTGCACCAGTGGGTCCTACTCAAAACCTTCCATTATATCGGCAGTGTGGAAAAAGGGGCCACACAGAGAAAAACTATTGGTCAAAATGGGGTGAACGTAAATGTTTTCACTACGGCGACCCGAACCACCTGCAAAACACCTGCCCTAAGTTGCACAGACTCAGGCAAGGAAATCCAGCGCAAAATCCAGGACCCAATAGAGCCAACACCATGGGAGCATCTGGGAGTGGAGCACCGAAGCTGCAAGTGAAGGGTAAGGCATTCGCTCTCAACAGAGAGGAGGTTGGGACCGATGCAGGAGTAGTGGAATGTACGTTTACTATCCAAGGACGCTCTGTTAATGCATTCATAGATCCTGGCTCTACTCATTCCTATTTAAACAAGACTTGTGCATGCCATTTAGATTGGGATGGAGTAGAGCTACCTTTTACTTTAGTGGTAATCACATCTTTGGGAAAAATGGTGCAAGCGGATCGATACGTGAAAAACTTTAAAATTGATGTGGGGAGAGAAAGTCTGGAGGGAGATTTGATAGTACTGGACATTAAAGATTATGATTTGATATTGGGGATGGATTGGTTAGCTAAGTATGGGGCTAGGGTAGATTGTAGGAATAAATCGATCCAGTTCATTAGATGGGGTTGTGATGTGTTGGAATTCGATGGCAAAAAGGTAAAGGAATTAAAGTATTTGATAGCAGGGGCTAAGGCCCGGAAATTGCTGAAGCAAGGGTGTCAAGGGTACCTGGCTTACGTGATAAACAAGCCGAAGAACCAGTGCACTCTGGAGGACACCGAAGTAGTGAAGGATTTTCTCGATGTGTTCCCAGCGGAACTTGCTTCTTTACCCCCCAGTCGAGAAATGGAATTCATCATCGACTTAGTTCTGGGAGTGGAACCAGTATCGCGGACCCCGTACCGGATGGCACCGACAAAGCTGAAAGAGCTGAAGGAACAGTTGGAAGAGTCAGTAAAGTAAGGCTACATCAGGCCTATCATGTCGCCCTGGGGAGTGCCTGTGCTATTTGTGAAGTAGAAGGACGGAACTCTGAGATTATGCATCGACTATCGGGGTTTGAACAACTTGACGATCAGGAACAAGTATCCCTTACCGCTGATTGATGAGATGTTCGACCAGTTGCAAGGATCCAGTTGTTACTCCAAATTGGACCAGAGGCAAGGGTACTACTAAGTGCGGATAAAAGAGGAGGATATCCCCAAGATGGCCTTCAACACTAGATATGGGCATTACGAGTTCGTGGTACTGCCGTTCAGGGTGACCAATGCTCCAGCAGTATTCATGGATCTAATGCATCGAGTGTTCCAACCCTATCTGGACAGGTTTGTGGTGGTCTTCATCGACGATATTTTGATTTACTCCAAGAGTCCGGAGGAGCACGCGGAGCATCTGAAGCTCATATTGGAGAAGCTGCGGGAACACAAGCTGTTCACCAAGTTTAGCAAGTGTGAATTCTGGCTGGACAATGTAGCATTCCTTGGCCATGTGGTGACCAAGGAGGGAATCAAGGTAGACCCGACAAAAGTTAAAGAAGTGTCAGACTGGAAGCAATTGGAGAACAATATCGAGATTCGAAGTTTCTTGGGATTAGCTGGTTACTACAGGAGATTTATCAAATGGTTTTCGACGCTCGCATCACCGATGACCCGACTACTAAGAAAGGATGTTCCATTTGTGTGGAACGAGAAATGAGAGAAAAGTTTTCAAGAGCTGAAGTGAAGATTGATGACAACGCCAGTATTGAGTCTACCAGAGGAAGGTAGGCCTTACGCACCGTATACTGATGCCTTGAAAGAAGGATTGGGAGCAGTATTGATACAAGACCAGAAAGTGATCGCTTATGCTTCTCGGAAGCTGAGACCTCATGAAGTAAACTACCCTACTCATGATCTAGAGCTGGCAGCTATCATGTTTGCCCTAAAAAAATGGCGACACTACCTGTACAGAGCCGAATATGAGGTGTTCACTGACCATAAGAGTCTGAAGTACATCTTCACCCAGAAAGATCTAAACTTGAGGCAACAAAGATGGATGGAATTCTTGGAAGAATACCGTTGTCCGATCAATTACCACCCCGGGAAGGCCAATGTTGTAGCTGATGCCTTAAGCAGAAAAGTTGGAATGGCCAGGCTAAGAGTGCAGGAAATTCAAGTGGTTCAGGATGTGTTGGACAGAAGGGTGGAAGTGTAAGAGAAGAGGATTGTTATTAGCAATCTAAAGTTGGTACCAGATTTAAAACGGGAAATCGTGACAGCTCAGCAAAGCAACACCGAGTTCCAACATTTCAAGGACAAGGAGATCAAGTGGCCAGGTAGTGAATTCCGTCAAGACGAGGTGGGAGTTTTTCATTTCAAAGATCGGTTGTGTGTACCCGAAGAGCAGCAATTAAGGGACAAAGTTTTGAAAAATGCACACAAGAGCAAGTACTATGAAACCCCACCTAAAGCCAACCCTAGAGTAAGGGGGTCGGGAATGCATATCATATTATTTTGCATGAATATATGTGTTTTTGAATGATTTTATGTGCTTTAGAATCGTGGATTATGGGTTTAAATGCTTAGTTATACTTATTGAGTAGGAGGGGTAAAATAGTAATTTTGCTTGAGGCCAGAATAGGAAGATAGCTTGAGGAGTAGATAAGAAAAATATGTAGGTGAGAAAATAAGAACAAGAGTTGTTGTGGTTTAGTGGTTAGAGCTTTGTGAATTAATATCTAAAGTCATGAATTCAAATCCCATCATTTAAGCTTTTAGCATGATTATCTTAATTAAGTTTGAATTTTTGTTTCCTTGCATCCCATGAAAATAGGAATGATTGTCTTGGGGGAGACATGAAGAGAATGTCCTAATCTTATCCTCATGTCCTAAAAGAATTCTAGAAGAATTCTTGTCCAATTTATTACCTCTAGCTTTGTCCTAGCATTTTCATAATTCAAATAAACTAAAATCCCTTAATTCTTTTTCTTTGAATTCCAAAAAAATTTCTGTGGTAAATTCTTTCCCTTGAATTTCGAAAATCAACTTCGGGGAAGGGAGGTTGACCGAAAATTAGGAGGAGAAATAGGAAGGTTCCAAGAGAAAATCAATCACCATGGAAAGACCTTCAAATCCATCTTCAAGATGTTCATGTTTTAGTGGTAGGGAAATCTGGAAATTTTCCAGATTTGTTGCAGCCCTTTCCTTCAAAAATTCAGGCCATAAATCCACTCATTTGCTGCCAAGAAAATGATAATTTCAAGTGGCTTGGAAGCTGGAAAAATTGTGCAACTTTCGGGCTGCACAAAACAGCACCAATCCAGAAATTTTTCTGGGTAATTCGCAGCTTTTCCTCAAGGAAATGAAGCTGTTTTTAGTTCATCTTCAAGCCAGAAAACTTCTCTGCATTTGTCCAGAAATGAGGCTGAAAAACCACCATTGGAAGACCCTCAAACAACCCTGAAGAACCACTGAAAAACCGAGCCAAGAAGGTGCGAAAATCCTGCACCAAAAATCTGCAATTTCGGAAAAGCCATGAACACTTGAACAGACTTTTTTTCCAGCCATGTTCCTTTCTAGCCTAGGACCGAAAGCCACCTTCAATCTCTGTAGAATTGAGCCTTATTCAGCCATATACTGAACACCATTAAACCCACACTTACCTTGAAGCTTAAGGACTCCATAGCTGCTCCACAAAACACTCCTAAGATCACTCCATTCAAACACCATTTGAACTTCAAAAAATTCCAGCATTTCACTCCCATAAATCACTCTTGCATTAAGCTGAAACAACCAGAATTTTCTCTGACTTTATGGACTAAATTTCGGCCAGCTTGAGCAACATTTAGCCTTCAATCATTTAAGCAAAACAGTCTTGTTCTAGCCGACACCATTAAAGACCATAGAGACCACTCTTGATCAAACACCATTGCTAACCACCTACCTTAAACATCTTCACTATTTTCTCCATTTAAAATTCAAATAAAATCTGATCACCCTTACTCTTTCTTGCTGAAAACCGAAACCCTCAATCATACTCTACCATTCAGCCAACCCTCTACCAAATTCCAGTAGCACTTCTTCTAATTTCTCTCCATTTTCACCTACAAACACCAAGAACACCAAGAACACACACTAAACTTCTTTAAGCCTAAACCAACTCCAAACCCCTCCAATCACTCTCAAAAACTCCAGATCATCTCTACTTAATCCCTAGACTTCATTTCTGCCATTTATAACACGAAATCTCGCAATCAAGAATTTTCAACCGGATCAAAAATCAGCTTTTCTTGAAGACCTCAAGAACCTCAACAAGGTGAGTCATGAACAACCTTCTTGTTCATCTTCTTCCATTCGAATATATCATTCTAACGTCTCTCTCTCTCTCTCTCTCTCTCTCTCTCTCTCTCTCTCTCTCTCTCTTCTAACCGAAATGGTTGAACCACCATCAACCATGGATGTTGTTTCGTTGGACCATTCAAGTCATTCCATTGCGCGTGGACCTTCTTTTATCTTCATCGAAGGACTCGACAATCAAGTATTCATCCCTAAATTTCTCTTATTAAATTCTGAAATTATGTCTCCTAGTTGATGATAGAGAAATGGATTATGATTGGGAGATTGAGTATATGCATGTGGATTAGGGGAATGAAGTTATGGCATGACGATGGTTGTATTTGACTAGGATATATGTGTTTTCCCTTTTGAACCAATATATGTTCTTCATGCTTAATGAACTTTATGGATGTTTGAAGCATGATTAGATATTATGACACCAAAGGTGATTAGGCTTTTATGTTCTTATTCTCCATGGAAGCCATGATTGATGATTATGCTTAGTAGGATTTTGGCCATGTGATGGTATGCGATAGTTCAAGTGTAAGTTCATGAATGGATTGATTTATTGTTTGATGATGGAGAATGTGATCATGAATCTTTTCTAGCACTAGGAAAATCATGGTAAGAGATTATTTTCTTATTAATTCTAGGTTATATTCATTAACAAAATTTATTACCAAAAAATTAGAATTACTACTATAGTTTCCTTCAAAATTCGAAACACTTGGGGATTTGGATTGGAATATTTAATTAGACTATTAATATTTTTATTAAACAAAAATTTAATAAAATTCATTTATTACTAATTTTATTTATTACTAAATAATTATTATCTATTAAAAAATTAATTAATTAATTAAAAATTATTTAATTTATTATTTATTTATAATAAAGCTATTTTTAAATTATCATTTATTAAAATTATTTAGGACTTAATATTATTTAAAATTCAAACCTTAGTTTATTTATTAATAACACTCAAGAATTATTATTTGAGTCTATAATTTATTAGCAATTATTTTAGAACCCCTAGTTATTTTAACTTATCAAACTAGACTTATTTTATAAAATTCTTTATCACCTAGCCTTAAAGCTTAGAACATTAGGGTCATGATTGTAATAAGTTGAATTAGGATTATTTGTGTAAGTGAATATAGCTTGAGTGTAACCTTATGTCTTGTGTTTACCCCAGACAGGGTTAGGTCAGCCTTGGAAGACTTTTGAATTTGAGCAAGCAAAGGATCAGGTAAGCTCCTGCATAAAACTTGTTTATTGTAAAAGGTTACCATGGCAAGCTAAACACGAAGTATGTGAATACTGATTTGGTAAAGGCAATTAAGGATCTGTTTCTTTTCTTGATTCGATCAAACCAATTATTTGAAAATTTTCAAAGCAGTTTTACTCAAACACTGAACTATTTCTAAAACTGATTTTGGCATGGACTTTAGAAACCCTTGATTGCCATTTTCAAGCAAAGCTATATTTTATCAGTTTTCTCCCAAGTGGGACAATCAAACGTTGAGTACTCAATAAGGGTAGGCTAGTAGTACTAGTTTTGAAAAGCAAGAGTGAGTCTTCTGGCAGGAGGCCACCTCCAGAAGATAAAACTCAACTTAGAGAAACGTCAGTATTACTTAGTCATGCCGGTCCGAGCTAGCAATTTTATTTCAGTCAAGTGACTGTGTTTTGCCAGAATGGACACCTGGTTGTTGTTTGGGTATAGAGAATGAGGAGTATCTTGCCCGGTAGGCCGATCACCTACCTTTTGTCAGTCTGCACAAAGTGTCGGCATTCTGACTGGCAGTATGCACAAAGTGTGGCATACTGACCATCCGGTTATGGGGCCCAACGTGTGGTAACCCATAATCCTTTCTTTTGAGTGGTTGATCTTATAAATTATGTATGGCTGGAAAAGCCGAAAACACCACTCTTGTTTTTTACTAATATTTAATGCTTGCCAATATTTCTCTTATAAAGTTTTCACATTTTGCATCCACGAACTGTTTTCACTGAACACTCAAAGCACACACGGACTTACTGAGATTTTTATCTCACCACCTTTTATGCCATGTTTTCAGGGCGATCCTGCTGTGGAGATGAATAGCTAGATTTGTTGCCTATGCTTTGAAGACTTTATGTTATTTTTCTTTTGGTTTGTTTTGAGAGATGGTAGCGAACAATTTATATTGGATTTGCTCATGTATTTTTGGGTTGTAACAAGTTCAATTTCAAGGTATTACTTTTATTTTCTTTTGTGTGACCTAGTTATAAAGACCCATTGTCCTTTGGATGGGGTGACATCCCCGGCCCTGTCGGGCCTAGGTAGTGGGGTGTTACAAGTGGTATCAGAGCCTAGGTTTAGGCAATTAGTTGATTTTCTGGATTTTTATTCCTTAAGCATTTTGATCTAGTTCTGATCCTTGTGTTTTGTTTATAGGATGGTCAACAGAGTTGCATTGGCTGTCAGAGACTGGCCCGCTGGTTGCGGGGATCCACCTGCCCCATTACCTGTAGCGGATCCACCCTCGTCTGATTCAGAGGCAGAGCCTGAGGGAGGTTGGTTTTTGAGTGAAGACGAGATGGAGCATGAGCCACCTATGCTAGATGATCCGGTTGATGGGGTAGAGATGGAGGTTGATGGGGGCGTAGGTGAGTACGATGGGGATGATGAGGGTGAGATTGATGAGATTGTTAGTGAGGGCGAGGAAAATGAGGAGATGGCTGAGCTGAGTGAAGGGGAGGCCGTTGAGTTTGGGGATGAGAGTGATGTTGGAAGTGAGGAAGAGATAGATGGGATAGAGGAGGAGGATGAGGATGCGATTGAGGCTCCTCGGACCCCAAAGATATGTGAGTTTGATAGGACTTTTACTTGCTATGACCTTAAGGAGTCCAGTGATGAGAGTTATAGATTGAGGGATGGAGATACCCCGGCAGTAGGGGAACTTAGGCAGGCCGCTATAGGAATGGAAGATAAGGGGAAAAGGAAGCTAGAAAAGATACCTAAGAGGAGCGGACTTCGATATGGGCTGGGTGTAGATGCTGAGTTAAGGAGAGAGGGATTGTTTGACCTGTTCGACTTGGAGGACGAGAGGCCTACACCCAAGGGTGCGATTAGATTAGCTTTGGATGAGTTTTATGAGGCAACTATGAGAGCTAAGAAGGGCAATGAGGATGACTTAGGTCAACCAAGTGAGAGTGCGGGTTTTGCGAGGGATTAGGTGGGGAAATCCAATAGCTCCGTGGGGTGGCTCGTGGAACCAGCCTCTGACGATCCAGATGCCTCTACTGACTCTAGCGGTGAGTAGAGTGTAGAAGATTTGCAGTATTTGCTCATTCTCTTTCTTTTGGGATTTGCATCCTTTTGTTCATTTATTCTTTTCAAAGAAGCATGTTGCTTGTAGGGTTCGATTGTTTTGCTTAATAAAAGGGTATCGCGTGTGATAACCCTTCTTTATGAAAGTATTATTTTTATGAGAAATATGATTTTATTTATTGGTTGGTTTTCCCCTAAATAATATCATCAAATTTTCTTTCCAAAAAAAAAAAAAAAATTGCATATGATTTTCTTTTACATAAACCTGAATGTGATGCATGCTCAAAATGTTTTAAACATGAATGCATACACTCCGATGGTAAAAGTGCAGTGGGAACATCATGGCACGCGAGATGCCACATGGGAGACAGAAGAATGGATAAAACGAAAGTATCCCGATCTGAGGTAAAGGTGCGTCTGAATTTCGGAACGAAATTCTCCTAAGGAGGGGAGGATGTGAAACCCCACCTAAAGCTAACCCTAGAGTAAGGGGGTCGGGAATACATATCATATTATTTTGCATGAATATATGTGTTTTTGAATGATTTTATGTGCTTTAGAATCGTGGATTATGGGTTTAAATGCTTAGTTATACTTATTGAGTAGGAGGGGTAAAATGGTAATTTTGATTGAGGTCAGAATAGGAAGATAGCTTGAGGAGTAGATAAGAAAAATATGTAGGTGAGAAAATAAGAACAAGAGTTGTTGTGGTTTAGTGGTTAGAGCTTTGTGAATTAATCTCTAAGGTCATGAATTCAAATCCCATCATTTAAGCTTTTAGCATGATTATCTTAATTAAGTTTGAATTTTTGTTTCCCTGCATCCCATGAAAATAGGAATGATTGTCTTGGGGGAGACATGAAGAGAATGTCCTAATCTTATCCTCATGTCCTAAAAGAATTCTAGAAGAATTCTTGTCCAATTTATTACCTCTAGCTTTGTCCTAGCATTTTCATAATTCAAATAAACTAAAATACCTTAATTCTTTTTCTTTGAATTCCAAAAAAAATTTTGTGGTAAATTCTTTCCCTTGAATTTCGAAAATCAGCTTTGGGGAAGGGAGGTTGACCGAAAATTAGGAGGAGAAATTGGAAGGTTCCAAGAGAAAATCAATCACCATGGAAAGACCTTCAAATCCATCTTCAAGATGTTCATGTTTTAGTGGTAGGGAAATCTGGAAATTTTCCAGATTTGTTGCAGCCCTTTCCTTCAAAAATTCAGGCCATAAATCCACTCATTTGCTGCCAAGAAAATGATCATTTCAAGTGGCTTGGAAGCTGGAAAAATTGTGCAATTTTCGGGCTGCACAAAACAGCACCAAACCAGAAATTTTTCTGGGTAATTCGCAGCTTTTCCTCAAGGAAATGAAGCTGTTTTTAGTTCATCTTCAAGCCATCAAACTTCTCTGCATTTGTCCAGAAATGAGGCTGAAAAACCACCATTGGAAGACCCTCAAACAACCCTGAAGAACCACTGAAAAACCGAGCCAAGAAGGTGCGAAAATCCTGCACCAAAAATCTGCAATTTCGGAAAAGCCATGAACACTTGAACAGACTTTTTTTCCAGCCATGTTCCTTTCTAGCCTAGGACCGAAAGCCACCTTCAATCTCTGTAGAATTGAGCCTTATTCAGCCATATACTGAACACCATTAAACCCACACTTACCTTGAAGCTTAAGGACTCCATAGCTGCTCCACAAAACACTCCTAAGATCACTCCATTCAAATACCATTTGAACTTCAAAAAATTCCAGCATTTCACTCCCATAAATCACTCTTGCATTAAGCTGAAACAACCAGAATTTTCTCTGCCTTTATGGACTGAATTTCGGCCAGCTTGAGCAACATTTAGCCTTCAATCATTTAGGCAAAACAGTCTTGTTCTAGCCGACACCATTAAAGACCATAGAGACCACTCTTGATCAAACACCATTGCTAACCACCTACCTTAAACATCTTCACTATTTTCTCCATTTAAAATTCAAATAAAATCTGATCACCCTTACTCTTTCTTGCTGAAAACCAAAACCCTCAATCATACTCTACCATTCGGCCAGCCCTCTACCAAATTCCAGTAGCACTTCTTCTAATTTCTCTCCATTTTCACCTACAAACACCAAGAACACCAAGAACACACACTAAACTTCTTTAAGCCTAAACCAACTCCAAACCCCTCCAATCACTCTCAAAAACTCCAGATCATCTCTACTTAATCCCTAGACTTCATTTCTGCCATTTATAACACGAAATTTCGCAATCAAGAATTTTCAACCGGATCAAAAATCAGCTTTTCTTGAAGACCTCAAGAACATCAATAAGGTGAGTCATGAACAACCTTCTTGTTCATCTTCTTCCATTCGAATATATCATTCTAACGTCTCTCTCTCTCTCTCTCTCTCTCTCTCTCTCTCTCTCTCTCTCTCTCTCTCTCTTCTAACCGAAATGGTTGAACCACCATCAACCATGGATGTTGTTTCGTTGGACCATTCAAGTCATTCCATTGCGCGTGGACCTTCTTTTATCTTCATCGAAGGACTCGACAATCAAGTATTCATCCCTAAATTTCTCTTATTAAATTCTGAAATTATATCTCCTAGTTGATGATAGAGAAATGGATTATGATTGGGAGATTGAGTATATGCATGTGGATTAGGGGAATGAAGTTATGGCATGACGATGGTTGTATTTGACTAGGATATATGTGTTTTCCCTTTTGAACCAATATATGTTCTTCATGCTTAATGAACTTTATGGATGTTTGAAGCATGATTAGATATTATGACACCAAAGGTGATTAGGCTTTTATGTTCTTATTCTCCATGGAAGCCATGATTGATGATTATGCTTAGTAGGATTTTGGCCATGTGATGGTATGCGATAGTTCAAGTGTAAGTTCATGAATGGATTGATTTATTGTTTGATGATGGAGAATGTGATCATGATTCTTTTCTAGCACTAGGAAAATCATGGTAAGAGATTATTTTCTTATTAATTCTAGGTTATATTCATTAACAAAATTTATTACAAAAAAATTAGAATTACAACTATAGTTTCCTTCAAAATTCGAAACACTAGGGGATTTGGATTGGAATATTTAATTAGACTATTAATATTTTTATTAAACAAAAATCTAATAAAATTCATTTATTACTAATTTTATTTATTACTAAATAATTATTATCTATTAAAAAATTAATTAATTAATTAAAAATTATTTAATTTATTATTTATTTATAATAAAGCTATTTTTAAATTATCATTTATTAAAATTATTTAGGACTTAATATTATTTAAAATTCAAACCTTAGTTTATTTATTAATAACACTCAAGAATTATTATTTGATTCTATAATTTATTAGCAATTATTTTAGAACCCCTAGTTATTTTAACTTATCAAACTAGACTTATTTTATAAAATTCTTTATCACCTAGCCTTAAAGCTTAGAACATTAGGGTCATAATTGTAATAAGTTGAACTAGGATTATTTGTGTAAGTGAATATAGCTTGAGTGTAACCTTATGTCTTGTGTTTACCCCAGGCGGGGTTAGGTCAGCCTTGGAAGACTTTTGAATTTGAGCAAGCAAAGGATCAGGTAAGCTCCTGCATAAAACTTGTTTATTGTAAAAGGTTACCATGGAAAGCTAAACACGAAGTATGTGAATACTGATTTGGTAAAGGCAATTAAGGATTGTTTCTTTTCTTGATTCAGTCAAACCAATTATTTGAAAATTTTCAAAGCAGTTTTACTCAAACACTGAACTATTTCTAAAACTGATTTTGGCATGGACTTTAGAAACCCTTGATTGCCATTTTCAAGCAAAGCTATATTTTATCAGTTTTCTCCCAAGTGGGACAATCAAATGTTGAGTACTCAATAAGGGTAGGCTAGTAGTACTAGTTTTGAAAAGCAAGAGTGAGTCTTCTGGCAGGAGGCCACCTCCAGAAGATAAAACTCAACTTAGAGAAACGTCAGTACTACTTAGTCATGCCGGTCCAAGCTAGCAATTTTATTTCAGTCAAGTGATTGTGTTTTGCCGGAATGGACACCCGATTGTTGTTTGGGTATAGAGAAGAAGGAGTATCTTGCCCGGTAGGCCGATCACCTACCTTTTGTCAGTCTGCACAAAGTGTCGGCATTCTGACCGGCAGTATGCACAAAGTGTGGCATACTGACCATCCAGCTATGGGGCCCAACGTGTGGTAACCCATAATCCTTTCTTTTGAGTGGTTGATCTTATAAATTATGTATGGCTGGAAAAGTCGAAAACACCACTCTTGTTTTTTTACTAATGTTTAATGCTTGCCAATATTTCTCTTATAAAGTTTTCATATTTTGCATCCACGAACTGTTTTCACTGAACACTCAAAGCACACACGGACTTACTGAGATTTTTATCTCACCACCTTTTATGCCATGTTTTCAGGGCGATCCTGCTGTGGAGATGAATAGCTAGATTTGTTGCCTATGCTTTGAAGACTTTATGTTATTTTTATTATGTGTTGTTTTGAGAGATGGTAGCGAACAATTTATATTGGATTTGCTCATGTATTTTTGGGTTGTAACAAGTTCAATTTCAAGGTATTACTTTTTTTTTCTTTTGTGTGACCTAGTTATAAAGACCCCTTGTCCTTTGGATGGGGCGACATCCCCGGCCTTGTCGGGCCTAGGTAGTGGGGTGTTACAAGTACCTATTCATCTGGGGGAGGTTAAGATGTACCAGGATCTGAAGAGAGCCTATTGGTGGCCTGGACTAAACGGGATGTGGTCAAGTATGTCTCGACCCATCTTACCTGCCAGAAAGTCAAAGTGAAGCACAAGAAGTCAGCGGGACTATTGCAACCATTGCCAATACCGGAATGGAAGTGGGAGGAAGTGACTATAGATTTTGTCATCGGACTTCCCTTATCAAAGACCTAGAAGGATGCCATATGGGTAGTGGTGGATCGACTGACCAAGTCGGCCCATTTCATACAGGTAAATGTAAGAGACTCTATGGAGAAGCTGGCTCAGACTTATGTTTGTGAGATAGTCCAACTGCATGGAATGCCTTCAAGCATCGTGTCTGACCGAGACCTGAGGTTTACATCTCGATTTTGGGAGAAGTTTTAGGAAGCAATGGGGACGAGTCTGAAATTCTGTACGACGGCGCATCCGCAGACTGATGGGCAGTCATAAAGGGTTATACAAATATTGGAAGATATGTTGAGAGCCTGTGTTCTGGACTTTGGGGACAAGTGGATAGAATGTGTACCATACACGGAACTGTCGTATAACAATAGCTACCAAGCTTCAATTGGGATGGCACCGTATGAGGCTTTGTATGGGCACAAATGTCAGGTACCGTTGTAATGGAGTTGGTCAGAAGATGGTCACGTAAGCAGAACTGGAGAAGTCTGCGTCCAGGAGATGTTGGATAAAGTAAAATTGATCAGCGAAATGTTGAAAGTGGCTCAGAGCTGACAGAAGAGCTATGCGGACAACCAGTGGAGAAAATTAGAGTTTCAAGTCGGGAACAGTGTATTTTTTGAGATTGACGCCAAATAGGGGAATCTTGAAGCATCCGAAGGATGGAAAGCTGAATCCGAGGTATTTGGGGCCATTCCTGATAAAAAAAAAGGATTGGACCGGTAGCATACTGATTGGACTTGCCAGATGGGTTGACGGGAATTCATGATGTGTTTCATGTGTCACAATTAAAGAAGTACAATGCCGATCCAGATCATGTTCTAAATAACGAGGCGTTGGTGTTGCAACCCGATCTGAGCTATGTGGAGAAGCCCGTGTGAATATTGGACTGCAGTATCAAGAGTCTTTGGAAAAAGCAGATACTGATGGTTAAGGTTCAGTGAGAGCATCATGGCACGCAGGATGCCACATGAGAATCAGAAGAGTGGGTTAAATGGAAGTATCCCGAACTGAAATAGAGGTATTCTTGAATTTCGGGACGAAATTCTTCTAAGGAGGAGAGGATGTGACACCCCAGTTGAAACCAACCTTAGAGTAAGGGGGTTGGGATGCATATCATATTTTATTGCAATCTTCAATATATTTTTATATGATTTTATGTGCTTTGGATTTGTGGTTTATGGCCTAGATGGCTTATTTGTGCTTGTTGAGTAAGAAAGGCAAAATGGTAATTTTTGCTTGAGGTGAAAATAGGGAGATAGCTTGAGGATTAAATAGGCAAAATATTTTGGAGAGAAAATAAGAACAAGAGTTGTTGTGGTGTAGTGGTTAGAGCTTTGGAATTAATTCTTGAGGTCTTGGGTTCGAATTCCATCATTTGAGTTTTTGCATGATTGAATTTTATTTTTGTTTAGGGAGGATATTTTTGGCCTTGTATGCTTTAGGGAAGAGTAGAGGGTTGTCCTAGGGGAGATATGATAGGAGTATCCTAATCGTACTCTTGTGCCCTACAAAAATTTCTAATAGAATTCACACCCGTCTTGATCCTTAGTTTTTCTTACTTCTCAATTCATTAAGTGGTTCAATTTATTCAAGCCAATTTTATTCCAGAAAAATTCCAGCAAAGTGCTGTGGCTTTGAAGGTTCAAAATGTCTATGTGTAAGACATCTTATAGATTGAAAATGGGTAGGAGTTGGGGAAGGTTCTTAAGAGAATTAATCTCCATGGTTGAACCTTCAAAACTCTACCCCAGCTAAGTTCATTTTCTTCATAAAGTAATCTGGAATTTTTCCAACTTCTTGTGCAATCAAAGTATCAAAATTATCAGCCATCATTCCCTCCCAAATGCTGCCAAAAAAATGGCCCTCTTGTCCAGCTTAAAGTCTGAAATTTTATGGCCAAAATCGGATTGCACAAATGCTGTGCAAACTAGAAAATTTTCTGGTCAAATTCGCAATTTTGGTGATCCTAAACTAAGCAGTTTTCATCCAGCACCTTAGTCACTTTTTTCCTCCATAAAGAAGGCTGGAAACTAGCCTTGAAAAACCTCTAAATGCCCCTTCAAATCCTCTACAAACTGAATGGAAAATGGCAGCAAAAGCTGCCCAGAAATTTCCAGCAAATGGCGAAAAACCTGTACAGGAAATTTTTCAACTTTCTTCCTTCTCCAGCCCTGACCGAAACTTCACCATTTTTCTGTTCAAACTTCTCTTGAACAGCCATAAACTGAGCTCCATTATCTTCCCCAACCATCTGCTTGAAAAACCTGTCCATGGCTGTCCTAAAATATCTCCACCAATTACTCCAATCAAGCCTTTGATTAAAGACCAAAATTCCAGCAAACATATTTAGTAAACAACCAAAAATCATCCCTCAAATAACTAGAAATATCTTCACCATTGTACTCCAAGTTTTCCACCATCATTAAGCCCTTTCAAACAGCTTTCATCCAGCAAAAACTCTAATCAAACCAGCCGACCATTCGAGCCTCCAAAAGCTCTCCTCCATTGAAGATCTTCTTACCATATTTTGTTTCCTAAATTGATTCTCTAAAATATTCTTTTTGGATTTCAAACAACTAGCCTTTCCTTTTTCTCGCAAACAAGAAATTCAATTGCCAAAACCTCTCAAACAATTCAGCACTCCCTCCTACATAGAATTTCGGCCTGTCTCTCCCTTTCTCTCCATTCTCTTCAACCTTCAAGAACACCTACTCACCTTCTCTCGCCTAAGACAACCAAAACCACTTCAATCTTCTCAACAAAAAAAAAAAAAAAAAAAAAATTCCAGATTGCACCTACTCACTTTCGGGAATCCATTCATACCATTTTTAACATCAAACTCCAAAATCCTACTCTCTCTTTTGGATCGAAATCCAGCATTTTTGTGAAGGCTCAAGAACACCTTCAAAGTAAGCATGTTCAATCAACTTCATCTTCACTCATCTTCAACCTCTAATGAATATATATGTGTATAATCATACTAATGGACTCTCTTTCTCTCTCTTGGTCGAATGCTCTCTCCTCCTTCTTGGCCGAATGGTGACTTCAGCCATGGCCATGTTTTCTTCATCTCTCTTGGGTGGATCTAGTCTCCTAGGAGTTAAGATCCATTCGAAACTACTCCAGGGTACTCATCAACCAAGTAAACCTTTTCAACCCTCTCTTTAAATTCTAAATTCATGCATCTAGGATGATATTAGAAGGAGATGGATTATGATTAGGATTTGAGCATGTGTTATTGTGATGAGTTGAGATTGAACCATGAATAAATGACGGAGATGCGATTGATATATTAGATTACTGTCTTGGTTGATTATATGGCGTTTTTAGGGTTTAATGCATATCTCCATGTCGTGAGTGGTATATGTGATCAAGCATGTTAGAGATTATGTCGCTTTTGGTGAATATGATTTATGTTCATTGTTAAAGGTATGATTATGTTTAAGCTAGTAGAAGTTAGATCACGTCTTGGTAAATTTAGATTTATGCCTTTATTCATGATTTGGATGATTTGATGAATTGAAGTGGAGTGTATGTTCATGATTGTGGTTAGCAATGGAAATATGATCATGATCCCGTTGTCCTTAAGCTAATTTTATTTCATCAATAAAATGATTAATATTGTAATTTTTGCTAGTAAATTTCGAGAACCCCTAGGAAGGGTGGATTTGGATTATTATATATAAAATAAGGATATTTTAGTCAAATAAATAATGGCTTTTATTAAAGAAATAAAATATATAGATTTTATATAAAATAAAATATATAGAAAATAATAATAAAGCCTTTCATATGAATATTCATAATAGGTAAAATATTAATTTTGTAAGTCTTATATTCATAAATACTATTAAAATTTATTTATTATCTTTCAATCAAAAGCCCATTAAAATTTACTTACAACTAGTTTTAGTTACCAATTATTTTCTAGCAACAATTATTAATAGATCATTATTTTACCTAATATCACTTGCAACTCTTCATCAAATCAACTCTAATTTATTCTTAGCAAGATTTAAACCTTCAACTTATTAGTACCTATTTTCCAAAACCCTAATTATTTTAATATCAAACTAGACTTAGCTTATAAACCCTTTTCTTTATTATCTGGCCTTAAAGCTTGGGACACTAGGATCAAGGTTGAAGTAAGATAAGCTAGTGTCATTTGTGAAAGTAGATTTTGGCCTGAGTTTAATTATGGCTTGTATTTACCCCAGGCAGGGTTAGGTCAGCTGTTGAAGACCTTTATTTTATCTCAAGCTAAGGATTAGGTAAGCTCCTGCATAAAACCTGATTGATGCAAAATTGTTCTATGGCAAGCTAATTGTGGAGTGCATGGTCACTTATTTCTGTAAAGGCAATTGAGGATTGTTTCCTTTCTTATTTCAATCAACCAAATTATTTGAAAATCAATAAGCAGATTTGCTTAAACTCTAAACTTTTTCTAAAACCAGTTTTGTCTCAAACTTTGGAAATCCTTAATTGCCATTTTTAAGTGGAGCTATGTTTAGTTCATTTTTTTTCCCTAAGTGGGATGACTTACGTTGAGTACTCAATAAGGGTGGACTGCTAGGACTAGTCTTTGAAGGGTTAGGGTAAGTCTCTTAGTAGGTGGCCACCTCTGAGGGGTAAGTCCTTCCCGGATAAGATGTTAGTCCAGTAGGTCGTGCCGGTCCGAGCAAGCAGTTTTAAGTCAAGTGGACTGTGTGTTGCTGGAATGGACAACCGGTTTTGTTTGGGTATAGAGAATGAGGAGTATCTTGCCTGGTAGGCCGATCACCTACTTTTGTCAGTCTGTACAAAGTGTGGCATTCTACTATTGTATGGTTATGGGGCCCAATGTGTGGTAACCCATGACCACCTTTTTTGAGTGGTTGATTTTATTGTACATGTATGGTTGGAAAAGCCAAAACACCACTCTTGATTTTGATTGTTGTTTATTGCTTGCCAGTATTTCTCTTATGAAAATGTTATTCTTTGCATCCACGAACTGTTTTCACTGGACAATCAAAGCACACATGGACTTACTGAGATTTTTATCTCATCACCCTTTTTACCATGATTTCAGGTCAATCCTATTGTGGGGATGAGTAGCTAGTTGTTGCTTGCCTTGGAAAAAAAAAAATTCCTGATATTTATTTTGTGTAATGCTCTGGGAGTTGAGAGTGAACAATTTTTTTTTTTTTTTTGGATATGATTTAAATTCTTAGATTGTAATAAGTTTTAAGTTTAAAGTATTGATTTTATTCTATTATTTTGATTGTGTGACTTAGTTATAAAGACCCCTTATTCTTTGGACGGGGTGACATCCCCAGCCCTATCGGGCCTAAGTAGTGGGGTGTTACAACCCATGTCATGCCGGAACGGTGAGCAGCGTACAAATGTACCTCGCCTTGCACTTAAGGATCTTTTACGTGCCACCAAAAGCCAAGGGTCCCAATCTTGATGTCTATCACCACCGAGGTGGCAAGGGATTGAACACACCGAGTGTACTCGCCCGGTATCATTTGAACAATCCACCATCATAATTAATAGGCAATTGCCATGCTCTAAATGGCTAGCCAGGACAACTCATCTCAATGTCCTGTCGCTCTATTTGGAGTAAGACAATCCCCAGAACTGATCCGGTTACTTAGGGTCGTCTATCTCTAACATAGGCTAGTACAAAGATCAAAGTCCTTGTTGAGTACTAAACGTAACCAACCCCGTCTGACTGATCAGGCTAGAAGGTTATCTGATCTCATAGAATTTTCACATCAAAATAGTTTTTGGGGCAAAACAACATTTTTCTAAAATCATGATGAAACCAGATAAAGGGTTCAATTCACACATCAAAATGTATTTCTAAGAGTAACCTGGTCATTTTCCCGTACTCAATCACAAAAGTCATTTCCAAGGGTATTCAGGTCATTTTGCAGATACCTGATTCCAAAAGACTTTCCGAGGGTATTCGGGTTATTTTACCCTTACCTGATTTGAAAAATATTCATAAGAGTTCCAATAAGGATATTTCGATCATTTACCAAATACCCGAGTTCCAAAAGTTTTCACGAAATATTCCAATAAGGGACATTTGGAACATTTTTCAAATACTCGATTCCAAAAATGAATTCATTTAAAGAAATCCAGAATTCTAATACCAAAAGAGGATTAAATTCAATGTTTCCAAACATATTTTCATAAAATGTCCCAAACGGTATATAATATAGCATTTCATGGAAAAGCAAAGCACACTAACTTTAGAAAGAGTCGTAGAAAGCAATCATTTCTGTTCATGGCCGTTTAACCTTCGTTTTTACCGTTTTTGATGTTCCGTTGACCGTTTATCGCTAAACCTACATAAAATATCATTTTCGGGTCAATTCGTGTTTGGCCAAAAAATAGCCGATGTCCGGCCGACGTGCCCAATGGTTAGCCGACAATCAACTGTCATTTAGCCGATGGGACCGACGGTTAGCCGACGAGGCCGATGGTTAGCCGTCGGTCAAGGAAAACGTTTAATTTTCATTCATGTCGTTTTTCCGTCGTTTGATCAATTCTTTCATTTTCCTTTTTCCACATCCTTCCTTACTTCATAAACAAGGGATTCACTTCATGTTTCCCCAATTAATTTATCCAAAATCACTTAAGTAGTCCCCCTTATGTCCATTCATTTTCGGACTACTTTCTGGAATATCACTGGTTTGACACACCATTTTGTTTTACACATAACATTCAATTTACAGCTCCGATTTGGTTCCATGATATACCAAAATGACCATAAGACTCTTAAATTTAATTCAGTGTAGGCTGTATTTAGAGTTATGGTTCCAGTATCACGGTACTGGGCAAAAACAGCCTGAGTAGTTTTAACTTAGTTTCAGTATTCATTCTTTCCTTAACATTCTGCAATTTTCCAGTTTGACACCCTAACTGGTTTTGCCCATAACTTTTAATCCACAAATCCAAATGATGTCAAACCAATTGTAAAATATCCTTAAGACATTCCTTTACAAGTTTCAATTCATGGAGTACCAATTCTGTTGTCCATTTTGTTCAGTTTTGAACACAAAGATCCAGTAATAAAATCCCGTTACTGATTTGGCACCTTTTACTATTTTCACCATAACTTTTGATCCGTAAATCCGATTAACCTCAAACTTGTTCTAAAATGTCTCTATGATCCTTAGATACAAAGATATATGCTTGCTTTGTTCAAATCCAGAAAATTTACATATTTACTGAACATAAAACCTCCCAGAATTTTCTGCACACAAGGACAGCTTTCACACAACTTCACCTAACTAGTTTCCATACTTCACACATAAACTACTCAAATATATATACCAAAATGATCTCCATGCTTTATATAATAACTTTAATTCAAGTAAGGTAGACCTTTACCTTTTCTTTGCTGCGTTTGGAGGCTGAACAGTCCAAGCATCTTCTTGCTTTTCTCTCTCTCTTTCTCTCCTCTCTATTTCCAGTTTCTCTCTCTCTTTCTTCTCTATTTCCTTTTCTTTTCTCTTCTCTCTTTTCTCTCTTGTTTGCTCTAAAATTCTGGATATCTAAAGCCATTTCAGCCAGCCCTCATGGCCTATATATAGAGAAATATGGTCTTCAAGTCAAAGGTTCATTAAATGGTCTCAAACATTTGGAAGCTCTTGATTGGTCCACCTAGCTACTTAGGTGTCATTTAGAATATTCAAGAATTCTATGGTGACTTGACAACTCTAGAAGCCCTTAGATCTTTATAGAATTCAAAAGAAAATTGTAGAATATCCTAGAAGGTCTTGGATTTATTTAGAACCTACAAGAGCATTGGTGATGCTTGTAGAAATCCCTAGAATTCTCAAGAACCATTAGATATTTTCTAATCTTGCATGGCCATGCATAATCAACCATGGTTAACTTGCTCAAATCAAGATTATCTTAATTAAGCTTGGTCAAATGAAGCCAAGAGGCAGTCCAACTTGGTCAAGATTGTCATGCTCGTGGGCCATCCTTATTTATTTCTTGTAGGCCCTCTAAATTCTCTCAACTTATCACAACCAATCAAATAGAAGCACTTGACCTTATTAACCAATCACTAAACAACACTTATTCTCGTCCACCAATCATAAGAAGCCACACGCCCCATTTCCAACCGCAATTTCTATTTTCTTCAGAAATGACCAAAATCGAGTCCGTAATGGAAAAAAATTTTATTTCACTATCCAACTCCAAAAATTCCACCGAATCCATTGGTAACACTTAAATTCTTCAATTCCCTCTCTACTTGGTCAAATTCGCGATCGGAGTCACGAACACGACCAAAATGACGAAAATGCCCCCAGTACTCCGGGTGGCACAATTCGCACCAAAACGTGCGTCTCATTGCACTGATCAATTTCTCTTTCTAGAGTACCCTAAAATTCTTATTTTGTTGATCTTAATAGCCTTTCAAAAATTTAGGGTACGGGTAGAACAAATCAAATAATTACATCTAGGTCCTGACAAAACTTTATTTTACCAAAGTATTCGTCTCAATACACCGATCAACTTTTGTTCTGCTTGTTGATATAAATTCTCATCTCATTACAGGCAGTAGCAAATCAGAAGTAAAAAGATGGGGTGTTAAAGTTGTCCAGAGTGCAGCCGGCGCCACTTTGGCTATTGGAGCCGGCACCGGTTCGGTTCTGTTCTGCCCTATTTCAATAATTTTTCGTCGCCTTGAAGTTTATGTCATCATCATATGGCCAGTGCTGGTTCCACTGTCCTGCTCGGAACCGGTGCCGCCTCTATTATGTTTAGCGACGTTTTTTCTTCGTTTTACCCCTAAAATCTGAATTAATGCATAGAATACCTTTCCAAGGGTAAAATCTCAAATATGAAGGAATATGACTAGTTATTGGACAAAATGTATCACAAAAGAACCTCAAATAACTAGGAAAAATATGACTAATTTAGTCCTTATCACATTCCCCAACACTTAGCTCTTGGCTTGTCCTCAAGCAAAGTATCAAAGACAAGTAGGAAAACAAAAGGTTTAACAATCACTCAATTAATTTCAAAACAATATCTTCAATGCTTTCTTTATTCAAGAACATAAAACACATGCTATTACATCTTTCACAACAAATGCAAGACGTGTATAAGTGAATAATGACTTAGTAGAACCACCTCACTACTTAACAATATTCTCAAACCATTGGAAAGAATTTAGTTCAAAAAGAATATGCATTCCATAAGCTTACTTTTCATACACTCTCTCCACTAATTTGAGACATATCAGGATTCTACTTAGATCAAGTAGGACTTTTAAGCTTGTAATGTAAGGCTAAAGGCTTGTAATGTAGCTTATCAAACGAAGGATATAGGAAATTCAAATATCAAAGAAGCTGAGAGTTTGCAAGAAAAGGATAAACAAAATGTGTCAATAATTTCTAAACTCTTCTTGCACTCCTATTCGACAAATCAATCAAAAACCATAACCTTATTTAGCAATTATTGTTCAGCTCAAGCAAATCCTGCATTTTCTCTTTTTCTTTTCTCTTTTCATCAACTTCTTCTATTTCTTCACAAGATCACTCAAATTTTCAGCAATAGTGTTAAGTACTTTATATGAACTTAACTTTTAAAGCTCAATCACCATTGCTCTTTTGATCTTTCTTTTCTTCTTCTCTCAAAAAATTTTCTTTTCTTTCTTTTTTCTCTTTCACTGCTGCTGTTCTTTTCTTCCTCAGTTTCTTTCTTTCTATTTTTTTCTAGCAGTTTTTTGTTTTCTTTTCTTGTGTTCAATGTCTCTTTTCCTTTTTCTTCTCTTTCTTTGCTTTTTTTTTCCTCTTTCCAGCTCAACTCAACTCTTGATACATGACTGAAAGTAACAAGTTATGATCTTTCTCCAAGTACTCTCCTTCAACATTCTCCTTCATGCACTTGTTAGTGTTGTGCCCTAGAGACAATCACTTGTACAATGTATAGGACACATTTTATTTTAATAAAAGGCATTATTTATTTTACAATTTCTTTTGTTTACTTTAAGTAATATAACTGTTCGATAAAGTCCCTAGTACAACACTGTTTAAGGAAATCATGATATGAGATTGCTACTACACTAGATGGTGTTAGTACTTAAATAGTTCCTAGTCATAGTATTAATGAGACAGGACGTCATTAATGTGTTAAGACTAGCATGTGTTAGACTTCCTGATTTGATCAGGTGGGAGTTCTCATAACCATGAATATTGAGATACTCAAAGTTAACACATGGATGCTTGTTAATGGAACAAGTTCATTGGATGACCTAGCTATGAGATAATCACATGGATAACAATTTAGTGCTAGTGATATAATCTCAATATAGCAAACGTGCAAGTATCCTTAAACTTGAGATCTCCAAGGTACTTTGTTTGATGAGCTTTGTACTTTGATTCCAATCTCCAGAGCTCGATTAAGGGTCGCCTATGTGATGGATATTGGGTATATTGTGAGGTAAACGAAAGTAGTTGAGAGGGTCAATTAAGGATTCACCACTCCTAATAGTAGGGGCAAATATCTCACGGCCACTTGTAGGAATTACTACTCAAGAAGTTCTTGGCCAAGGCGATTGTGTATTTGAAATAGTTCCAATTGATACACATCTAGAGTAGTATGTTCTTGGTACAAGTACTATTGTATTCAGGCCAGAATTAATTCTGGAGGGACTTGGCACTAATTCCGTACTCCAAACCGAATGAGATATTGTATGGTGAAAAGAGTTAATTGTACTGAAGTTTGTTATTGAAGGGTTCATGTCAAGCTACTTAACTTCCTGGACTCTTGGGTGGTCATGATGTGTTGCTAGATACCACTCATGATCTGGGAATATAGGTTTACTAATTGATGAATTAATAAAATAATCCTGATTAGAATTAATAAGATTAATTCTAATTAATTATGGATTATTAATCTCAAAGACGTTTGGATTAATTCATGTTCGCTACCAATTGACTGAGAAACCTAATAGGTCACACACAATAGAGGATTATATACTCAAGATGTTATTTGATAACATAGAGGGGTTAATTGCGAGAAAGAGAAGTTGTTGTGGACAAATTATAATTAGTTATAATTTGTTATCCAAGTTGTAATTGTGGGAACTTGATGTTTCCAGTAACAATTAGAAAATTCTAATTATTTTAGACTTTCAGATTTTCAGTGGATTTTGGAACATATTTTGGATATGCTTGAAACCTTAATCCAAGGGTGATTCACACGAAAATAGGAGCCACAAAAAAAAAACGTCTTCTTTTCTCTCTCTCTCTCTCTCTCTCTCTCTCTCATTCTGCTAAAAACAAAAACAGCCCTAACCCCCTTCTTTTTCTGCTAGCACAGGAAATTTTTGTTCTTGAGTATTCCTCTGTGTGGATTACTGTTAGAGATAATCACACACTGTGATTATAGTGGTTAGATGTTCAACCCACGTGGAGTTTGCACAAGAGGATTGCTGAATCGCGCCTCGACTTGAAGAAGAAATTTTGTTCTTTAGACGATCAAACAAAGGCAAAAATTTGCTACCTTTATTATCTTTATGTCTTGTTTTCCACACATAGACGGGTCTTGGGATAGTATCTTGTTTTATGTTCCGCTGCACCGTATAGGATACGAGCCTGAGATACCCAACAGTACTTTCATCTATCAAGAGCATAAAGATATGGAAAATTATTCAAACTCTCAAAAAAAAGCAATGGACAAAGTATTGTGACGGGTTTTAAGGAGAAAAATCAACAATTTAGGCTCAAAATAGGCACTAGGGATAATATCAAAATATATAGGTTTGAAAAGCTCAAACTATCCAAAGTAGGCCTATTACTGTCATCCCTAAGTTAAATCATGAATGTCTTTCTTATTTATCGTTGAGAGATATTTAAGTATGTTCTAGAATGCTCCATGAATTTTAGTAGAAAAACAGGTTTAAGAATAATGTAAAGCATTTGATCAAGAACTACTTCGTTCAAGTGCGTGCAAACAGTCATGCATAAGTCATAAATGATATAGAACATATGCTCTACAATCCATCATAAAGACATGCATTAAAAATACAACTTGAAATCTCAAAGAAAATCAGAAAAAATTTTAAAACTTGTTGCTTAAGAAGGTTGGCTAAAGTATATGCATAGAAGAATTTTCAATCGAATCACTCCCCCACACTTAAATTGGACATTGCCCTTAATGGCCAAATAAATATAACATGGAAAAAGTAATGCCATGGAACCAAAAATATAAAGGAGAAGAGATAAGAAAGTCAATACTTCCATAGATGGTGCAATGTGTTGTACAAGAGCTGAATGCTTGAAGAATGAGGCATTGGGAAAGTACCTAAAAAGAAAAATACAAAAGAGCACACCAAAGCATAAAAACTAGAAAAGAAAAATAAATCAAAAAGAAAAGAAAGAAAATACGGCAATAAACATAAAAAAAAATCAAAAACTAACTAGAAAAGACATTAAAAGAGAAAAGAAAAACAAGAGTGATCGAGAAAGTGTGAACAATCATCATCAGTCCTCCTTCTCCTCATCATCATCATCAACATTAGCAGCCAGTGTAGAAGTTCCCTCACCACCATGTTGCCCGGAAGAATGCTGCCTCTATTCAGCCAATTCTTGCTCCATAGTAGCTTGCCGTCTCACCATGTCATCCATGCATCCCTGCAAGCATAGGAGCATCTCCGTGTGTTGGGCTAATTGTCCGAGCACTATAGTCTCAAAGTCCGTCCGGGGTTGGGACTGAGAACTACTAGCTCGTGCACGTGCCGGTGGCAGTGGGTGCTCCTCCTCCACGATGGGTGGCCTAACCTGACCGAGATGTCTAACCTCAAAGGGGGTTAGCCACTTTTTCAACTCCCGGCTGTACTTGTACTCGAAACTCATCAAAGTTTGTTCTGTAACCATATCATGCTCAATGGTAGCCTCTATTTGTTCTCCCTCAAGACTAACACCAAGTCTTTCAGAATTTTCACTATAAGCAGGGGGAAAATGAAGGCTTTTATAGAGAGACAGTGATGAACCACATCCCTAATAGATTGGATAATCAGGGGTGCAAGAGGGATAGGTAGAGTGTTCATTATCCGATGCAAAATGTAAGTGTTAATAAGTCGAGTTTCATTAAAACCACTAGCATGGGGTACAATATTGAACCCAAACATATAGACTAGAGCTCTAAAGTTGGCAGTAAGATCATTGTTCAAATAGAAACTGTTGGCTTGAAACGCATTATGCTTATATAACCCTAGAGTGGCTCTAGTCCCACTGGCATCTCAATTCGGGTCAAAAAGAATTTTTTGATTGTTCACGTCTATCCCTTGCCAAGAATCATCATCAAACACCTAGAGGAGATTAGCTAATTGATTTTGGGTGATGACAATGGGGATTCCTTTCACTCTCATTTCAATATAGGGAAGGTGATTATTACCCTTGTTAAGCATATTAGCATAGAATTCCTTGATGAGAACTGGACAATACTTCCCTTTCAGCTGTATTTTCGACCCCTATCCTAGCCTCCTAAACATCATTCCCAATTTAAGGGCACGGTCTAGGGTAGGTGCGAAAGTACGCTCTACAATGATTTTGTTGGATGCTCTCCTATTGTACCATTCCTCACAAGAGGGATCAATAAACTTAGTTGGTCTAAGGAACAACAGTTCAATGGATAAAGAGGCTGAGGAAGAGGAAGCTCTCGCCCTTTTGGAGGAATGACCCTGTGCTCGAGACATGTTATCAAGTAAGGAGTGGTGAAAATAGGAGGTTATAACAAATGAGTGCAAAGAAGTAAACGGGGTCTAGCTACCCGTTACAAACATAATTCTCAACTCTCACTCAACCCTCAACCAATCTCACAACCATAAAGCCCAAATGCCTTCAATGTATACATTCCAATCAACAATCAATTCAATCCCCTCCAATCAATTCAACACAACCTGCAACAATACATGTAAAGCTCACTGTAAAGAATAAACGTGTTGAATATCCTCAATGCATTCTAATATACATGATCATGTGAATGCAGGCATTAACATGGCATTACATAAAAACCAATTCAAGTTCCATATGTAACGATTAGTCAACCATCATGAATGGCCACAATTCTAACCTTAAATATATGCATGAAGTTCCTAATGACCATGTGCATGAATTAAGCATCCAAGAACCATTAACTCCAACACTATCCAAAATCATGAAGCTCAAGGAGTAATGCACAATGCAAAATAACATAAAAAATCCTAATTATCGGCCAAAATTGTCCCTAAAATTAGAAAAAGTCATATACACCATTTTAACCGTGAGAAGTGAATAAAACCTATACCTTTGTGCTTGTGTATGCATGGGCAAGCAGAAGATGTAAGATTTTTGTAGAAATCCAAGCTCCTTGCTTGTGGATTGAAGGTGGGGTTTGTATACAAAATGGAAGATTTTGAGATTTTTTATCCGTAGGATCAACAAAAGAGAGGTAGATAGATATTATAGAAGTGATTAGGAGGTGAAACATCTAATTTTAAGAAGTTAGGGAGGTGAAGCCGGCACGGGTAAGAGAGGTTTTGAGAGGGAGTTGGAGAGTTTGAATGAAAAAGTGGCCAAAATGGCCTATATTATGTGCCTTATCCGACAGGAACCGACGCCGGTCATAGCCATAGCCAGCGCTGGTTGTATTTCGTCCGGTTCTCCAATTTTTTTTTTTTTTTAATAAAATGATGAACACACAATAATGATGAATAATACATTCTAATTTATGAAAAAAAATCACTCAAAATGACAGAAATAAAAATTATTTCAATCTCAAAACTGAAAGTAAAGTAAGTAAAAGAAAAAACCTTCACTGTTTTCCACGGCTTTGATCCCGTGGATTCTCCTTAGTGTTTCCTGGCAATGTCCCGGCTTGACGATCCCCTAATAATTTAGCTAGTTGACCAATTTGGTTTTTCAAGTTGTGCATGGAGGCCTCTATGTTTCTCGTTGTAACATCAACCCCTTAGAGCTTAGTCTCCGTTGTACTTACCAATTGGCCAAGCAATTCTTCCAATTGTGGCTTTGAAGGTGCTGCATTATTGTTCATAGGGTTTTGGTTCCTTTGATTTCCTCCAAAATTGAAAGAACCCTGCCTAGGTTGATTTCCATTGCTCCAAGACAAATTAGGGTGATTTCTCCAACCAGGATTATAAGTAGAGCTATAAAGGTTGTTACCTGGTCGGACATTACTTGCAAAAGCAGCTTGTTCCGAGGTTTCTTGGAGTGACCCCATGTTTTGGCATTCATGATTCGAGTGTCCCTATCCACAAAAATCACAACTTATGTTTAATACCTGGCCTTAAGGCATCATCATTTGTTCCATCTTTCGAATTAAGGTGTCCACCTTAGCTTCTAATGCTGCCACAACATCCACTTTATGTACCCCTTACACTCGAGCTCTAGACCTTGTACTTTCCCAAGAATAGTTATTAAAAGCTAGACTCTCAATAAGATCAAATTCCTGTTCTGGGGTCTTATGATTGATGGAACCCCCTGCAGAAGAGTCCACCACTTGACGTGTTGCGAATGTAAGGCTATTCAAAAATATTAGCATTTAAATTCCTAGCTCAAATCCGTGGTGTAGGCATTTTCTTAGCATCTTTTTAAATCTCTCCCAACTTTCATACAAAGGCTTGGAATCTAATTGTTGGAAGGCGAATATCTCGTTTCTAAGTTTTGTTGTCCTAGCTGGAGTGAAATATTTGGCTAGAAAATTTTCAGCTAGGGCATTCCAAGTAGTGATGGAACCTGTAGGTAAAGACTTTAACCATGATTTGGCTCTATCCCTCAAAGAAAAAAGAAATGTCTTAACTTTATGGCGTCCTCAGAAACACCATTCATTTTAAACGTGTCACAAATCTCAAGAAAACTAGCTAAATGAGCATTGGGGTCTTCTTCAGGTAGCCCGTCAAATTGAACCATGTTTTGAACCATTTGGATAATATTAGGCTTTATTTCAAAATTATTTGCATCTATCCTAGGCCTAGTAATACTCGAGTCTGTGCCCGAGATTGTGGGTTTCACAAAGTCATCCGTAACCCTCCTATTTCCAGCATTGTTATTTTGAGTACCATCCATTTCGACGATTAAGTTCCTTTGGATTGTCTGGCGGATCTTCGATAGTGTCCTTTCAATTTCAGGGTCAAAATCGACTATCTCGCCTTTGGATTTTTGGGTTATGTACCACGGATAACACCTAGAAAAAACAAGAAGCAAGTTAGCTACATAATTTATGATTAAAATAAAATTAAAATATTACAAAGTTAGTCAAAGTTACATAGTCAAAGTTAGTAGGTTAGGTTACAAAGGTATATAAGATACACAAGATACAAAAGATTGAAGTTTTTTGCGTAAAGAACAATTGTACATATTTACATGGTTAAATCAACAAAATCCAAGCTTTCATGCTATTGTTCCCCAACAACGGTGCCAAAAACTTGATGTGTTTGGATTTGGGTATAAAAATTATATAAAAACTAAGCACATTCCCAAATAAGTTTAAATTAAAATGTTTACCCCAAATTACATATATGAGCAAGCGCACTCATCATTAACATAGCATAGGGTTCAAACGAGTGTTGATCCTCTAGGAACAAGTATACATTAATCATCTTTCTTCCATTATTTAACCGACTCAATAAAGTAAAAAGAAATAAAAAGGAAAATAAAATAAAATAAAAAATATATGCATGTCAAGGATGGAGAAGTATGTAACTTAAACCATTATTTTGACAATCATGATCTTAAAGTACCTAATCATTATTATAACTAATTATTCTCTTGGCATCATGAAGGATTAAGTTAGATTTACTTCTTTGTCCAATCCATGAATCCCTATCTTCTGGATAAATTAGCATCACAAATCCTGTCTTAACTAATTCACTTAAAAGATGCATTAACCACAGTCCTTGATTTAATTCCCATTCCTGGCAAATTACACATGAAATTAACCATGAATCCATATCTTGGCAAACATTAATTAACCTTGAACTACTTTGTCGCTACTCTTAGCCCCTTTGTCTAAGCAAGTTAAGAACCAACAAATATGAAACTAACAAATTGAAACCACCATTAACCCCTTTGTCCAAGTAAGTTAATGGAAAGAACCAACCAATTAATCTCGTAATAAGCACAAGTAATCAAATACCAAGAATAATAATCAATTAATCAAAAGATCAAACAACTCTAAAAATCATGAATATCTAAAACAATGTCAAATTACAATAAAACAATTAATATATCATTGTCAAGAAAAAGAAAATAAAGTAAAAGAAAGCACTCATAGACAAGCCTCATTCTTCTTCCTTTGAAGACCTTCTTGTACAACCTTCCTTGAATTGAAGAATTCCTCCTTTGATTTGAGTGATTTTCTATGATGATCAATGAATTCTCCTTTTTTCCCTTGTGTTTTCCATCTATTTATAGGCTTTGAAAGTGCCTAAACTCATTAGCCTAATGTTCTTGGTCGAGTAGAAGTAGGAAAGTACTAAAACTCCACAGATTACCAAAAATCGCGTCCAAAAATCAAGAC